>JAUESE010000056.1:18224252-18237974 GCA_032274725.1 Malacoctenus triangulatus | reverse complement strand
TGTGTGTGTGTGTGTGTGTGTGTGTGTGTGTGTGTGTGTGTGTGTGTGTGTGTGTGTGTGTGTGTGTGTGCGCGCGAGCGCATTGGTGAATATAACTCTTTCTGAACAAGGTGATAGAAGGCTTGTATAAATGGAGTCCATCTGAAATAAAACACAATGATCATCCTCAAATTTGCACAACACCCTGTTTTCTACAGATGCATTTCATTTAGTCTGTGAGGAGCCTGTGTTGTGGTGTGCATTTTTGGGCCAACTAATTTTGTAATTTTTACATTTTTTGCTTAATTGCTAAAAAACAGACTTAAAAAAAAAAGGTTTTGAGGACATCCTTTCTTGACGGCAAGTTGAGTGTAATCTTTTTTCTCGAAAATAGCTCAAAACTGAAACCGGGACAGAGCAACTTGCCGCCGTCACACTCCTTTCCCCCCTGCTCCACCGCTAAGAAGTCACGTTAAGTGTCGGCCGCCTCGGAGCTCTTAAAAGTTCCCTCCTTGTAAGAGCGGGGGGATGGGCCTTCCGACCCCTCCAAAACTCGTATCCTGACCTCGTAAGAGGGAGGGAAACCAATGGAAGAGGGTGACTGTGCATGCCAGCAGACAGGGTGTGTGTGCAACACCCCTAGGTTGAGATTTAAAAACAGAAGCGAGTGAGGTCTGAGGGTGCCGTGCGGCTACCTAAGGGGCTTTGTCCCACGGCTGTCCCTCTCCCGGTCGCATTTCACGCTACAATTACATCCACTTTGGTTTGACGAGCCAGGTCACAACAATAAGCTTCTCATTTTATGTATATTGGTGTTTTCTGTCCAAGTTTAAGTGCTCTTCTTTGCTTTTAGTTTGTCATCCCTTTCTTTTATAGGTCATTTTCAGGTTTTAGTCTACTTGTTTTTTCTAATGCTTCTTTTTCTCACATGTTTCTATGTTTTCCTCAGTGCTTTGTTGTGGTTGTTTTTTATCCACTTCCTCCTCTGATCTCCAGCAGAGCTTTCCTCTGTGGCATTCAGGGTGGGAGACCATGATTCGGTCGCTTCGCCGAATTGGTTGTTCAACCAACCAAAAACAGAGCTGTTGCATACTTCCTACATACATTTTTTATTTTTTTTAACTGTTGACAATGGATGATACTTTCAATAATGATCACCTGCCTCACAATCACCTCATCAGAATTCTGTAATCTCAGTCAACCCCCCCCACACGCACACGACCCCCACACACAGACACGCACAGACACACAGACACACAGACACAGACACACACACACACACACACACACACACACAAACATGTGCATTAGGGAAAATGAGAAGAATGAACCTACAGATACTTTTATGAGTCGCACTAATCCCTCACCAGGTTTCACATCACACTCTGTCACTGCCACACACAGTGTGCCAACACAGTTGGCTGGCAGATTAGCAGGTTTATTAGCACTGCAGGGTTTAGTACTCAGCGCAATAATGTGTTACATGCTCCTCCATGCTCATTTGTGAAAAATCACTAAATTATTAAGTCTCCCCTGGTGAAAACAATTAGTTAATGTTCCCAACGAGGAGCTACTAGCCCACATCCTGAAGCAGGATCAGAAGGCCTCCATCGCTGTGGGTTTCCAGGATGCCCTAAAAAAGCATCGATGTTCCCTGTTTCTGTCACGTTCCTGCTTGACTGAAACAATTAATTTGTACTCGCAGACACTCTTTCTGCCAGAGTGCAGCAGACTTCAATAGAAAACATCGTGGTCCACATGGGCACACAAACTGGTTTAACAAGGTGTACATTATGTGATGCTGAATACCCAAGATTATCTGAACTAGAGTGTTCATAAGAAATCTGTGAGAGCTTGAAATTCGGAGGGTTTTCACCCCTTTGCTTTGTTCGTTTACAACAGCTGGTTGTTCGGAGGCGCTGCTCCTAAAAGTGAGCAGTTCCCAGGCACAAAACGAAGAACCGAAATAGAATTTGGGTGTACAGAACTGTGTTTCTGAGTTACATTTGCCATTGTTAATGTATTTGTAATTACAATTGCTATGTAATTTGTTGGGTTTTCAGAAGCATAAACAGTCTTTTCATCAAGCCGGCTTGTTTACAAAAGTTAAACTTTTGTGAGCCCCTGTTTTGACGTTGGTGTTTTGAACCTGAAACAATCAGGGTTCGCTCTCCTCTGCCTGTTGGAATACGCCCGGTGGGCTTTGTTTCACCTCCCCATAAATGCATTTCACCGCAACACGACTCCAGTTCTTTCAATCACTTTTTCTTTTGCACTGTTTGAGAGCGCGTGCCCGATTCCCACAGTACACAAAGCAGGCCAAAAGTTTCTAGCTAGAAGACTGACACTCCCTTTTTTTAAGGGGGACAAGTGTTCCCTAGTTTTGTCTCCAGAGTTCGGGGTGCATTCCCTTGTGCCTAAATACGTCCTATTTTCTGGGAAGACAAACCCTGGGCTCTTGGAGAGGACCAAACAATCCTGGTGTGAGTGCAGCACATCTTGGAGACCCTCTGGTGAACGTCTTAGCCTTGCTTTGCATTTTCATGAATTGGGAGTCACCTTGTAAAGGCACAATATATCAGACAACTTTTTCTGTCTCACGAAAACTCAACAAATTGGCCCCTCAATGGACACAATTGTCCTGCCTGGTTCTGAAAGAAATGTTTTTCTCATGAAAAACCGCAATAATCAAAAAAGCTCCATGAGTGAAATGCAGTGGTTGCTGTCATTGGCAATGCAAACAATGGAGAATATGTGGTGTACATGGAAGTGGGGTAAACAAAGTGAGCAGACCCAGTACAGGTGCTGGCAGGGCGAAGGAGAGAAGGAGCCAACCAGTGCTCACAGGAAGCAACAGAGCTTTTAGATCCTATTTGAGCACAGGGCCCAGGTGCTCCATGCTGCACAGATGACAATCAGCTGCCAAGAAAAATAGGTTATTAGCAAGCTTTCACTCCACAAACGCAGACAGGGGTCGAAACACAAATGAGGCTAAACCATGCCAGCAAAATGCCCTCTTTGTCCTCAATGCACCTCGAGTTCATTTATTGCTTACTTGTCTACTTTGATGTGGTCAATCCCATCACCAAAAACGCATTTTCTTCAGTGGTCGAGATGCTTCAGAGTGTCAGAAGACACCTCCACCACTTACTCATTAGGTATTGAGTGTCCTTGAAAGTGGGGTCCAGTTATGCCTAACGGCAAACCTTAAAGGTTTAAATGGTGTTTGTGTGGGCTCACACCAGGAAGTGTGGTGTGGAAGCACAGAAGGCACATAGCACTCTGTCATGAATAGTACCCACACAACACCATAACTGCAGGCCCTCTTACAATGGCCCACCACTTGTATCTAATCTAATATTGCAACAGAACAGGGAAAGTCACTAAAAGGTAATTAGTAATCCGGGTAGGCTGACTTGTAACTGAGACTGTGAAAAGTAAGTCATCTGTCAAAAATGTAAGGAGCATAGTGTGCTGGTTGGAGGCAAACAAACAACATGGAAAGACTCCGGTGTGAAGACAGAGGCAAACTTTGTGAACGTGACTTCGATAAACATTAGCAAAGCAAAACACTGACAGAAACACCTACTCTCAAAAACACAGACAAGCAAGACCTTTCAAAATAAAGGTATTCAAGTTTCTGGTGTCAATTTTCATTCCTAGAAAAGTGTCATTTTGAATTTTTCTTGTTATCTACACTTGTTGGAAACTGCTGCCTCAGAGATATTTGATCTCCGTGGGGATAAACTTGGTCTTTGCATAATTTTTTTTGTAATTTTTTCAACTCCCTATTCAGCTTATTTGATTGCACTGCATCAGCATCTTTGCAAGAAACAAAAACTAAATAAAAAAAAAACAAAAAACAAAACCAAACATTCACATAGTATCCGTACATGGTGTTGCACTGCTGCAACCTGAAACAACTTGTCTGGCAGTATGCATCTATAACTGCTGCCTGTATTGGATAATAAAAACTCTTCTTATATTTTGGAGACTCATCTTGTGTTGATTAGTTTACTGAGGTTTACAGTTCTACAGTTTCATTTAGCACACGCTTTTGTCCAAAGCGACATACAACACAAGGTTTGTGGAGCATTCACGCCACCTCTACAGCCCTCCTCATCTAAACAAACCTTTGGAGCTGTCAATGTTCTTGGGCCAATGAGAGCTCATTTCACCAGTTGCAAGGATAATTTCTCTGTCTTTTTACGTGCCAATCATCATCCCCCATGAAAAGCTGAGTGGATCCCTTGGCTGCACAATAATATATAACCAATGTGTAGGTTTGGCCTTTGCATCTTGACATCTTCTATGTTCGTACACCAAGTGCTGACACCCACATAGTTTGTGAAAGTGCCTTGTGTCTTGATCTATTTTCTTCTTGGCCATGCTGCTTTTTTCAAATCCAGACCTGCAGATTCTGCGATAGTTGGAGCTTGTTCTACTGTAGGGACGAGTTCTGCCGTTTCCCTGGTCACACTTCCGTGTTTCTCCTGTTGGTGCCTGTAATCTGTCATCGCGGTTGTATCTGTCCTTGTTGAATAGAAATCTACATATACCATAGTGATGCATGCTGTAGAACGCCTGGCACGCTCCCCAATCATGGCGGCTGACTTTTAAACATATGCACATCTAATTTTCTCCAGAAGCATTGCAGACAAAATGAAATTTCCATAAAATCTGAAGAAGAACATTTCCCCTGCCACATTGATGTATTGAATGACTTATTGAGTTTGAAACATTTTTTTGGGAGCACTGAAAGGAAGGAGCGTGTGCTGACCATGAAAACACAGATGACATTACTGCTATTCAGACAGGAAGCGAGAAGCAGAAAGTAATGAGTGAAAAGGGACATTTTAATACCACAGTGCTTTAGTCCTCCATGAAATTGAGCCAATTTCTTTTTTAATCTCCCTTCTGTTTTTCCATCAAGATGACAGTGTTGCTATAACCTCAGCACATTCAATTCGTGTCAGATAACTTTTTGAACAGTGGCAGAGGAACACATTAACATGAAACATTTAATTGAATCTGCTCAAATCTAATTAAACCGGTTTGCTGGCAGTGTGGATAGAAGTCAATATTTGCTCAGCAGCTTGGCAAAGACGTCTCTATTTCCTTTCCCTTGCCTCATGGCGGAGCTAATGAAGTAATAGGAAGGTGAAAGTGCTGCTGTCAATGGGAGATGTGAAGAATGATGCCCCATCCTCTTAATCACAGTATTGGAGATGATAGAGGGATCTTAACTGTTTTCTCATTTTCACCGCAAGCACTGCCGCCTACTCTCAGCCTCAACAACTGGAGACGCCTCTACTCAGTCTAATGAGAGATGAGAGTGGGGAGATTAGCAATGGACGGAGAGGTGGGCCCAGGTCGGGTCTGGCAGACACTCCGTCTGGAGGTTGACAATTAGTAGACGTCCACTGTATTTTCATCAAAAAAGACTCCTACATGGTTGACTTGTGAGATCAGCTTTCCACACAAGAGTCTGGTTCTCATTAGTGCAGACTGACGGCTGACTACAAATACTCCCGACTGAGAACAGCACACACTTTCTGGGAAATACCACTTACAAACACGAAGTTACAGTACATGCAAGGATGCTCACGGTTAAAAACAGTTTTGGAGTTTTCACTCTTTTCACAGTGAAGGATGACAACAGAACGGCTTGTGATGAAAAGAGTATTTCCTAACAAATTGGTGGGAGAAGAGTGATGAAGCTTCAAAATGCACACCACAAATGGTTGCTTGTTCTCTGCTTTCCTTTGACAGACTGGAGTAAATATTCTATGTAATGTTTCAGGGATATCTCAATCAGATCACTTTCAAAAATAGAAGAAGAAAAGTTGTATGGACAACTCATCTTTATGCTGAGGTAACATGCTAAACTATTTCTCTGGCTGACATTGTGTTACACCTCAACAGAACAATAGGCACCAATACTAGAGCAGATGTGTAGGATCGAGCACATAGGATTACCACTGAGCACTTTGTTCTTTATAACTGGGGTTGATACAGCCTCTGAGTGTTGTGATGTTCAGGTCTTACACCTGCTAAAACAATGATGTCTGTGGTGGTCTGCTGGTTCTCTGTGCAAGATCCATCCATCAACCCCATCCTCCACTTGGCTAAAAATGTAAGATTTAGATTCCTGTACAATTCATATAAACTATTAGCTGCTTTTAAATTCCATCACACTGCACATTCACAAAAAGTCGGCGCCGAGTCTTCCTTCCTGTTGTCATCTATTCTTGTCACAACTCAAAGAAGGGAGTGCAACAACTGCTGAGTGTGCAAAGGGACTATTCTGCCATTTGTGTGTTTTACAGGCCCATTGCAGCTCACTGGGTTTTTGCTCTATGCTGAAGCATTGTGTTCACCTGAGGCAGGCCAGCACAGCACACAGGCTCTTCTCCAGCCAAGCAGATGCATTGCGGTGAGGTCCTCACTGAAAGAGACATCTGGTTGGGAGCAGATGCTGTTCTTGAACCTTTACACACCTTCCAGAAGTGTGAGATACCAAAGACAGGCCCAGTGCACCTGCGTGTAATGGGAGAGGTAGGCTTTTAAACCGAGCGCTGATAACGAACCTTTTGACAGCACACCTGTGAGTCGGCAAAAAATGTTTTGTGTGCATTCCAGAAAGTTTCATGTGGTCTCACACTGGTTTCCATTTAGACTCAGTCGTGGTCATTTTTAAAAGACTCCTTTGCATTCAACAACTTCGCCTTTCATCTGTACATAGCTGAGGATTCTTGGAAGAGTTTCTGTCTCACACTGTGTCAAGTTCACAGTCAGGTTTGTTCCTGATGCAGTGACACTTGGAGACCAGGTTCCTGTCTTAAACTTTCTACAGATTGGATTTTTTTGTCAGCTCATTCATTTTTTTTCCTACCACAATTGATGCACACAGTGATTTTTCGGTGGACAGATCACAACTGTCAACCAGCAAGTGGTGCAAATCCTGGTCATGTATGAGGGAAAATTGCTGGAGGAACATCAAGTCGCTGTGTGAAAACTGTGGAGTTGTGATTTGCAGACACATGCAGCATATTAAAGCTTAATATTTTCTCCATCTGCTCCTCTCACATTCACACCTATTGCCACCATTTAATTTCTCACTCGACTACCCATATGGACATTTGGAAAAACCGCAAGTTAGTTGAACAAAACTTGTGTCAAAATTGAGTCGGAGTGATGATTTTATCTGGAGAAACCAGAGTACTGCTAACCAGGGGTTTCATCGGGTTCTATCTGGAGTTTAGCATGGATGAACTCCTGTCATGCTGCCTGCACTGCCAAATGAAATATCTTTTAAATATGTTTTATTCTGATTAACCAGGAGTGACACACCTCAGAGCTTTATCCAAGAATTTCTAAGTGTCTCGCTGGTTTATCCCACACATTTTTATCCACCTCTTCACCCCCATCAGTGTATTGTTTGTGAAGAGCCGTGGTGCCAAATCCAAGGCTACGCAGAAGCAGAGCTGTTGGCGAAATACCTGCACGCCGCAGGAAGGCTGAGCTTTGACAAGTTCAATTGTCTCCACGGAGAGTCAGCAACCGGGATAAATGCAGAAACACATGAAGATGGAGACAAAGTTCTTCTCTCGTTCAAACGTAAAAGATTTGGCAAACTTTTGAAAAAGTTTACATCAAATACATATTGTCGCCTTCTGCTGAGGTAAATATATACTTTCACAAGTATGACTTATTGCTGGGTGACATGTTCCAACTGACAGTGTCTCAGAAAGTTTTTTCTTTCTCTTACCTACCAAGATGTGCAGTCATAAAGGTGTTAGCAGGCCTACAAGTACCGAAAGCAAATTCTTGCTGAGGTTCTGTTAGGTTCAATCAGCTGCTTATTCATTTAAACATTGCAATCTGAAAGGCCCTCAAGATTGTCACAGTCCAAGCTGCTGTGGGTTCTTGAAGTAGTGCAGTTTAAAGGTTTAACCCCGTCGTGAAAGAAGAGGCAGATAACAATCAATTTCCCTCAGTACTGCTTCGTCCAAGACACTGACATGATGAAGGTCAACGCATTCCATGACATCAAGTTTTGGTCATGCATTCTTGGACATAGAAGGTTTTTTTTTTCACCTTTTAATTTTTTTTCTTTTCAAGGAAGTATTTGACAGCGCATGCTTATGTTGACAGGTCAAACAGTTCCTGCTTGTCAACAAAAGCATTCCACACAACGGTTTGAAGGCATCTACCTCAAACCTGCAAGGCTTCTGTAGCAAGGAACGATATCAAATGGTCTGTTTATAACATCACCAAGAGATCTTCAAGTTTTAAAGAAAGTACAGTGTCTTCAAGAGAAGCTGATGTATACTGAGGACGTTGAGTCACATGAGGGGGAAGGTGAGACGCTGAAACCTAGTGGTCAGAAGCACAGACAACCAAGACTGAACCGAGTCTTGGAACCGAATGGAGGTCTTCTCCTGCAACAAAACAACAGAACCCTGGGAACAATCCAGAGAATTTTGTGGCCAAGAGGTATCTGAATATAGGAACTACAGAAGCAAACAGTGCGAGTTGGATTCTATGACCAAGGAGGTCAGGAAGTTAGAGGGTCAGAGTGGAACCCAAAATAGAAGAGCAAAAGAAGGGAGACTCAAATGAAGGTACAGCTCACAGTAGGGGGCGGTGGTGAAGAAGGAAACAGAAGGAAATCTACTATTTAAATTGTGAATCACTTTTCTCAGTAATGTTTACCTTTTCATGTGCTACAGTCTCTTCCCTTACTGACACACTCATGTTAATATTAACAATGATTAAAAAAATGGTTATCTCCAAGGCACTTAACATTTCACATTCTTGAAACTGCTACAGATGAAACCATTTATTGCACATTTTTGTTAAGAGTGCTGCACTGAAAAGGAGTAACTAACACTTTTCTCTTTTTTTTTGCGGGGATGTGCACTGTTTTTTTTCCACACTTCAGTAGCAGTTACTCCGTGGCAGAAATGAAAGGCACCTCCTTAAACCTGGACTCTTCAGGACGCAGGTAAGATCTTGAAGGCGGCAAAGACACCTGCTGATGCTCTGGCTACAGACATCTGAACCACAGTCACCTCTGAGACCCAGTCTACAGCCTCTGTGACCGGCTTCTGTGACCAGTGCTGCTTTGTTGTGGGAGAGACTGAAAACTGTGTCGGTTACAGAAGCTGTCCACCATGTGTTTCAAAGCAAAGGAGAGGCCACACTGCTTTTATTTTTTGTTTTTTTGTTTGTTTTTTTTTGCTGGTCCTAAACCAGGGAGCGCTGCCATAAACTCATCACTCCCAAACGCTTATTCAGGATGACCTGTTTGGGTTTTTTGGGTCAGAGAGTAGTGTGATTGCTTGAGTGGTGCTTTTCCACCGGGGCATTTCAAATAAGATCCAAATACTAAAGGGAAATAAACAATCGGAGCCCACATGGAGGCAGATCTACTAAGATCCCATCGACTAATTTATCAAATCTCAGTTTGAATTTTGCATGTAGTTGTGAACCATAGTCTGGAGGTGATTTACTAGGGGACATTACGTAAATGACAACAGATGCAAAAGTGTTAAAGACACGCCTACTTAAATGTGTGTTTCATAGTTTGCATCGTAGTGACTTTGGAAGAGATGAATGCAAAAATTGAAATGAAATTATACAGAATAAGACGTGTTGGTAGATGAAGCCAATCAACAGCAGCATTGCCCATAAATGCCCCATGTTGCATGTTCATTGTAAAAAATATACTAACTGCATGTGGGCCCACTCGTGGCACCTTTGAAAGGCACAGCCCTTACTGTGCACTGATGTAAATCAAACCCAAAGTAGATCCAGCCCTTTGCACACAAGTGAAATTCTTGATATTTGATCAAATTACTGCATGAAGGCACAACAAACTGATTTGTTTTCAGCCAACAGAAGAATTGGAAAAAAAAAAAAAAAAAGAAAAAACAAAAGCTGTAATACTGCAGCTGAGTCCAGAGAGACTGAAGACGGTCTGGAAGCAGTGTTCAGGTTCACATACAGTTAAGGCCAAAAACATTTGGACAGTGACACAAGTGTTGTTATTTTAGCTGTTTAAAAAAACATATTCAGGATACAATTATATAATCAATATGGGCTTAAAGTGCAGCTGTAATTTGAGAGTATTCACATCGAAAATTGGAGCAAGGGTTTAGGAATTACAGCTCTTTAAATGGATAGTACACCCAAACAATGATGTGCCTTCATTTTCTACTCACCCCCATGCTGAACAACACTCTGAAGCACTTTTTTGATATCTCAAATGCAGCTGGAGATCTTTGAGGCTTCTTGTTATCTGCCAACGTTCAAATAATGGAGGTGGCAACGCTCGAGCCAGAAACGTCCATAAAAGTCCACAAAAACCTGTCAGTTTTCCTCCATGCTGCTCGTCCAATATAATCCAAGTGTCCTGAGTGGGTAGCGTCCATAATTTACTCAAAACGAAATCATTTAGAATGTTTTTAAAGCCTAAACAGTAGTAAATAGTGCTTCCTGAATGTGCGCGCCTGCGAGTTCACGACACTACTGAAACCGCGGCAGACCAAACCATATGAGAGTGCACATTCAGCGTCTGCATTATCGGCAGAGCAGACAGCTCTCACTGGAGGTGAAATAGTCTATCTTGAGGCTGAAAAAAAGAAGAAATCCATCAGAGAAATAGCAGAAATGTTGTGAAGAACACTCTCCAAGAAGTAGTTGTATGAGTATCTAAGTCTACTGTGTAAACCATTAATCAACCTCAAAACTATAAAGGCCAGAAATTACTTTGTCAAAAACACCTAAAAAAGCCAGCCCAGTTCTGGAGCAGCATTCTGTGGACAGATTAGACGAAGATCAACCTGTACCAGAATGATAGGAAGAAGAAAGTTTGGAGAAGAATTGGAACAGCTCATGATCCAAAGCACACCACGTCTTCTGTAAAACATAGTGGAGGCAGTGTGATGGCATGGGTAAGCATGGCTTCCAATGGCATTGGTTCACTTGTGTTTATTGATGATGTGACAAGAGACAGAGGTAGCTGGATTAATTCTGAAGTATATAGGGACATGCTTTCTGCTCACATTCAGCCAAATGCAGCAGAGTTTATTGGACGGCGCTTCACAGTACAGATGGACAATGATCCAAAACACACTGCAAAAGCAACTCAGGAGGTTTTTTTTAAAGCAAAGAAGTGGAATATTCTGCAATGACCAATTAAATCACCAAATCTCAACCCAGTTAAACATGCATTTCACTTGCTCAAGACAAACCTTAAGGCAGAAAGACCCACAAACAAGCAACAACTGAAGACAGCTGCAGCAAAGGCCTGGCAAAGCATCACAAGGAGGAAACCAGTGTTTAGTGATGTCCATGGGTTCCACACTTCAGGCAGTCATTGCATGCAAATAATTTTCAACAAAATATTGAAAAGTAACATTTTATGAAGTGTTATGTTTCTTTGTCCAATTACTTGAGCCCTTGAAATTAGAAGTGTTGGTATAAAAATAGCTACAATTCCTACATGTTTAATCATATATTTTTGTTCAACCCCTTGAATTAAACCTTAAAGTCTGCAATTCATTTCTGTTGTAGTTGTTTCATTTCAAATCCAGTGTGGTGGCATGCAGAGCCCAAATTATTACAATTTTGTCACTGTCCAAATATTTCTCAGCCTCACTGTAGCTAGTAGGGAAGAAACTAAATTCTCCTCCCCACACTGCCATGTTCATCAAAGTGGTTTTGTTCCCAACCCTTCAATTCAAAATGACCAAAACAGCAATTAAATGCAAAGTGCAGCAATCTGAAGGAAAAGGTAGCCAAGTGGTCACATGATGTTAGAAGATACCACAGAAATGTCATAGTTTAACGATTTTGGTTGACCTGATACTGTACAGGTGCACCTATACAGTATGCTCAGGACCTAAACAATCCATTTCGGTGGGAATGTAGACTGACTGGCAAACCGTGCTCTCATTGGCTGTCTGGTACAGTGACTGGACCATTTCGCTGAAGTAAAGTTGGGATTAGAAATGGAATATGCCCCAAGATTGTCACTATTAGTGACAGCTCGCTTCGCCGTGGAAATAGTTGCTGCTTGGTTCAGCTTGGCAAACACACTCTGAGATAGCCAGATGTCCTGGTGAGCTGCAGCAGCAGAAAAGATCCCGAAAACATCAAGAGCTCATTGTGGGGATCAAAAATGGGCTTGTGAGCTATTCACTGGTGTTTCTCTCAAATAAAAAATCACTTTCTATCCTGTCAACCTATTGATGCTGCTGGGTGTCAGCCTCCCAATGAAAGGTGGACATCCCTATCATCAGTGTGATGGCCACTTTTGTTTGGTTTATTGGTGAAAAAAGAGTGTACATGAGTCACTGATAAATCATAAGGGTCCTGGCCATTTTTCAAAGAATGAGGCTCATTTCACACCTGTAAGAAATGATTTAATGCCTCTGACCTGCAGCTAAACCAACAAAGGAAACGTGAGGCACATGCATCGTTCCTCCTGGTGAAGGACTGCAAGATTTTCTCTTTTCTCATTTAAAAGCTTTTGCGGACCTTCAACAGAAACATCTCGGTGAACAACATTTTCAAAACTTGTGCTTTCAGTCGGAATGAACAATTTTTTCTTTTGGCCTCTTTACTTTGATGGTCACTCACATCACACACACAGCAGGTGGATATATGTCATCCATTCATCCATCCATCATCTGTGTTTTATTTGCAATCAGCATGTAATGAGTCCTGCATCACACATCATGACATAGTGATGTAAAAAAATGGCTGGGATTTTTCTTGTCACATTTGTGAACAGTGAACATTGTGACAGCCTGCCGACTAGCCGCGTCTACCTTGATCATCAAAAGTCATCAGTTATTCACTTGGGTCATCTGAGTGAAATAAGTTATCATTACTTCATATGTATCCCCCCAGCACACACACGTAAAGGGACAACATCGAAAATCTTCACAGAAAGGCCCCATCCAGGGATTTTTTTTTTTCTTTTTAAATGTCTGCATTTATTCTTAAGTATTGACATCATCACTGAATGTGTCATTTTGTTGTAGAATAAATGGAATTAAACAATGACCATCACCTGCCCTCACTGGCTACTGGCCATCTTGCTGGGGGCTATCAACAGGTGAAGTGGAGCACAGTGAGGGCTGTGCAAGAGGGACAAGAGAAAGAGGGAAGGGTGGAAAGAAATGGGGTTAGCAAGGGTGGTAGTGGTGGTGGAGGTGGGGGGGGGGGGGTTACTAATCAGAGAGTTAAATGATGAGCAGGTGCATATCTTGCTCTGAGTCAGATGGTCTCCATGTAGTGTGTAACCTATCAGCCCAGTATCTGGAGCTAGGAGAGGGAGAGCAAGTAGAAACAGGAGTGAAAAGCATAATGATCCAAGAGTAGACACAGGATATATACTTAGTCATATTACCTGTGACCACTTAGCAGGCACGTGACTAAACTGTGGTGTGGCAATACAATTGCCAGTGGGTTTATCCTGCCATTACCAGGTGACAGTAACTGACGTATGTGGAATGGTGAGCATTCTCTGCTCAAGCGGTGGGGGGACAACCGTAAGATCCCAGGGCCAGACCCAAACCCAAACCACTGGTGACAGGTGAACCGGATGACCACAAAACCAGAGAGGTACAGTCCACAAGACCGACCCCAAACATCCATCCATTCACCAGGTGCAACCCCGACCCAGAACCGCAGGAGGACGTGGGGGGGGGGGGGGGGGGGGGGGGG
>JAUESE010000056.1:18123494-18134775 GCA_032274725.1 Malacoctenus triangulatus | reverse complement strand
TATTATTATTATTATTATTATTATTATTATTATTATTATTATTATTATTATTATTATTAGTAGTAGTAGTAGTAGTATATCTTTGTCTGGTGGAATTTCAAGTCTCTTCTTCCTCTTACCTCCCTTCTGCTCACCCCAATAATCTCAGATTGAGCCTGAGTGCTAATATTTTAAGCCTGTTAACCCAGTAAATGATTGATTACCACATTTAAGTCTGTTTCATTTTTAAACACTGCTCCAATGGTGTATTTAATGGGCCTGGACCTTGATGAAGATGCCTGTTAAATAAGGTGGGAGTTTGAAAAGAGGGAAGCATATTACCCGCCTCCACCCCTCTTCTCCATAATGCCTCTGACTCATGATTCCAGTGGAGAATGGAACTTCTTTTACTTTAAAGCTGGACTGATTAATAATTTTATTTCACCTCTGGATCACATGCATGTAATATATGTAATAAATCAGCAAGTGACTCATTGTAAGTATAAAATGGTAATGAAAGCAACAATGTTGTGAAGGCAGTTCATGCAAACTCAGTATTGAAATGTCATCATATAAAGATCAAATGCGCAAATGTCCTAAATCAGCAGTTCAATGGTTACTTGTAGGTTTCTCGGTTATTTGTCCAGCACACCAAAATACTGTTTGTTGGTGTTACCTTATCATCTTCTACAAATGAAGCCATGTCGTAAAGCCTCTGAGTTCGTGAATAAGTACAATTTGTTGTAACGAAAAGACAAACTCTTGTACTAAATCATGGCTAATAAAAAAATAAAATTCTTACAGGAGGGGCAACAACATATGAAATTGGCTATCTTTGTGTACCTCAAAGGAAACCACACTGTGAAAACCAAAAAGGCATAAATATGCATAAATAGGCATAAAAAAATACCTTTTTGGAACCACTGGTTGCAATCCGCGATCACAAACCTCACTTTAATTTGGAGCACAACCACTGGTTTAATATCACAATGCTCGCTGGGCTGATGATGTAATTTGGTTGCATCGTACTTAGCTGCTCATGTTAACTGCTGCTGTGTTTTGACTTTCACAATAATGCCACATTCTGCTGCTTTTGAGCACTATTTTCAGTCAAATGAAAACAAGGGGTGTGATAGAAGGGAATAGGGTGGCGAATTTGCATGCGGATGTGCGCAACTCCCAAAGACTTGCCCCTTGCCACTTTTCTGCAGATGCATTTGATGCATTTAGCCGACCTCAGCTACCAAAAAGAGCTCACAGATGCTGTGCCTTTTCACGCAAACAGACAAATGATCCCCAGGAAACGAGCGACGTCCACTCAAGGAAATGCCAGCCGCAGGAGGTGCTGGATGTTTTCCTGCGAGGATGTCAAAACGTTCCTGCATATGTCGTCTCAGACGGCCAACAATCAGGCACAACCACGGTTACTGAGGAAAGCAACGTCCATTCACTAAATCTACAGACCACATTTTATGTTGTTAATGGTAAGAATGAGCTGAAACAACAAACGCAGGAGGACAGTCAGTCTTTGGATCTTCTCCTCTCAGATGATGACTTTTTTCAGTGAGGCAGTCAGACATACCACAACCGTCTGATCCATAATACAACACACCCCCTTCACAGAGCACCTGGGAATCACATGCTTCAGCTGACACATATGAAGAAAAAACGGATTCTTTTCAGTGTTTGGGAAACAACTGAAACAGCTGCTTTATCACTATTTGAAGTGTGACTCCTTAATAATCAAGGAAGATGTGAAAACTGCAAAATGAAGGGTTCCAGCTGGCATAACAACTCAAATGTACAAATGGCTGTAGTTAAACATGGCAGTCCCACCCCACCCTGAGTGGGACCAAAGGGACAAAAAAAGCCCTGCTTTCAACAGGATGTTTTTTTCTCAGTGGCACTCTTTTCTTTTATATTTCAACAGTCCTGCAATAACCTGTAATTCACAACAATCTGCCGGGACAAATACACAGGATTAAGACAAAGGCTGGTGTTTCCTGTTAACAATAAAAACCTGGGCCAAAGAGCAAAATGCACCACTCACTCATGTGAAGTCACAGGAAGCTGAGGTGCTGTGTGGACCCTCTCCAGGTCACTCAGATAAATATTGCATCTTCACCTTTTTGGCTGTGCAGTACCAACAGGTAATAAACTCCAAGGTAAAAAGCTGCACCAAAGTGTCAAGCTCCAGTGACATGGAAATTAAAGGTGTAAGGAAGACCCTTAAAAACCAATGAAAAAATCCAGTGTGAAAGTCTGTACTATTACCACTGACAGGCATCCAAAAAGCACCAAAGAAATGAGACTATAATATCAACAAAGACACCATTAATGCATCCTAGGTATGTGGCAAAAAAAAGGAATTTCACACTCACTGACGGCTGCTGCTCAACAGAGGGAATGTGAAGCTTTTGTCCGTCAGGAACAGTGGACAGCACTTTTATTCGCCAGTGCTTCAGCGGATTATGCAGTGACGCTTGATGGGAATTTGAGAATTTCTAGTTTATTTTCTACTCAAACACCAACAGTTAGGTGCGTGCACTGTGTCAAGAACAGGCAGAGAAAGCCCACTGATACAAAATATTGCTGTGTCACTGACGGGCTGATCAAGAACAGACGCAAGCAAAACACACACAGCGGGTTTTTGTTTTGACCTCCTACACAAATACCACCAACTCCTGCTGCAAGTTATAAGAAACCTCCACCTTAAGAAAAACATTCAGTTCAATAGATATGATGATGACAGAAAATAATGGAAGGAGTCACAATTTTGATCGCAACAACCAAACTTGTTGACAGCTGTCAATAATCAAGCTCAGCATTATGACGTCATGATAAAACCATGTGCTGGTTGTTATAGGTCAGAGCGAAGGCATCAATGATTCTGTTACAGTCCAGGTGCCTTGTTCTGTTGGTAAATACTGGCTCCACATCGAATCCATGGTAAAATGCCTCCATAAAAAGCAAAGGACTGGAGATACAGCTGGAGCTGACCAGCTTTTGTTGGAAGTCCTTTTGATGACTTCCTATTGGTGGTGCAAGGTACTTTTGAGACACATCCAAGGGATGACTGATTATATCTTGTCAAACATCTTCAGCAGTAGCTGCTAGAAATGAGGGCCAGAGCCGATGAGGGCCGGAGCTGGAGATAAGAGCCAGAGCCAGGGATAAGGGGCGAAGACGATGAGGGCCAGAGCAAGAGATGAGGGCTGGAGCTGGGCATCTGGCTTCTCTTTTTCTCCATTGTTCTGACTTTTTCCAGTTATCCTCAGTTAAAGTCGCCCTCCTGCTCACTCGTTTCCAGCATACGGACATTTTAGGAAAAGCTCGCACTCTTTTTTTCCTGGTGAGTTGAGTTACGAAATCACAGCTTTTTTTGTTTTTTGGTGGTCGTATGACAGTGCCATGGCTATCCCTGTGGGAACTACAGCACCACCCAGGCCCTCCTTGGCACTGCCATAAACCATTCCTGGTGAAGTGCACAAACCTGTAAGGTCAATTTGTTTAATTTTTTGCATTTGTGATTTCCTTCAGGCTTACCTCTCCATGAACCTCCCAAACCGTTTTTCGAAAACACATTTTGGACACACTGTGATGATCTATGCCTCCATGTTAGTTCCCCTGGATTACAAAAGCAATATGACTAGGGAACCTGTTGTTTAGCTGTCCAAGCTCTATTTGGTTCAGACATTGTTTGTCACATTCTTTTTGCTCTTGCATTTTTTCACAACTTTAACTCATCTTGACTTCAGAAAGAGTGCTGGTGAACCCAAGATCAAAATCTCTGTTAGTAAAGTCCTTCAGGAGGTTAGAACAAAACCGTTGTTTGTTGAAATGGACTATGCACACTTGATGTCTGCGGTGGCTGGTGTTCTTGCATCTGTGTCAGATTCTCACCAACCATGGACATGAGAGAAAACAATGCAAACCTCTTGGCTTTGCAATACAGGCCATCCAGATCCCGCTGAGTGTTCAAACTGAGCAGTTTTCAGCCTTTGCCAGAGACGCTGCTGTTATTGTGCTAAGAGGCAGCAATCTGCTGGACCCCCATCAGTCTGGCTACATATTACACAAGTTTCTCATCCCCTACCTGCTTCTTCCCAACTTGTGTTTGTCTACTTTGTTTTATTTTTTTCTGTAAGTCATTATTGTCACTTTCACTTTTCCTTTTTTTTGCTGTACCTCTTCAGGGTCACATTATTGCATTTCAGTCACACTTCTATCCTCCTGTCTGTGTGTGCTGTGTTTTGTGATATTATGCTCAGTTTAACTCCTGAAAAACACTCAAAACGAAGGGACAGTTACTTTGCATGTGCATCTAATTTGGCATGTTTTATTAGTGATCGTAATCGATTCTTTCAAAATGCTTTGGTGAATTCCAAGTCCTGGACGTGTTGTCTTCCCGGAGGCTTCTAATAAGCAGATGAGGTGTGTCATTTAAACTTCAGTTAGTGTACTCTGAACTTGTAGTATATACAGACAGTGCCTCTTTACCCCATGGCTACACTCCATGCACCATCCCGGGCTGTGCCAAATGCTTCCTATTACAGTTGCATGCTGGGTATTGAAGTCCTCAACTTGATACACACATAACATGTAACACATAATATCTTTCCCCATGCAAAAAACTACTATTTTACATTTTTTCCTTCTTAACTAATTTGCATTTCTTTATCAACATTGTAACTATGCATGTAACCATTTATCTTTAATCAAATATTTCATGCAAACTCTTTAAGCATCGAAACAAAACTCAGAACCATGTCAACATTTCTTTTTCAACTTCAAAGTCTACGATGCTACTTTGTTAGGCATCCTATAAAACTGCAATGTAGCAACTCTCAATCAGCCTCCTCGGTGGCTGAACATGTTTGTTAGGTCTTGTCAACCCTGCAACAGTTGGCGATCCCAACTTTTCCCAACGTTTGGATAACCTTGCAGCAGCTGGGGACAAAGGCGCTGCTGTCAGACCACAGTCAGTGTGATCAGGCCTGTCTTTAACTAAATCTTTGGATCCAGCTTCTTCCTGATGCACCCTTTCCTGAACTGTAGTGTCCTTTTTAGTTGTATGCAGTTGAAGATCTGTGCGGTTTCTCCTTAGCGACCACCCTTCCTCCATCTGGATCCTGTAGGAGCATGGAGCAACTTCCTCCTCCACCCGTCCTTTTTGTCTCCATGTGCCTGTAGAGACATCTCCAGGCTCCAGCATAGGAAGGTGTTTTGCTGTTCAGTCACACAGCTGTTTTTGTTTTGCTTTAGTTTCTTTTGTTAAAGCAACTCAAGAAACTAAGTTTCATTGCTTTTATGATTTTTTGTGCGTTCTTAGGCATCAGCAAGTCGTCATTGACTGGTAGGTTGGAGCGAATGTGCCTACCCATCAGCATTTGGGCTGGTGACAGACCATTCTGTAGAGGTGCACTCCGGTAGATCAGTAAGCTTTTCTGAAAATCATCTCTGTCTTGTGCTTTTTTCATCACGTTTTTGACTATTTTCAAAGAAATGTCTGCGAGGCTATTGGACTTCGGATAGGTTGGGCTCGACGTTGAGTGTTGAAACCCCCATTCTTTGGCAAGGTAAGCAAACTCACAGTTAGAAAACTGGGGCCTATTGTCCGAAAATAGTTCACATGGTACGCCATGCCTTGCAAAGACAGTCTTGAGGTAGCTAATGATTGTTCTGCTCGATAATGCCTGCAGCTCTTCAACTTCGGGATAATTTCAAAAGTAGTCAGGGACCACAATGTAACTCTTTCCATCTGAGTAAAGCAGGTCTGTTCCCACCTTATAGTAAGTTCTGTTGAGCACTGGATGCGTTATCAGCGGCTCCGCTTGTTGTTTAGGCCTGTTGGTGCAGTAAAGCTCACCTGAAGATACTGTCTCGCTGATGTCTTGGTAAATTCTGGGCCAGTACATTAGTTCTCATGCTCTGTGTTTACACTTGACTTCTCTGAGGTGGCCTTCGTATATTTTTTTGGAGCATTTTTTTACACAACGAAGCCGGAATAACAAACTGGCTCCCCTTTAACACAACGCCATCCACCACTGTAAGCTCTGATCTGCAATTCCAGTAGTCTTGTATCTGTTTTGAACAGTCTTTTTTGTTTTCAGGTCAACCTTTCAGCACAATACTCTGGAGTTCTTTCATTGTTTCATCAGCGTCAGTTTTTTTCTGTATTTGTTCTATTCTGTCAGCAATTACTGGCAGAGATGTCACAATCATGCCCACATATGCCTGTATTTCTGCACTTTTCTCGCTGTCAGCACTTTCCTTCTTGTCCATTGCTCGTGACAAGGTGTCTGCGATGTACATGTATTTTCCTTGTGTGTATACCATGTGCACATCAAATTTTTGCAGCCTGATTACCATACGCTGTATCCGTACAGGACAGTCAATCAGAAGTTTGGACATGATGGACACCAAAGGTTTATGGTCAGTTTCTACCTCAAAAGTTTGATCATACACATACTGATGGAAACGCTCACAAGCATACATGCTTGCTAACAGCTCTTTTTCAATCTGAGCATACCTGGACTCAGCACTTGTCAAGGTTCTGGGCTTATATGCAGCAGGTAGCCACTGCTCATCATGTTGCTGCAACAGTACTGCTCCCAGGCCATACTGTGATGCATCGCCTGGGATCCTGGTACTCTTCTCTGAGTCCTAGAACTTTAACACAGGTTCCTGTGTCAGAGTCTCTTTAAGTTTCTGAAAGCATTGTTCTTGTTCATGAGACCAGATCCATTGATTCTTTTGATCGAGAAGGCTCCTGAGAGGTGGTGACTGTGTTGACAGCTGTGGGACAAACTTTGCAAGGGAGGTGACCATCCCCAGGAACCATCTGACCTCATCTTTATTGTTTGGTCTGTCCATGTTGGTGATTGCTGACGTTTTTCTTGGGTCTGGCTTTACTCCCTCTTCATTGACGTCTCCTACGAAGGGAAGGGTTTTCACTCCAAACTCACATTTATCTTTGTTAAGTTTCAGATTCACTTCTCTTGTTTTGTCTAGCACTTGTCTCAGTCTTTTATCATACTCTTTTCAAGTAGACCCCCTAAACTACGATGTCATCCATCATCGTCTCAACTCCTGGAATGTGCTCTAAAACCATGTGAATAGTCTTGTGGTAGACTTCAGGTGCTATCAAGATACCAAAAGGCAGTCAAAGGAACCCGGACCTGCCCTCAGGCATATTGACGTGTATAGCTTCGAACTCTCCTCATCTGGCCTCAGTTGCCAGAAGCCTGATGAAGCGTCGAGTTTACTGGACCATTTCGCTCAAGCAAACTGTGCAATTATTTCTTCCCTGGTTGGTAGCTTGAAATGTTCTCTTTTGATTACCTTGTTCAAGTCTCTTAGGTCCAAACACGTTCTCAGGGCACCTGTTGGCTTTTGCACAACAACCAGTGAGCTGAGCCATTCAATTGGTTCATCTATTTTCTTGATCACCTCTCGTTTTTCCATGCTTGCCAGTTTCTCTTTCAGTTTGTTCCTCAGTGCAAACAGGACTTTTCTGCAAGGATGTACAACAAGAGGCACATTTATATCTACACATATTTTGTGTATGCCAGGTAAACATCCAAGTCCTTCAAAACAGTCTTTGTACTCGTCCATGAGAGAGTATTGATAATTATCAGTATCTGCTGATGTCACTACAAACACTCCTTTGACCAGATGAAGCTTTATACATGCACTGAATCCTAGGATTGTTTGTACACTCATATTCACAATCAGTAGCTGTGCTCTAATCTGCTGACCTTTATGTTTGAAGGTTGCGATGCATCCGCCCTTGACAGGAGCACGTTCTCCAGTGTATCCGGACACTTCATTTCACTTCAATTGGGACAATCCATTCCTCTATATCAGTTGTACAAGCCTGTACCACATCCACAATGAACTCCTCTTCATCCTTATCTTCCTGATTGATTGTATGAACTTTCTGTTTTAAGGGTTCTTTGCAGCATTTAGCATTGTGATTCCTCTTCCCATTGTTATTCCAAGATTTTCTAAACGCAGGGCATGAGCTTGGCTTGTGGCTGCCCCACATTTACCACATTTGAACTCTGCAAAAATCTGTTTTTTGGTCTTTTTGTTTGTTAAATGTTTTCTTTTTCTTCTGTCCTTTATGCATTGTATGCACCACTGTTTCACCTCTCCTAAGCTCTTTAGCTTTTGCTCGAGTGGTTTCTGCTGCTCTGCACACACTGACACACTTGTCCAGTGGAAGTCCAGTCTCTCCAAGCAGTCTCTCTAGAAGTGCATTATCCATTGTGCCACAGACAATTCTGTCCCTCACCAGTGAGTCTCTCAGAGCATCAAGTTCACATGTTTTACTTAGTGTGTGAAGTTCTGCTAAGTACTTAAAACTTATACCTCTCGAAAGTCACAGTCTGACGAGCCACAAAGTATTCTTTAAACTTTGCATGTCGGGGTGCTGGGGCTTCCTCAGCTCTCTCTTGTTGCTGGTTATCCTCCAATTCGGGCACAAGATCCTGTTCTTCTTGTATAATCTGTCCCTCATCTCCCGCGTCCCTGTCACTGCCACCTATGCCATAACAAACTCTGTAAGCGTGTTGCTCTGTTAGCAATTTTCCTTTATGTGACTGGAGGCTTTATCTCTTTTTTTTTCTTTCTGTGGCTCCCTCGTGGCTACTCCATCCCACCTCTGACACCATGTGTTGTCTTCCCGGAGGCTTCAAATAAGTAGACGAGGGGTGTCATTTAAACTTCAGTTAGTTTACTCTGAACTCGAGGCATATAAAGACAGTACCGCTTTATCCCATGGCTACACTCCGCGCACCGTCCCGGACTCTGCCGAATGCTAACTATTACAGTTGCACACTGAGTATTGAAGTCCTCAACTTGTCACACACGTAATACCACAGTGGACTGTTAATGAGTCTTCAGCAGTGTAAGGGAAGCACATCCCTCTGATTCAGGAGCCCCCCCAACCTAAAAGTAAAAATTTGACAACACTGTAGCTGAACATAGATATTCATATTTATTATGAAATTATGTTACTGAAGTTTCAAATCATTTTAATGAGAAACTTTGTAGATGGTAGTTAGTAGAAATGTTTCACTGTCCCAGGAGTACCCTAAAAATTACTACTCTGCGTACTGCAGAGAAAATGGAGCAAAAAGGGCCCACTCAAAAAATTTAAAACTTGCACAGTCTCGAGCTTTGATTAATTCTAAAGAAGGTGCCTTAAGGAGATTTCATCTTTCAAGCTGTATTGCACCCACTGAGCATAGACTGGTGCTATACTATCTTTCAATGAATTTACCTTATCTGTCAACAAACAAGAGCTGCGGGTTGTGAGCCTAAATCAAAGCACTCGTGTTGACCGTTTCTCTTTAACCTGGCCTATATTTATGTCAATCAGTCTACACAACAGCGTTTGGCCTTTTACGATGCTGGACAAATTGTAATGAGAGAAAACAAGCAAGCAGCTTGGAACAATAAAGTTGTCTAGCGTGGGGATGTCAGCTGAATGGAGATCATCATTGATCTCAAAGCATCATTGAGAGCGATGGGTTTATTACTGCGTTTTGTTTTTCTTTAGTTTAATTTTTGTTTGATCTGTTAGGTTTTCTATTTGAATAAAATGAAAAGACCACTGTATTCGGAAATTTTTAAAAGCAGCACAGAATACTATGAACACTTTTTTTGTAACTGTTTAACTTTTCATTAAAACTTCAAAGATGCATTCTCTGAGAGAGTAACTAACACAGTGCCAGTGTAATTTAGCGATGAATGCACTCAGCATTTGACTCATTGGAATCATTTATTCACATTGTGGTATCTTCAGTGTTTGAAGGTTGAACTCAATCGAATGTGACGAGCGCAGGGCCTTTGAGGGATACGGCTCACAAAGTATGAATACTGGAAGAAGCTGACGACCGGAACTCCACCTGATTCTGTCCTCAACACACATAAACACACATTAGGTCCCAGAAACACACAAAGTCCTTCACAGATAAAGGGGAGAGGGGAGCCTAATGGTGCATTGCAGGTGTGGTTTCAACAAACCATTTGTCAAGAAGGCACCCAATTAGTGCTGAGAGGCACAGAGCAGCCATGAGCGTCTGCATGCATGTGTGTGTTCTCATGGTACCTCAGTGAGTCGAGAAGGTGAATTTTTGTGTGTGTCTTCGCATGTGTTTATTTTTCCACAACATCTTGAAGTCAGAAAGAAAATGCTTGGTCAACAGTCATAATGATGTGCATACACACAGACATATTGGTGACTGTGGCCCAACAGGTACAGATTCCCTTTAGCCCAAAAGTTGGAGAACTGATCCTCCATCTTTACCATGGCTTCATTGTAAAACAGTTTTTTTGGGGGAAAATGATCCCTAAATTCCTCCCAGGAGTGGTGTGTATCATGCAAGTACACACTTTTAAATGCAAAAGTTAAACCTTTATTATGTGCCTCGTGCTTCGCACAAGGCACATCTTGTTATTCTGCGCGTTTTTTCTTCAACTTATTCCTTTTCCGTACAAAATTTCGTCCGGCTACTCCTCCTACAGATTTGGGAGCACCCACACAAATTATATATCAAAACGTGCGTCTCAATCGGGAATCGTGTGCTTACATACAGTTTTTCAAAATCCGACTTTTTCGATTTTGGTCCCATCCGGAATGAATGGGAAAGTCGTCAAAAACTGAAAAAAACGGAAAAAAATTCACTAGTTTTCAACGCTCCACTGCTCGGCCATACTTTAACCGAGAGACTCCATGTTAACCTCAAAACGTAGACACGACCCTCCCCGATCTGAAAGTCTTTCTACTTTTTGGCTATCTCGAATCGTTTGCTCGTGACAAGCTCTCAAGCGTGGAGAGATTTTCCCGCACTTTTCGAGCTTTAACATTGGTGTGTCGAGCTAGCGTGAAGCTCAAAATTTAGAGTGTAACTGCCACAAAATATTCCTCGAAAAAAAAATTCTTAAATCGCCGATGTGGCCACAATTTTCACCTCACCGTCACGATTTTTACATCAAAACGTAGCCACAGGTCTCTTGCCACTCACAATGTTGTTTTTTTCCCCAAAAGATTAAACTTTGGGGGGGTTCTGGGGCCTTGTTCGGCCCCACCCCCGAGATCCCTCCCCATCCGCTCCCATGTATTTTCTTCCAAATGATTTCTGTCAATCGCCTAAATTTTCAATGTTTTCACAAACTCATTGTGAGCTCATTTTTCGCTCCAAAAATATAAAAATTACATTTCCTGAAAGCTGAAGGCCTTGGCATTCTCACGATGTGTTCGCTTTTTCACTCTGACGCACGGTTTGGCCAC
>JAUESE010000056.1:18109989-18123394 GCA_032274725.1 Malacoctenus triangulatus | reverse complement strand
AATGATTGTTTGTCTGTGATTTTAAGTGTGCGCCTTTGTAGATAGCTTTAGACTAGTGTTTATTGATAATGTATGGAGGTGTACGATATACATTTTGTAATAAACAGTTGCTTGTGGAATAAGAAGCCTCTAAGTGATGATTGTGTACATTATTGTGGTAACTACTGGTTGAACGGTCAGTGCTTGATTTCACCCTTCAATTTAGTGATTTCTAAGACAAATCCCTTATTTTTAGACTGATTGGTTTGGTCATTGATCCCTGCTTGCAGGGTGGTGCCCCGAAATTATTCAAATTGTAATTGATAATTATAATTTACACATTTGTTGCTTTGCCATTAATTAATTTCCAATCACCAAATTTAACCTGGTGGAAATCCCAACAATTGGTGCCCTTGAAATTATTAAATTGTTATTGATAATTCTCATTTATCTATTTGTTGCTTAGCAATTAATTAATTGACTGTCAATCACCAAACACCCTACTTGAAAGCACAACAACAGTTGTCTTTTGCAGCACCAGCTGAATTGCAAGCACAGTAAGCTGGGGTCTGTTGCTGCATGCTACAGTGTACAGAAATTTCACCAATAAAGTCGTTTCCACCTGGAAGCAAAGCTCATGGAATTAAGATAAAAAATTCTCAGCGCTCTGTTCTCCCCAGGAGGCTGACATAAATCCAGTGCTTTCCCTCTGAGCGGCCTCCTCCTCTTCATCATCCTCCTCCTTGCGAGCAAAGCAATCACCACCTTCCCTCTCATCCAGTTTCATTTCTGACGTACCTCCTTTGCGTGCCACACTGTATTTCACCAATTGCCTGAATGATCATCATTAGAGGAGTCTTTGCAACCTCCGTGTAATAGTTAATAAATGCATGTATTTGGTTTTATCTGGGGATGAAAGGGAGAAGCATGGCTCACATTGACTGACACTGAGGAATAACACATAAATAATTGATTTTAAAAAGGCACTAAGTTATTCTGATTGGTACATCTTCTGACAATCAGGAGGTCAGTGTATCTACTTCAGCCCAGCTGGGCAGAGTGTCATTTCGCAATTTTAGCATAAAGGACTTTGTAACATGATATGATCAGTGTTCCGAATTCTTAACATAAGCATCTCCAAATTCTTTCTGCTTTTGTTTACTTAGTTCTGGGTGTTTTCTGATTATTTTCACCGCTTCTTGCTTGAGCAGAGACTCACTCTCTACAGGTGATTTTTTAACGCTTAAAAAAATATTTATGTGTTTATTAGGGCTAGGATTTTAATCTTTTGATGATATTTTATCGAGTGGTTCTTTTTCTAATCTTAAATTCAAAACAAGGATACCTGCCTCTGAGTTATTGCCAATCATACGTACAAACCAACAGCATCACTTTGGCTAAGCGGCTAACTCAGTAGTTTGGTGTAGAAAATTTGCGTGGCATTGTGATGAATGAAAAGTTTTCTTTCCAACTCGCGTCCCTCATTGGCTGAGCCAGCCTTGCTGCAGGAGTTCCGCTGACGTCACAGCCAAATATAGCGCAGCATTTCACGCTGTGCAGCCCCTTTTCGTTCCGGTGACTACACGAGTTCAGAGCCTGGCGGCCACTGAGAGGGAAGAGACCCCCAACCCACGCCATGCACCACAACCGGGCCACAGTTCCACCCTGGACGAGGGTGGAACTGTGAAGTGTTTTTGCCAGACTTTTCTTTGGATTTTAATAGGACGCCGGACAACCCGACTACCCCCTCATCTGGCATACGCACGGAAAAGACTTTCTCCTTGAGAAGTGGCAGAGACACCGCTTCTCCTACAGTTTGACTCAGCTGGTTCCTCACTGCCCCTCAAAGCCAGCCAAATTTACCCTCCTGCAATGCCGCCCCGCAAGTTCCCCATTGAAGGATCGGCAAGTCTGGGAAGCACGCTCGTCGCGACAAGTGACGTCAAGTAAGAGAGCTTTGTGTCTGGGCAGAGACGGTTGGCTTCGCATGAACTGTGTTTTTCTTGAAACTGGTTCCGTGTTCTCTTTTGTTTCTTTTTTGCTTATTTGTTTCCAGGACCACCGGGTCCCTTTGTAACTGAAGCTGTTGCCGTGAGAAGCTGCTTTGTTGGATCCGCCAGGTGAACATCGGGCTACGAGCTATTTGTGTCGGTTTAGGCCACAAGATGCTGATCGTGCCATTTACGTGTTTCCTTCAAGCCACTGTGGAGTGTACGTGCTTCTCTTTCTCTCTCTCCCTCTCTCCTTTACGAACCACATACGCACCATGCACCCGTACATACACACATCACTACACCAAATAACTCCCATGATCTGCAAGCAACTACAGAGAACCCGTAATCGCCAGTAAGCACCATCGCTGTGCCAGCGCTACCCTTTTTGTGAGTGTTAAGTGTGTTCAGTGACTTGTTTCTCCCTTGTGTACCCTGTAAAGGACCACATGGAGCAGGCGGAGCTGTGGCCATTGTCTCACTTAGACTTAGCGTGCCACATCACGTGACTGAGTCACGTGCGCCATCTTGTCCTCTCACTCTCCCCCATTTTGCTCACTCACTCCCCCTCCTCTCTCCCTCAGCACACTCTCTCTCATGTACGGACGCGCACACACACACACACACCCAGGTACCACTCAACAACGCTTACTTGGTTTCGCAATGATTGATTGTTTGAGTGTGATTTTATGTGTACGCCTTTATAGATAGCTACTACGACTACTGTTTATTGATAATGTATGGATTTGGACGATATATATTTTGTAATAAACAGTTGTGTGTGGAATAAGAAGCCTCTAAGTGATTATTGTGTACATTACTGTGATAGCTGCTGGTTTTTACAGTCAGTGCTCAATTTCACCCTTCAATTTAATGATTTGTTTGAAAAAAAATCCCTTTATTTTTGAGACTGATTGGTTTGGTCATTGATCCCAGTTTACAGGGTGGTGCCCCGAAATTATTAAATTATAATGATAATTATAATGTGTATACTTACTGCTCTTAGCGAGCAATCAATTGTCAATCACCAAACGCAACCTGCTGGAAATCCCAACAACCCTCAATATTGTATCATGTTTCGCTGAGAGGAATGAAAAGAAAGATAAGAATGGCAATAAAAGGCCGGGTGCCTGATGCATTGTATCCCTGGATGGCCAAGAGCGGACTGTCCAGGGGACCATGGAGATTTTCTTGTGAACGTTCAACACATCTCAAATGATCATTTTGTTATATCTTACATGTGTTTGCCCAGGGCAGGTATTTAGAGGGGTCTTCCTTTCCCTTTATCTGCTTTCCTAAGACTGTTTTCAAAAGAACAGCTGCCAAAATGAGGCGCATCCAGTTTAAAGATCACATTTTTAGGGGTTACTGATTTGTAATGAGAAATTTGTAGTTGTTTCTTTGCTGTCATGACCTTCTATTGCCAGTACTCTTAAAACTTTCTGGCACTTTCCTTCCTTTCACTGAGAATGAGTCACCTGTGCTCTCAGAACTGAACGGAAGACAAACATGTCCTCATCTCATAATTATCACAGACATGATTTACTCTCTCATTTTTATTTGACTAGCTTTTTACAGACACTTACAGGCAAATTCAATCAGCTAGAGCACCTGCAGAGGTGGTTAGGGATCCATTCACAGCAATGTGTAAATGCAACACTGCGAAGTGCTGTCAGAGATCAACAGTTTAGGAGAATTTGTTTTGGAAACAGCATGAGATTAATATTAAAGTCACCAGATTGGGATTTGGGAGAATAATGTAGCACCGGTGCTGATAAATCCTTTCTGGAACTCTCCTGAAAAGACAAACCCACTTCTCACTCCTATTTCCCATCTTGATCTGGACAAAAATGGCTTGTCTATGATTAGCAGCGAGCCTTTATTCACAGGGTGTCAACGTGACCCAACCAATTATGAATGTCCTTCATAGAACAAAAGACAGCCTCTTCTAAATTCTAACTTTATTTGTGCCCAGGGAACATTCACCCAGGTTGATGCATATATACATATACTGTATATATCTTTGTAGTTTAAAAGTGTCCTGTTTGGTGCTCCTTAACAGCTTCTCTTTCCTGTATAAAAACTTAAAAACAAACTTGAAAAACTAAATTATCAATAATATCAATCATGATCTTTACACGTCCATCGAGCCTGTGTCAGGAGGTACATCAGCGTGAACAACAAGCACTCTGACTGCATCAAACAAGTGTTATAGATTGATGGTGATCCTTGCATACACACAGGAAACATTAAGATGGAACACTGTTCAAGCTTTTGTGAAGGACATTTGCTGCCCTTAATGATTAGCATTTGTTCCTTTTCTTCTGCTCATGACTGGAATTCAGAGGAGGGAGTGTTCGCTGACAAGCAAAATCTCAATGAAAATCTGATCTCTATCTCCCTCTTAATTGTTTGACTATTTAGCCTCTCTTGAATGATGAGTTGCAGATGTTTCTTGTGAAAACAACAATGTTCCGCCTTGCGACAAAGCCTGCTAAATAACACTTGCAGCTTAATGACTTTAACAGTCCACGTGACAAAGGATTCAGGGACTGGACTGACCTCTACACTGTTCAGGGGGTTCCACTTCACCAAACCGAAGGACATAGATGCTCAAATATTCAGTTTGAGTTGAAGTTTTTTTTAAAAAAAAAAGAGGTCCAAAAAGTGATTATAGGATCTGCAGGCTACTGTAAGAGATGATCGGGGTTTAAGTGCAGCAGTCCAGCACTGCCGCTTTCTAAAATGCATGGTCAAAAACAGACAACTGCAATTCTCGATCCGACACTGATACACTGACTTAGGTCCCTGTGCAATCAAGCACAGTGCACTTCAAGAGGGTTTTGCAGGGTGATACAACCAAGAATAATAACACAATGACAAAGTACCAACAGGAAAATTTGAATAGTGGGAGTGAACCTCAACTTTGACCAACTTGTTGGTTGTGTAAAGAGCAAACATCCAATAGGCTCCGTGTAATGGATGTGTGTAACTGTCACGTAAGACACAGCTCTGTTTCCACCCCTCTGTGTCTTTCACTTTTTTTGTGACTCCGTTTGCAATGGGATGGACATATAAAGGACACAGTTTGATTACCACCCAGTGGAGGGAAACTCCAGAAACACAAAGGAAAAAACAAGTAAACAAACAGACACATGAAGCAGTGCAATGTGCAGCCAGTCAGCTTTTGTTCACTTTGACTGCTTTGGTGAGATGCATCACTGCTTGATAGGAGCCATTTATGGGACTGTTAACTTTGTCAGCCAAACAATGAATCCAAGTTAATTGACAGAATCCATTGTGGTCACATCTCTCTTCTCCCCATTGCGCTCTTTCTCTGTTTATGTCTTTCTATCCATTTCACTCCCTGCCCGTCTACACCCCCACATCGCTGCAGGGTGCCATGTTAGCAACTGTGTGCAAGAGCCACCATTAAACCGTGTCATGTGCATGCGTCTGTGTGTGTGTGTGTGTGTGGGTGGGGGGGAGTGGAGGAGGGGGTATAAATAGGCCCTCTTACCAAGCTGAATTGATTAATTGCATGTTGAAGCCCAAAGAGCATTTGGAGAGGCCACTGCTGGAAGAGAAGAGAGCCATTAGGATTTTGCTTTCATGTTCCACTCACATACACATGCAAGCGCACTCTCTCTCTCTCTCACGCACGTACACACACACACACACGCACACGCACACGCACACGCACACACACACACACACACACACACACACACACAGATTGCATGAAGACTTCTTAATACAAAGCCGTTGATTTCGATTCAGCACAAGACGAAAACTGCATATAAACATACACAAACACATGTGCACTTGCACATTCCCACACCGACGCACATACACATGCCCACAACGTAATCGAGAAGCCTGGCAACTGCGACGTTGAGAGGTTTGGAGAGAGGGAATAAAAGAAGCCACCTGCTTCAATTAGTTTGAGGACAGAGGGGGGAGATGGAGGGAGGCAATGACTGGGACAGAGAGAGATGAAAAGAGAGAGAGTGGGTGTAGAGAGGCTTGAGGGAGTCAGGGACTGAGTGAGAAAAGGGGAAAGAGAGGAGTGGGGTGAAGGATGTTCGTGGGTGGTAGAGAGAGAGAGAGAGAGAGAGAGAGAGAGAGAGAGAGAGAGAGAGCCAGGAGACACCGATTGGGGCTTTTGAAGGCCAGTGCCGAAGCCTCCAGATTCAGAGCAACGCTGCTGATTACCAGTTGTTTGATAGTAAGACAGAGAGGCCATTTTGCTCCCTGGTATTATTCAGTCCAACAGAGAGAGAGCGCTACTTTGTGAAGCCTCATACACAATCACATGACTTTGTGCAAGAGCTGACTTGTACCTTAAACTTCTCTGAAAGTCCAGGCTGGATTAACACAGCAGACACCTTGGTCACCTGATCGAAGGACTCTGTGGGGTCTGCAGAATACGACAAACTTTCGTATGTGTTTTGCTATGAACACATAGTGGGGTTGTACATGATTGAGTTTCTGAGTTTGTAATCTGAGACAAGATGACCAAAATAATGTTGTGCTTTGCTAAAAAAATATCCACATGTTTCCTCACAGACCACTGGCTGATGATTCATGTGCTCCCATTTTGCTTGGAGATCTGTTTTTTCCTGCTAGAGAACCACTGCATTACAATGGCTCCAAAAGAGTTTCTGTTATGGTTGACATAAAGGAATGTTTTTAGCGCAAACTTGCAAAAAAGTACAAACTTGATAAATCGCGTAACAGCAGCCAAAGCTCATCTACATATGGCACGCAGAGAGGACTGTATTTGGTGGATGCGCAAAAAAGTGCATTCTGTCCATTCATCATGTTTTGCCTTCATATGTTAAGTAATGCATTTCAAGCACCTTGCGCAAAATAGTGTAAAGAGTGCTAATCATTTGTTGCTGGAAGTGTTTCCATTGCAGTTATTTACTGTTTCTGGAAAGAAAAATTTCAACCCAGGAGAGGTGTTTCACCCCTCATCCGTTTGATTCTTTTGTACAATTTTTTCTATATTACAGCCTCTCTTTGCTTTGGCCTTGATATCTCTTCATTTCTCCTCGTATCATCTTTTCCAAGAGTTTCTGTTCTCTCTCTGTTTAATTTAACAGTCAGGTGTGCATCTTTCAACTCACAGTGTCACTGTTCTTTCTGTGCCTGGATTGAGTGCACTTCATTCTATCCATGATTGATGAATGCTTCACCACAAGCTAAATGCTAATTCATATGCTCCTGTGTGCATGTGTTGTCACTTGGACTATCTTCCTCTGCAGCTCAAATGCAGACCTCCCACAGAGCAGAAACACAAAGCAGAAAACACAGGAACTATTGTTTGTTTGAATTGAACTGGTAGAGGCCACACTGATAGAGACAAAACCTCTTTTTTTTAACCTCTTTGGCAGTTTTTCAAATTGCACAGACTCAAGAAGTTACATTGACAGGAATTCCTCTAAAAAGGAAGTCCCACCCACAGGCAGATATAAAGCCTTAATAGGCCTCAGGTGAGTGTTGCCACCTGTCCCATAAAGAATGGAATCGTCCTTTATTTGGCAATCAGATGTTGTGTCATCAAGTTGTCAAATAAAGTGTAGTGTGTGTGTGTGCGTGCGTGCATGCGTGCGTGCGCGGGGGGGTACAATCATGTCATTCCAGCTGTCAAAAGCTTGTTTGCTGTGGTTGTGTGGATTTGGATTTGGAATTCATTTGGAAAGATTTTTTTTAAGTCCACCATGTTGATTGTCACTTTCACTGACACCTATTCTTCCTCCTGTGAACCACTTTATGAGTTGTGAAAAGGGTCCTCCTGTGGTTGTTGTTGTTTGTGCTAATAAAACTCATGCCATCAATTTTCATGCTAACTATGCTAATACTAATATTGACAATGCAAACTTAACAATCCCTGTGCATTATATTTATTTGTTATTAAGTTTCACTGCGTGTTCACAAGTTGAGTACAGCATTTGATGCTACATTCTGACTGACATCTCTGTGAATTGCAGTTTGACTTGCTGTCATCTTGAAGACACTATTGAAGCAGTTTGTATCTCTCTACTTAAATGTGGTAAAAGCAGACGCAAACAGCCAAAATGCATTCAGGGATAGTAAATCATTTTGGGCATGGTAACTTATTCTATTAGCATTAACTCTACCTAGGATTCAGCACGATCATGTCGGCCTATCCAGTAACACCTGATATTGCAAATTTATGAAGGCAACCTTGCTTGATGGATCACCAAGCTGAAAGAAAAGTCTTGTGGTTCAGAAGTGGAAAAATACAGAGATGGAAGAAAACAGTCGTTGTGTTGTGAGATCGTTTAAGCAATCGGTCTTCTGCCTTTGCTTCTATTCACTGGTTTGCTTTTCAATAACTTTCCCTTAGTAGCTGCAGACTTCCCACTGGGTGAACTATTTTCAGTGATATCCAGTACTGTCACATTTTGTCAGACACACACAAAAGCAGTTAAGCAACCGCGCACCATTGCAGTGAGAGGCAGCGAGGGAGTTAAAGTAAGATGATCAAGAGATGAAAGAGGGGATCAGATGTCGGTAGGGAGGGAGGGAGGTGCTCGGAGACTGTATGTGCATAATTGTAACTTCTCTCCTTGTGAAAGCCAGTCTGAGCCAGAAACTCTCACAGCACAGACCTTCTGCCTGTTGACATTCCTACATGGGTCGAATGTGTGATTAGACTGGTAGTTTTCACAGACGGCAGAGCTGCAGATATGAGCGCTTGTCTTCCTCTTTCAGAGAGAACCATTTGCTGCCACTCATTACGGTTCAGTGGGAAAACAAGCTTCCACAGGGAGACAATCCATCGCAGTAAACAAAGCAGCCGATACTTCCCTTGTCAGACTTTCTGTTTAATTCTGTCTTCATTGTGTCAGAGTTGAGTTTTTCCATATCAGCACACATATTTAGGGAATTCTCATCAGACCACAGAAATTTTCTGGGACTTTGATAAGCAAAGCCAAAGAGAGTGCGGTTTACAATGTAACTATTGGAAAATGCAATGTGCAGAGGAGTTCTCTATGTTTGGCAAACCAAAGTGCAAATGAAGCTCTTCCTGTTCCTTTATAGGAGTAAAATTCAAATGGAGAGCAATCCATTGATCAACTTTTACAACCACACAGACCTCATCTCTGCCAAGGGTCCAAACTCACAGCTGGATTCTTATCAACAGGGAGCAGTTGTTTGCGGATAGTTTGATCTTGTAAGACAGGAAAGCTTGAACATCTCTCCAATGACAAGGCAAGAGGACAGAAAGTGCTTCGATGGAATATCTCAGATCAAATGAGCAACAAAGGTGATACTTGGTACAGCAACAGGTGGATTATCCACGACCCCTATCAAAGGTAAGTCATCTCGGGAAAGTGACAACATTCTTTTTTAAAGTTACAAGGTGTTTTCTCTGCTAAAAGAGCTCCGCAATGTTGTGGTGTTCAGCTTGTCAGATGAATGGCATGTAACCTTACGTCACTGAAGAAAGGAGGAGGCTCGAGGTCATCAAACAAGTGAAAGCTAACAAAGGTTCACACCTGAAGTGTCCAGCTATACACACACTGCTTCACTATGATTGTGTTTGTGAGTTTGTGCACTGTCCTTGGCCGCTCATTTGAGTCGACAGTCCTGTTAATAGGGCGCAAGGTTTTGGGGGGGGGGGCTTAGGTTCAAAACACCCAATTCAGGCAATCAAGATGGAGCAGGAGAACACAGGCCTCTCATGTGCTACACAGCAGCTGGCCCACAAACTCAGGGAATTGAGGTTGGATTACACATACGGACACAAACACACACACACACACATGCACAGGCTTTGGTCACAAGCCTAATTCACAAAAGGACAAAGACTCTGCGTCCCAAAACTCTAATTGTGATGTATTGCTCCATGTTTCACAGCTTAAAGATGCCACAAGAAGAGAACAACAGAACTCAGTGACCTCCAGCAGCCCCTTGCACTATATCAAGGAGACTTCCAGGGCTCCTTGGAAAGGAAGAATGCCGTTCAATGGATATATGGGTGTTTGATGCATTTGTAGAGAATTTTTAGCTCAGGCACCTGGTTTACATTGGCACAAATATGAGTGGTAGGGAGCCTACGCCTGTCAGCAAACTCCTAGAGAGCCTCACATCTGTGTTTGCTTTAAAATCTGCATCTCAGACTGAATGCAGATCACAATCATCTTTGTGTGATTTCCACTGATGTGTTTTTTTGCTACATCTTAAACATGATCACTTAATCAGTAATTCACCAAGAGGAAAACTGCAGCTTAACAGTGGAAATAAATGTTATCTAACAATAGAATTATACTATTTGAGATAATTAGCGAAGCGAAAAAGTCAGGGCTCAGGAACCCAACTCCTTGAGAGACTGGACTCTCTTCTACTCTGGGGTTGCCCGCGGTAGGAGGCGACGAGCTGGAGTGGGCTTGCTCATAGCTTCCCAGCTCAGCCGGCATGTGTTAGAGTTCTCCCAAGTGAACGAGAGGGTTGCTTCTCTGCGTCTTCAGGCCGGAGACAGGACTCTTACTGTTCAGTCGGCCTACGGGCTGAACACACAAATGGGCAATGACAGTAGTGCCTGGAGAGGTGTGATTGGGAGGAACGGCCTCCCTGATCTGAACCCGAGTGGTGTTCTGTTGTTGGACATCTGTGCTAGCCACAGTTTGTCCATAACAAACACCATGTTTGAGCATAAGGGTGTCCATCAGTGCACTTGGCACCAGGACACCAGGACACTCTAGGCAGGAGGTCGATGACCGACTTTGTGGTTGTGTCTTCTGGCCATATGTGTTGGACACTCGGGTAAAGAGATGGGCTGAGCTGTCAACTTGTCATCTCTTGTGGCTTATTCCCCATTAGGAGTCAAATTTGAATTCGTATCAGCTGGAGTCATTGCAAATTCACAAGTATATTAACTCATTCAAAGGTCATTAGAATTTTTTCAGTCACCACAATTACCATCAGAATCAGTGCTGTTGCATTGGGCAGATGGAGTTCAAAGGTGAATCATCCAGTGAAAAGTCCACAGAGACCACAGTAAACCAATTCTCTGAGTTTGCATAACTCATCCTTGGATAGTTTTTACAAACTGTAACAAGCAGCACATTGACTTGAAGTAATGAAAAAAAATTCCCAATAAAATAACCTGTTGAGAAAAAAGTTCCCCAGAATTGTTCATCCATCTGTCCCATCCAATCTGGGAAGATTATACTCAAGAGGGAATGGAAGCTCTCCACTCCTTTTATGCAATCATCCCCATGAGGTTTGAGGAAGTTCTTACCTGGCAGGCCAGATGGTTTACGTCCATGACTCTATCTTGGTCCACTCCCAGGAACTCCAGGACCATGTTGCTGCAAGGCAGAGAGCTTACCATGGCATCACTGACAAAAAAAACAACCACAAAGACAATTCTTAGTAATTTTCAATTCATTTTCCATTGCTATTTGCAAGTAAATCTGAACCAGTCCATGAATAAAGGAACCCCTTTTGGAACCAGTAAAATGTTCCTTTGTGTCAGTTCCTTAGCTTCCACTCAAAGCCTCAGGGGCATTTAAACATGCCACTGCCACATGAACACAAGCCAACAGCCTCACTTCAGAGACAGACATGTAACTCCTATGGGTGTACAAACATCACTGAGTGTTGGCGCTCTTGTTAAAGTTCCTGCGTGTCCTACCATCTCCATCCATGCAATTGTGAGGAAATAAGAGACGTTAAAGTTCCTGCGTGTCCTACCATCTCCATCCATGCAATTGTGAGGAAATGAGACATTTTTTAGTGATCAGATTGTTCAGCATTTCAAATCAGTGAAGCTCCTATTCTGAACGTGACAAAAAAATTGATCAGGTAACTCAGCTTTGTAGCTCAGACCTCAGGAACATAGTGACTAATACCAAATCTGCCACCAATCACCTTCCAATGCTTGAGGGGCATGTGTTCCCTCAGAGAGGGGCAGGGAAGAGTCAGGGCACAGGAGTTCTGGGGTTCTTTGCCCTCTGTATTGTCAGTGCGTCCCTTTCATACAAAAGACTGAATGATGGCAAACAGAACATGTGGTTGTGCTTCCATGGCTCAGCTTTTCCAATCCATGAAAAACAGTTTATAAACACACATTGAAGCAGCCATTGAACACCACAGCTTTGCATGAGAAATGAGTCCATGGTACAGCAGCTGATTCTATGGTATTCCCACAAACCAAAGCTTCACTTGCATCCATATCTGCCATTAGGAAAGGTCATTATTGGTGTGAGAGGCCAAAAGTGGGTCAAATGTGAAGGTGTCAAATAGAAATCCCAGCTGAGAATTTCTCTAGACTCGTTCTTCCCGTCTTTCATGTTGTTGGTTCAAGTTTTGTCACTGGACAACAATGGTGAATATTCCATATGATGAAGTGATACTGTCTGTGTCATTAGGAGATGGAAATGTTTATGACTCGATTTGTAAGTCAGCTTTAGCTTCTGTTGCCCAGCTCAACGCTGGAGGTGGACAATGCTTTGCTCACACAGAGAAGTGACTGAATGGGGAGGCCTAAGATGTTGAAGCTCACTTTTTGCATGGTGTGTGAAAGGTGAAAAAAGATATGTAAGTTGCAAACTCTCTCTCACACACACCCCCACCGCCACACACAAACACACACACACACACACACACACACACACACGCACACACACACACACACACACACACACACACAAATCAAAAGGCACTATCACACAACAAAGGACGTGACCTAAATAATAAAATGGGAAGTTGCTTATTTCCTCTTGTTTGCAAGCTGATACTCTGCACAGCCCTGCCAGCAGTTGAACAGCACCATCTCCATTGTCAAACTGTAGGCCCAAATGTTGCAGTGAGATCTTTATGTATTCAGATTGGGCTGTTTTTCATTTGCTTCCTCCATAAGTTTGTGAGCTCGTGCATTTCACCCGCATGCTTTTCCATCCAGCATTCAGCCGGGCTATGTTTTTATCAAGTCACCTCACATCGCTTCATGTGAGTGAGCATGTGACACCTCCTCCTCCGCCGCGTATCCACTGCTATTACTGCCATTTTCCTCCATCACATTCAATCATATTCCATTACATCCCATTGCTAACCCTGTGAAGCAGTATGCCACGTTCCTGCCAGTGCCAGCTGAAGTGTCACCCGTGTTCCCCCTTTGGGTGCATTATCCCTCCAAGAATAAGACGCACAATTGCTGGCACAGACATTTCATTGTTCAAGGATGTCTCTATGTCGGTTCCGCTCTCCAGCATCCCACATTCTTTTGACAGTTTTTTCTTTCTGCTCTCTATTCTCTGACCTGTGTGCAGGAGTGAGTTTCCAGCTGCTATACTGCGCTGTATTTAAACAAGGCTGGATTTGTTCACACACACACACACACACACACACACACACACACACACACACACACACACACACACACACACACACACACA
>JAUESE010000056.1:18062057-18072668 GCA_032274725.1 Malacoctenus triangulatus | reverse complement strand
CAGCCGTTCCTGCCACCGCTCCACAAAATGCCATCGCCAAAAACCTGGTTCTCCTTCTTCTTAATCTTTTCGCTAGAGTGGTCATATTGTAAGTGCGCTGGATGCGGTTCGACATCAACTTTAAATTGCGATACGCTCCTCTGCTACCGTCCATGTTTACTTCCGCAAACATGGCAATGTCACACGCACGCTCACTGGGACGCCATCGCGTCTTCTACGCACGCAATCGGGACAAAGGCGTTCACACAACAGGTTGCATACGAGTCACATACGAGTCACATTTTATTGGAAGTGTGGACGGACACTCAGAAAAATTTGGATTTCATAAAAAATCGGAATTGAGCATTATGCTCTGCAATGTGAACGTAGCCTAAAGCAACTGGCTGATTTTGACAGTCTTCAAAGTTTCCTGATGCTTCATTATTTATTTGTATTCACAATCCCAATTTACAGCAACTTTAATGTGTGTCATGACTTTCTTTACATGCTTAGTGTTTTAAAAGTTAGCACATCTAATTGAATTTCCTAATTTATCGTTCTTAAACAATACAGATATGGTATAACATCTAGTAAATAAGTTATGATATTTATTTATTTCAAATATATTAACTTTAAAAAAAAAAGATTGGGATTGTGCTTTCTTTACATGGAGCATGAAATTTATCCCATTTGACAAACTGGAAAAGCTTCTCTTTTCTGTGTCGAGGTAAATATTTTTTGTGACCTTTTAGTACACTCAATTTTCTTTTAGTTAAATAAGGCATCAATTTAACGTGGATGGCAACAGCTAGCAAGTTAACACCACCACCACCACCCTCCACACCTGTGCTCAATCTAGCCCTGCTGTCTGCACCGGTCTGGTTGAGTCTTAAGATAGCCAAACTCTGTTTTGTTATATGTCGCAGCTTCACTTCACATGCACACAGATTAGCATTTACTGCAGAAATAAGTTTGTAGAGTGTGTGAAGACAGTCTTCCTAAACTTGTCGTTCAGGGCTATTCAAATTAAGACACGAAATTGAAAAATCTCCAGGCCAAGCTTGTCTGCTGAAAGGCAGTAAGCAGCTGTTGATGACATGGTTCAAACCAGCACAGATCAACTTCTGATCATTTTATTCATATTTTCCCTTTGAAATTTAACATGCTGAAGGTTTGGGGAGTCGGCTTGTTGGACTACACTAAAAACCGACAACCACTTAATGCTCTGCCTATTGGTTCTTTCAATGTGACTCAAGCTTGTCTGTCTAAGCAGTAACTTATCCTCTGAACCTTGTTCAGTTTTATATGGTCCCTCACACACTCCATGACTACAATATACTGCCAGTGACGCTTGTGACCTCTTCTATTCAGGCATCGAACAAACTGCTGATGAGGCGTCCTTTAATTCCAGGCAATGAAGATATTATGGCAGGCATCTGCACCTCTTGCCTCACTCTGTCTTTGTTAAATGAGTCTCCCCCCAAAGTTTTATTCATTAGTGTAATCAACTCTTTTTGATGACTTACTATAAAGTTGGGCGTGAGGTATTGGTCTAATTTTTCAGCCACCACTCAGTGCCTTTGCCTTGCAACATTAATAATGCTAATTAGGCACTTTGACAGTTAATTTAGGATAATTATTATAAATACTAATAGTAGATGGCACACATTCGGAGTCAGGCAAATATCTTTTTACAAATGCCATCATGGTCTCAGGGAAGCAAAAGTGAGAGGAGGGGAAAAAGTCACTTTTAAAATACCTGCACCGATCTATATTTCACCACAAAGTCATCAGAATTTTAAATGACTTTCTAAAATCACAGCAATCTTTCTGCTCAGGATGTGCTCTGTTGGCTCTTATGCTTTGTGAATTTGAATCATTATGCATTCAAAAAGTGAGTTTAATTCTGCTCATTATGTCTGTTTCAGACCTTGTACTTTTTTTTCTGCCCCTGTGAAATGAGCGTATTGCCTCTACCTGCATATAGAAATGCACACATCCTTTTTTGAATAATGATGGTCAGCTCTTATTGCTCGATAGTTATAACGGGGGTCCAGATGGTCCATTTGCAGTGCTCAAAGACACTTTGGCTCGCCAAAGACAGAGGGGGAATAAGTCACTGCCGCTGCCTTAACTACCAAACACATTACCTCTGAAGTGCATGCCATTTGGAGTGCCAGGCTCATTTTTTCCATCTCTGAGGCCACTTAGTTTGATCCCGTTTGCTGAAAAAGTCCAAAAGATTAACATAGTGCTCACTGCGAATAGTCAGTCTCCTGCAGTCCATATAGCTCATCTTATCTCAGGAGTGTTGTTTGTCAGGGGCCTCGGGAGCTGCAAGGTGTATTGAGCTCCTTTTTTCCACAGCCGGAGCAGCCACAGATGCTGTGATTGATGGTGGTTGCAGTGCAAATAAAGGGACACACATATAAGTGGAAAACGGCAGACAAAGTAAACCAGAGCTGCTTGAGTTACAGAGGAGAGACCTTTAGCTGTTTGATTGTAGGGATTCGATTAAAAACATAAGGCTGTGAGGCATATTTAAATACCCCCAGCACAGCATAGCAGACATGGACCAATATGATACAGGCACCTTGGGGCTTGTAAAACTTCTGCCTCACTGCACAGTACTTGCCCATGGGGTGTTGAACCCAGGATTGGAAATTGTCTTATTTATCTCCTCCTGACCTCCTCCCCAGATGCCTGTATTAACCCCTCACACAGTGTCTTAATTGAATGAGTAGGAGAGCAGTGTGCATGTATATGTGCATGTGCGTCTGTGTCTGTCTGTCTGGGTTCATGCATGGCAGCAGGAAGGGGGAGTTTATTATCAGTCTCAGGCCGACCTTCCCACTGTGGATCAAGTTTTCTTAATGAGGCTAGAGAGCGGCGCAGGCCAAAGCTCATTAGCCAGGCCCTGGGGTTAATATGTGATAGAGTGGCTGGTGAGCCCTCTGGTTAACAACACAAACCTTAACCAGAAGGGTCATGCATGGCTGTGTAATTCTATATCCTGGGGTGACGCATACTGCTCATGTGCTTCGCCTCCGCCGCAGTTCTGGCCTTCGTCAACAAAAACATCTGAATCAGAGGTTTTTTTTTTAAGTTTCTGAATAGCAGCACAACCAACAAATGACACTCTGATCAACTGCTAACATTACACTCGATTTTAAAATGCTAACGGATCAAAAAGACCATCAGGAGCTATTGTGTTGAAGTTCAGAAAAGCTGCAGTTAAACAAATTAAATCACATTGACCATATTGGAACCTTTTAAATGCTTGTGTAACTGTTTCTGTTTCCTAAATCTGTGGTGGAGCCTTGGTCTCCTGAACAGGCAGTAAAATTGTCTTTTCCAGAGCGAAAAATTTCCAATGCAACATGTTGCAGCACGTTAGGTTTGGTCACATCAACTGACATTACATTCAAAATGTCATACAAAAAAGACGGCATTTCTGTTTGCTCCATTATTGCTGTAACAATGTTTGTTGAAGACTTGTTTATTTTCCTTTTTTTTTAAATGGTGCCAAATTTGAAAGAATATGCATTTGTGGAATGCGCTGCAGAACTGAGTATGATGGATTGAAAAATTTTCCAAATTTGCAAAGTCACTCTGCTCATTGTGTGGACCCCTCTGGGAACCCAGGGTGGTATACAGGGAGTGGTCAAAGCTGCAGAGGCTGAACGTCAGCTTCCTCTACGCTTTCCCCATGACAATTAACAAGGGGTCCAGTATTCGCACCAACCACCCACCATATTCCCCAGCTGTTCAGTCTTAATTACAAAAGTGCTAGTTGTTAAAAAGTTGAAAAAACCTTTTTTTTTTTTTTAAGTTGAGCAACATTTTAACAAGCACTACTTGGAGTTTGATGGAAAAATAGAAACTTTCAATATTGGCTTGACAATGATTCAAAGGCTTGTGTTGGCTTACCAATCAAAATTCAATGAGAAATTGATTTTAAAAATATACCTATAGCTTGAGATTTTAAAAGGAGAAGACTCGAGTCCTCATGATTCACTCACCAAAGTGTACCGGGTGTATGAGTCACTTGAGTCAGTGTGCATGACAGTGCACGAATGTTCCTTTTAACAGCACAAACCAGCACAAACATAGCACAAACATTTGAGACCATTTTGGTGAGTTTTGGACAAAGTGGAGGGGCTGGATGATGTCACAGACTAAAATATAAGATGTTTAATTTTAAAAAAAATCCTTAACGGCACAAACGATAATTTTTGCAGCACAAACCAGCACAAACATATGGCAATGTTTATTTTTGTTTTGAAAAAACTGGAGGGCCCAGCTTCACACAGGTCCGTCACCCCCCTCTTTGCAGGGTTACCAGGTTGAATGGTTCGGCAGACAGCAGCTCGCTCGCAGACTGTCGCTCACTGTACATTGTGTCGCACATGTGTGCAGGAAGAGGTGGATTTAAACAAAAAATAGAGTTTCAATGTTTTCCACAGGACTTATATAATCAGTAAAATTATATATGTATACAACTGTAGTTAGAATAGCAACCTGTCATTAATGAAATGCATGTTCTCTTCTTAGCAGTCAGTTAGCTGTAGCCTGAATGAGTCAGTAAACGAGTTGATGGAGGTGATGACTCGTGAGTCCTGAGTCAGTAAAGTGACTCACGAGTTTTGAGTCACTTGTTCATGACTCGCAAATCACGAATGGGTACATAAAAAGGAAATGGCAAATTGAGGCCAATATTGAATTGACAGTGGAAGACTGGGACAACACAAACCAATGAAACCAACATCCTCCTTAGCATGCAGAGAACATGGTTGGAAAAATGTAGTTAATTTTTTTCAAACTCAAGCACAGACAAAAAATGGGGATATGACCTGTTTGATACAGTGTGGGGAAGCAATTGCAAATCATTTTCACATGTTTTGGAACTGTCCTTCCTCATTGGAAAGCTATTAAGAGCTGTGTGGGTAGGGTGCTCCAAACAAATATACCTTTTAAGTTTGAAAAGTTATACTTTCAAAAAAGTAAATAAATCTATCTCCAATATGTTAAGAGTGATAATATTGGCAGGAAAAAAGGCGTTAAAAGCAATGGCACCCAAAAAGAACATTGGTTTGATGTAATGAAAGATTTAATTATTACGGTGGGGAAAACTACATATGCTGTGCATTTGGAAACTGAAAAAATTTGATTTATTGTAAAAAGAATGGTTGAAATATATCAAACGATTTAGGTCAGACTTTGAGTATATTTCTATGTTTTCTAATACCCTGTGCAATGCTTACACTGTTTTTGTTTGTTCTTTTGTTTACTTTGGTTTTGTTTCCTTTATTTGTACTTATTTGCAGAGATTCTATGCAAAAATATCTGATTCACATACACCGTACTGTATGGCAACAACAATAAAAAGATGTTTTTTTAAAAAGTTGAACAATGGCAGTAATTTTAACTTGTTGACTGAAGAGACAAATCTGTAGATTGGCGAAAGTCCCCTTTTGCTGCCTGTCATTGAATTGATGTGACTTTGAGTGTGACATCACATGCCACATACAGTCTTTCCTACCGACAGTGTTGTTAATGTAATAACACTGTCGGTTCTTCAGGGCGTGTGCATGTGCATTTGCCCTCTCTCACGCTGGACTGTTTTAATGGAGTCTCCACAGCTCCTTCGTGTACCACTTGACTTTAAAGACTGCAGTGACTTTGCTCTGGAGTCTTTCTTTTTGACTTTGCCTCTCGGTATCTAAGTTAAGGAGGTGGTGAAGACGGCAGGCTTCACTGCTGTGCATTGGTGCGCAAAATGAACTGTTTTATTTTCTACCCACTCACTCGCTCTCTTCCTTCCTTTTGCCCTGGCTCCCCCCCTCCCTCCCTATGCTCTCTGGGTGTCTGTCACTCTGTCTCTCAGTCCTCCTCGCTTTAACCCTGAGGAGTGAGAGGGGGCGGTGTCTGTGGGTCCGAGGTGCCGGTGTCCTTGGCTGAAGGTCTGTGTTTGAGCTTGTTTTGCTCTGACTTTAGGGAAATCTTGCCAAGGCTGCTGCTCATGCCTCTGGATTTTTATGGCCTTGGGCTGCAGATCGAGACTTCCTCCACCCCTCCTTGTCCCCACTCTCGAGTGCTCGGCTCCTGTCACAGTGCCTGACTGCCACTCTGACCTCCTCTGCCCTAACACCCAGTGACATATATCCCTTTCAACCTCTGCTTTTCAACCTCCAGCTTTGTGGCCCATGCTCACACTCTTCTCCCTTCCCTTAACCCCCACTCCCACCCCCAGGTCCTGGGTGAGGACATACGTTCAGTACAGTGTACAACCAGGCCAAGCTTTCCTACTTTGCATCTCAAACATCTATTAATGTGTTTCATCATCATAACGGTGTCACTTGTCAGCTTCATGGTAATGATTTGTAAGCAATAAAGTCATGCACTAATTTCCCTTGTATCAATTATGCAGGTATTATAAGTGCTGTTTTCTTTTCCAATTAATATTGTGATGCTTGAAATCGATATGTGGATGGCTGTTGCAGGCAGAGCTGAGGCCAGTGATTGGTGAGAAAGCAGTGAGTAAGTTGATGAGAGCGTTCTCTGGAACATGGACATGGCACCACAAATTGAACATGATGTTTCGTGTCCTGGGCAAACTGTATCCACAACTACAGTAAATGACATTAGTTGGTGTGTGCCCCCCCCTACACACACACATGCAGCACCAACACATTCCTTGCTCATCTTCAAATTTACCTTCAGGTATTCTAATACTTTATTACTCAGCACGGGCACTTGGATTTTTTGATGTTGCAGGAAGTTGTTATATCTATTTGTACTTTTTTAATACTATGTCATGATGTCATAAACAGTCATTTAAACTACAAGCACCCAGAGTGCAAAATAGGACCCGAACGAGGAAAGGATTTTTTCAGGCAGATGCAGATATTTGGCAGCAAAAGAAAACAATCTGATAACTGATTAATTTCTAGCTGATTTAAACAATATAAAATGAATTGATTTTTTTGCTCCCTTTATGCCAACAAAAAAGATTTAAATAACAGGCAGAATACTTCACTGTTTGTACAATACTTTGTTATCTTGTTTGTTTGACTTGAAAAAAAAAGGAATTTTCAAGTACAAAAAAATCTAAACAAGGAATTAAACCTCTGGGAACAGGTGACACGACCTTAAAGAGAACCTGTTGTGCAAAAAATAATTTTTAGGGCCTGTGATCACATTTGTGGGTGTCTGAACTGCCCCTGAGGTACTTTATGGAAAAGTATGAACCGGCTTTAGTCAGCAATCTTCTGTGAGAAAGAGCTTCACTTATTATCTGGTAACTTGCTTTAATTTGCAGTAGTGATGGGGAACCCGATTCCTTTTACTGACTCGAGTCCTCACGAGTCACTCATCAAAGTGTACCAGGTGTATGAATCACTCAAGTCACTTCAGTCAGTGTGCAAATGCGCATGCGCAGTTTGTGCATACAACTTCCATCTGCTCCTGCTCCTTGGAGATTAATGCTTTGAAATCGGAAAAACTGCTTCATTTTCTTTTGAATAAAAACAGAAAAATCTGAAATTCAACATAAAAAAATTCAAATCATACAATTCGCAATGTTTGCATGCATGGAACATTTCGATAAATTAAGTGTTAAACAACCCCAAAAAGAAGTAACACATTAGAGTTGAGGTTTATCCTTAAAATAGACGGTGCCACTGCTGAAACACCATCCATCCATCCATCCATCTATCATCTCCAACTTATCCAGAGCCGGGTCACGGGGTCTCAGCAGAGACTCCCAGACTTCCCTGTCCCTGGCCACCACCCCCAGCTCCTCTGGGGGGACCTCGAGGCGTTCCCAGGGTGATGTAGTCCCTCCAGCATGTCCTGGGTCTTCCCCGGGGCCTCCTCCCAGTGGGGCACGCCTGGAACACCTCCCGAGGGAGGCGACCAGGAGGCATCCTACACAGATGCCCGAGCCACCTCAGCTGGCTCCTCTCGATGTGGAGGAGCAGCGGTTCTACTTTGAGCTCCTCCCGAGTGGCAGAACTCCTCACCCGATCACGAAGGGTGCATCCCGCCACCCTGCGGAGAAAGCTCATTTCGGCCGTTTGTATCTGAGATCTCGTTCTTTCGGTCATGACCCAAAGCTCATGACCATAGGTGAGGGTTGGAACGTAGATCGACCGGCAAAAAGAGAGCTTCGCCTTCTGGCTCAGCTCCCTCTTCACCACGATGGACTGATACATTGTCCGCATCACTGTGGCTGCTGCACCGATCCGCCTGTCGACCTCCCGCTCCATTGTACCCTAACTCATGAACAGGACCCCGAGATACTTAAACAGACCGCCACGAGGGACACAATCGAATGCCTTTTCCAGATCCACAAAACACATGTGGACTGGTTGGGCAAACTCCCATGATCCCTTGAGCACCCTGCAAAGAGTGTAGAGCTGGTCCAGTGTTCCACCACCATGACGGAACCCACATTGTTCCTCCTGGATCCGAAGTTCGACTACCGGCCGAATCCTCCTCTCCAGTACCCTGGAATAGACTTTCCCGGGCAGGCTGAGGAGTGTGATCCCCCTGTAGTTGGAGCCCACCCTCCGGTCCCCCTTCTTGAAAAGGGGTACCACCACCCCGGTCTGCCAGTCCAGTGGCACTGTCCCCGACCGCCACGCGATGCGACAGAGGTGTGTCAACCAAGACAGCCCAGTCACACCCAGAGACTTGAGGTACTCAGGGCAGATCTCATCCACCCCCGAGCTTTACCACCGACGAGCTTACCCCGTAAGCCCGGGTGATGACTGAGTCAACCTCTGAGTCCACAGCCTCTGCTTCCTCTACAGAAGACATGTCGGCGGGATTGAGGCGATCCTCAAAAGTATTCATCCACCTCCCGACAATATCCCCAGTCGAGGTCAACAGCTCCCCACTTCCACTGTATACAGTGTTGGCAGGGTACTGCTTCCCCTTCCTGAGGTGCCGGATAGCTTGCCAGAACTTCTTTGAGGCCGACCGATAGTCCCTCTCCATGGCCTTCCCGAACTCCTCCCAGGCCCGAGTTTATGCCTCCACAACAGCTTGGGTCGCCGCACGCTTGGCCTGCCGGTACCTGTCAGCTGCCTCAGGAGTCCCACAGGCCAGACGTTCCCAGCAGACCCTCAGAGTACGTTTGGGTCTGCCCAGTCGGTCAAGCTTCCTCCCCCGCCAACAGACCCAACTCACCACCAGGTGGTGATCAGTTGACAGCTCAGCCCCTCTCTTTACCCAAGTGTCCGAGACATACGGCCGGAGGTCAGAAGACATGACAACAAGGGGAGGCCCCTGCCTTCGTCTGCCACCCAATCCACACTGCACCGGCTCCATATGACCCTTTCTGCGGGTGGTAGGCCTACGGGAAGGCGGACCCACGTCGTCCTTTCGGGCTCTGCCCGGCCGGGTCCCATGGGCTAAGACCCGGCCACCAGGCGCTCGCTGTCGAGTCCCAGCCCAAGGCCTGGCTCCAGGACGGGGCCCCGGTGACGCCGATCCGGGCGACATGCACGTCCTTTGCTTGAACTTTTTCATCATATGGAGCTTTGTGAGCCACTCTTCATCTGACCCATCACCTGAGACCTGTTTGCCTTGACATCACATCTGCAGAGACAGCACAGGAACTTCTGACCCGAAGTAGAAAAAAAGGCTACAGGCTTATAGATGTATTGGTGCTGAACTACTTAGGTGTCAGTCCGCTCATCAAACGATGCTTTAGTTGTAAAGGGTCAAATAAAAAGGCTATAAGATATTTTTCAGTGAAAACTTACAAAATGTCTCTTTAAATCAAACACGATTAATATATTTTATGAACCAAAGAATGTTACTAAAAGTTCATGAAGACAAACGGAATCAACAAAAGAATCAATCAATTGTGAGAACAAAAGATAAAGAAAAATGTATCTCCTTTTCTTTCATGATAGCACTAGTTTCTAAGATATTTTGTCAATGCTGCGATGGAGTGTGGGAAGAAACAAGAGTAAAACATAGAACTTGCAAGCACGACTAGAAGCTCAAAGCAATAATTCTGAAAATGTAAAAGTGGTAAAAGTGACACAACTTTAAGGAATCATAAGCCTGTGGAAATGTAATGTTATAGTTGCAATCAAATGTTTTTTAATAGACATAAAAAATAAACAAATCATTACTTTCAGCAAATATTTTTATCCAGTGGTGACAATGTACCAACTTTGACTGCAATATATGACCCCTTCAAAAGTAACTGTGTCTGACACCCTGCAAGTTGGAGATGAAAGAGGAAGGAGTGCTGGCTGTTTAGAGCACCAGGTGTGGCACACAGTCAGAGGCAACCCTGCCCCAAGGGATGATGGGATCGCTGAGCCATGTGACCATGTTTATGACAAATACCGCCGCCCAGCCAACCACTCCCCCTCCCCAATCCTCCTTGCCGGTAACAGTGTGTTTATTATGTGCTGATGCAACATGTTGCAAAAGCTGATGCCAACTTGCGCTCGGACGTCTAAAAAGGACTGCTTGGTCTTTTGAAGCACATCTTCAGGGATTTTGTAAAGGTGCTTGTGAAGAAGAGAGGTGTTTGCTCTGTGTGTGTGTGTGTGTGTGTGTGTGTGTGTGTGTGTGTGTGTGTGTGTGTGTGTGTGTGTGTGTGTG
>JAUESE010000056.1:17992432-18002905 GCA_032274725.1 Malacoctenus triangulatus | reverse complement strand
ACGACTCTGCATGGTGGGGTGCAGTTTTTTCCCCAGCTAGGAAAACTCCAACAGATGATTGTGTTTGAGGTGGCATGCAAGCTTTGCAAGTATTGCCTTTTTTTTGTCACAACAATTTTTGAACAGAGTTTGCAGACTGGCTTGTCTGTGTTTTTAAACCCACCTCTCTCATTGGGCTTGAAGCAGAAAATTTCCCACACTGGCGCTGTAGCATTTAGCTTTGCTAAAAGTTTTTCCATTCTCCTCCCGTGGCTAATTTGCCATGAGCGCCCGCTTCCTCCCACAGAAACAACGATCTGGTATGACTGACAAGATGCTTCACTCCCCTTATTTCATCCACTAAACCACAAACGTGTCCAGGTGCTGAGACCATTGCACAGAGTGAACCCTCTTGTCATCTGACGTGTTTTGAGGCGAGAGATGAGGAAAACAAATATGCACTTGGACAGGGCGAAAAATCGAGGCCAGAAAAATGATTGAGTTCATTTTCATTTATCGTGCGATTCATTGATTTATCAATTATCGTCCCATCCCTATGTGTGGCTTCAGCTTTGTTCCATCTCCCAAATGCCTGGACAGTGTGTCTGTTGTCCTTCCTGAACTCCCCTCGCCACCCAGGCTGGCACGTGTACGGCCTCCTGCAGCGCTCTGATAAGAAGTACGACGAGGCCATCAAGTGTTACCGCAACGCGCTCAAATGGGACAAGGACAACTTGCAGATCCTGCGAGACCTCTCCTTGCTACAGATCCAGATGCGGGACCTCGAGGGCTACAGGGTGAGCACCACGTGTCACGATGAGGGATGGAGGAGGACGGGGGCAGAACCCTCCTTTGTTGTCTGAGGTCTTTGGAGCCACTCATTGATTTGCCAAAGCAAAAACTAGAAGCCAGCCACTCGGTGACACACCCACTTTTATGAACTTTCAAAAACAGGAGCCTTTGGAACTTAACTCAAGGTCATCATTCTTTGCTGTGAATTGCAGGAAGCATCTTTAATCTGGATTTATTTGACGTCTGCAAATCTAAATTTGACAACTTTGGAGCAGGTCAAAGCCCCACCCTCAGTGATCTCTGGTGCTTCTCTCAAAGCATACCTGCACCAAAGGTTACCACTGCTCTAATTGATGCACTCTTACACATTCACAGTGGAGCCCACCAAAGTTTATACACTGTGGGAGATGTTTTTGATATCTGAAAACAATAGCTCCGTCTGGATGTGCTTCGTAGCCTATTCTATAGAGGAAATGGATATATACATTAGTGGATTTTCTGAAACATGTCTTCTTGTGGGCGGGGCCTCAGAGTTTGAATATAGCAGGGAAGTTGAGCTCAACATCACATAAATACTGTTGGACAACTCAAGACGATCTGTGCTCTGACTCTCACCATTGACATGAGTGCTGGAATTCAAAGAACTGAAAACCCTCAGAGTTACTGGATCGAAGTGAAAACAAATGTTTCAGTAGCTTTCACACCTTAAGATGGGAGACATTTAACAATTATCCAGTTCTGTGGTTTATTTGATTTATCTGTTGCCACCTGATAGTCAGTAATAATTTGCTGTCTCTTTGGAACTCATGAGTAAATCCAGTATGTGTACAGAGAGGCTGCTGCTCACACTGCTGCTCGTCTTCCTGCAGGAGACTCGGTACCAGCTGCTGCAGCTGCGCCCGGCCCAGCGCGCCTCCTGGATTGGCTACGCCGTGGCCTATCACCTGCTGGAGGACTTTGACATGGCGGCCAAGATTGTTGAAGAGTTCCGTAAAACACAACAGGTAGTCTTTGTTCCAGGTTCCACTCACGGCCAAAAAAGTGTACCTCCTCTTTCTCAAAAGCAAAGCAAGGTGAGGAGGAAACCTCGTTTGGTTCTGCTTTGCTGTCTCGGGTGCCGAACTATACATGTCCTTAGAGAGAACATCCATCCTGAGTGTGTTCAGCACATGGAACTCGGTTCAACACATGAAGTGTCAGCACTTAATAATCAAAACCAATAGAAGGAAAATGACCAAAATCACAAGTGTTGAGAGTTCAATATGTCGAACTCTATCTTGTGATCGAATATTTCACTTCTCCATGAAGTTTTTGTCTCCATTGTGGAAACGCCTCTAAGTTACTCATCAATGGACATTAAAAAAAACTCCCATGGTCGAACAGGTCTAAAAAAGCCCCTGGCTTCTTCGATACTACGCATTTTATTCAAATCCAATTTTCTGCTTATGTCCTCATCCAGACATCTCCAGACAAAGTGGACTACGAGTACAGTGAGCTGCTGCTGTACCAGAACCAGGTTCTGAGGGAGGCCGGCCTCTACAAAGAGGCCCTCGATCACCTCAACAGTTATGAGAAGCAGATCTGTGACAAACTGGCAGTGGAGGAGACCAGAGGTGAGCTCATGCTGCACAATGTACACTGCATAACGTTTCTGTGGACTAGCCAGCTCAGTGAGGACTGCTGCTCTCTCTCAGACTCATTTGGACTCTCACTAAGTGTCGGTGCATTACCCAGAACAAGTGCAACATCCTAACTGTGTTTGTTTTTCTGTGTGTGTGTGTGTGTGTGTGTTTAGGAGAGCTGTTTTTGAATCTTGAGCGGCCTGAGGAGGCATCAGCAGTCTATAAGAGACTGCAGGAGAGGAACCCAGAGAACTGGGCCTACTACCAGGGCCTGGAGAAGGCCTTTAAACCAGGTAGGATCTCCCTAAACGGGACAATACTTTGTTGTTTGTCTTAGTTCCAACATAGATGCAGTGATCTGCACCACTTATTTTTGAGGACTTAAGAAATGACCTCAAAACACAAAAATATGACTCCTTTTTTCTGCTTTAAAAACTTGAGAAACATTTTTCAGTGCTTCACACAGATCTCACCCAGAATCAGTACCAAACTCAATTCTCCAATAAGACTTGGAGGCTCACATTAAATATCATCGGTGAAAATCGAGCTTCAACCCCAGTGGAGCCGTTGACACTAGCTCACTCGATGTCAGGCTGCTGATGAACAGGAAGTGCAGCCTGCTCCAATCAGTCCCTGTTTCTGCTGAGGCTGCAGAGGGAAAGCTCACACTCTGGCACCAGCAGCATGGGTCTGTGAACCCACCCAGGACTGTGTAAACAGTGCAGCCTGCTGCTCCTGCTGCTGGTTTAGAGGTGGAGGGAATGTTGCCTTGGCACACTCTGGCCTTCTTAATACCCTCAGCCATGGTCCGAATGCCACAGCCTGGCACAGCGTTGTTCCTGACTCTGTGCAGCAGCAGCTCACTTTGGACTGGCTCCTTTGCATGTCCTCCCAGCCACGGGTATCGTGAAGTAAAACCCATGATTGTAACGTGAATACAAAATGCAGAAATGTGGCTGCACTGAGGATGTGTTGACCCTTCAGTTGTTTCCTCGTGTCTTGTGTTTGTAGGCAGTATAGAAGAGCGGCAGAAGATATACGAGGACTCCTGGGTGAAGTTCCCTAAAGGCCTAGTACCCCGGAGGCTGCCCCTCAACTTCCTCACAGGTAAACAGCACACAGGCTGCAGCAGCTCCTCTCGGTGCTCTGTGCCACAGCAGCACTGAGAGGATCACAGTCAGTCACACACAACAGCAAAGCTGAGTGTTCATGTTCACCTTTGCAAATGCTCCTTGTGTTAACTGTCCCATACAATTCCGAATCATCTTTGCTGAAAAACCCAAACTGAGCCCCTCAGAGGAGGAGATGACTTTCTATTTTTTCAAATATTTTAAGATTTTCAATCATATAAAACAACATACATGGAGGAGACTTTCTACTTGGACCATCGGAGTTAAGAGGAGAGTTACAAAGAACAGAACAGACAATGGTGATATGTTTGGATGGTGCTCTGCTCATCCAGTGATCCAAAACAATGAAAAAACCCACTTGTGTGGCATGTTGTACCAGTGTGGGGGCACTTGGTAGAGGTTAGTGCTCTCTGAGTGCTCATAGTTCAAAAATACAGGAGTCAGGAGCAGCTTAGCTGCAAACGTGTATGTGTCCGTCCATCCTTCAATATACATGTCCAATTACAGATATCGTAAGCATCCTAAACTGAGTGTGTTAGCTGGTTCCACAACAGTGGGTCTGTGAGCTGAAGGCTCCGCCCCCACCCTCCTTTGTTGAATCCCCAGGTACTTGCAGTAACTTGTACCCTGAGAATGAGTGAGTGTATTCTGCCAGCCATTGCTGTGTGACACTCCACATCTCACTTTGCTGTCGTACCTTTCACTGTGTGTTGTGCTGGCCAGGGGAGAAGTTTTGTGAATGTCTGGACAGCTACCTGAGGATGAACTTCAGCAAAGGCTGCCCACCGGTCTTCACCACCCTCAAGTCTCTCTACACCGACAGAGAGAAGGTGAGCAGGCTCACAGCTGACCACTGACATTCCTGCTCCTGTCCTTTACACTGGTAATAATGTTGTAAACTTTGTATGTGTTCTCCTGCAGGTTACAATCATTGAAAAGTTAGTAGTTGGCTATGAAAACTGTTTGAAAAGCTGCCGAATGTTCAACGAGAATGGTGAGTGTTGGTCTGTTTAAGACGTGTATGAGCAGACTGTGGAGCTGAGCTCACTGACCGCTCTTCATCCCGTTGCAGACGATGGGAAGGAGGAGCCCCCCACCACCCTCCTGTGGGTGCAGTATTTCCTGGCACAGCACTTTGACTTCATAGGCCAGCCTAGCGCAGCTCTCGACTACATCAACACTGCCATCGACAGCACGCCCACCCTCATCGAGCTCTTCCTCATCAAGGCCAAGATCTACAAGGTGAACAATGAACTCCACACACCACAAAGGCACGCATGTCGCACACAGGGGGGTGTTCAAGCTTTTCTGTCCCCCTGACTAACCCCCCCCCCCCCCCAACTTGCAGCACGCGGGTAACATAAAGGAGGCGGCTCGATGGATGGACGAGGCTCAGGCACTAGACACCGCTGACCGCTTCATCAACTCTAAGTGTGCCAAGTACATGCTGAAGGCCGGCCTGGTCAAAGAGGCAGAGGAGATGTGCTCCAAGTTCACCAGGGTGAGAAGCACACACAGCACAGTGAGAGGCAAGCTGAAAGGAGGCGAGGCCAGCCTGAGAGGTCGACCATAACGTCTTTAGGAGTCATACGTTTCTGAAGGGAAAAGTGTTCTGCTTGCGCGAAGCAGATCTCTCATCTTAGTTTTTTGGGACAGAAAGAGACAACAAAGTCAAAGTCACTGTTTGGGCATTCCAAACCAAATGTGACTCCACAAAACAAAGTGCGAACTCTCGTCACATGAAGCACATTCCCTTTTTAGACACGCCATCGATAAAACGAGTCGCCATGCATTTCTCTGACATTGGCTTCAGTGAATGAGTGGATTGGGACCGTGCTGCTGCTACAAGGCATCACCTGGCAAAGATGCGCATCACTTGTTCTGTATTCAATTTGGTTTGTGAACGATGCCCCGCCCATTTTTAGAAGTAGAAAATAATAAATTGGAAAAAAGTTTTTTAACCTAATTGTAGACATTCACAGTCTTTGTATATACAACATAAATCCCATATAAGGTACTGATGGAACAAAGACCTGCTCTCATATTCCTTCTTTCAGTGTTGTGTATCATCACATTGTGACCGTGTGTGTGTGTGTGTGTGTGTGCGCGTGTTTCAGGAGGGGACGTCTGCAGTGGAGAACCTGAACGAGATGCAGTGCATGTGGTTCCAGACGGAGTGTGCCTTGGCCTATAAAGATATGAACAAGTTTGGAGACGCCTTGAAGAAGTGCCATGAGATCGAGAGGGTGAGCAGGGTCTCATGGGGGCTCCCTCCTTAAAGCACCTCTGGGAGACGTGGGCGGTGGGGTGGGGGTCTGCTCAGGAAGCAAACACTGTCTGTGCGACGTCCAGCTGGAGTTCTTTAAATCCTTTCGCCACTCTGTGTGTTTTGCTCACGACTTGTTTCTAGCCAAAGTGGAGGCCTGCAAGAACTGCCCCATGTGGATTGTACCCGTCTGTTAGATCCACAGTGTGTGAAGGTGTCCCTGTGTGATTGGACACAGTGCTTTTTCTCTAGGGACACACAGTGAAACCAAACGGTTCAGAAACAGAGTGACACTCAGCCACACCGAGACCTCTTTGATGTTCAAATGACTTTCCCCCCTCTGCATCATGAACTCCCCTCTCCTCTATGTTTAACCAGCATTTTGTGGAGATCACAGATGACCAGTTTGACTTCCACACATACTGCATGAGGAAGATGACGCTGCGCTCCTACGTGGACCTGCTGAAGCTGGAGGACGTCCTGCGGCAGCACCCCTTCTACTACAAAGCTGCTCGCACCGCCATCCAGATCTACCTGGCCCTGTACGACAAGCCACTGACCGACGACAACAAGGAGAGCCAAGCCGACACAGGTCAGACTGCAGCTCCCCTGCACGCGTGCGTGCTCAGGCTCTCTGACCCTGTAACAGAAAAGAGATTGATGTTTATCCTACTCTACCTGTAGAAAATCTGACAGACAAAGAACTGAAGAAACTGCGCAACAAACAGCGAAGAGCCCAGAAAAAGGCCCAACTGGAAGAGGAGAAGAAGAATGCAGAGAAAGAGAAGCAGCTAAAGAACCAGAAGAAGAAGAAGGAGGACGACGACGAAGAGATCGGAGGACCGAAGGAGGAGCTAATACCTGACAAGCTGGCCAAGGTGAGTGTGGGCGGGACTGAGGCTGGTGGGCGTCTAGGGGTCTGGCCACTGTGATTGATTGAATGATGGTCTGCTCCTCTTCCCACCAGCCCGAGAATCCTCTGGAAGAAGCCGTCAAGTTTCTGATCCCTCTGAAGAACCTGGTACGCAACAAGATCGAGACTCATCTCCTGGCCTTCGAGATCTACTTTAGGAAAGGTCAGTGGACCCTCACTACAAAATGTCATGGGGAAAAAAAACACGCATTCGCTGCACCATTCTATAGGCCGCATTGTTCAATGTGTGGAGGAAAAGGTAGCGGCTTATAGTACACAATTTAAAGTATATATATAAACACACACACATCATTTGATCGCAAAATCTGCACCAGATAATCCCTGAGACATGTGGCCTGCCAGTCAGAGCAGTGCTGTTTTTCCTCCTTTTCTTTTAAGCACCTGTCCCTCCCCTTCCCCCCATTAGAGAAATACCTGCTGATGCTGCAGTCCATAAAGAGGGCCGTGCTCATCGAGCCCTCCAACCCCTGGCTGCACCAGTGTCTCGTACGCTTCTTCAAAGGAGGTGAGTGCCAGCCAGCTGCAGCGTCGCATCACAGGGCCGGGACTGGTTTTTAAAGCTGCGTTTGTGTGTGTGTGTAGTTGGTGAGAGTGCTGAGCTGGCGGAGGCTGTGAGGACGGTGCTGAAGCAGGAGATCTCCAGGCTGTTTGGGGAGAGCAACCCTCAGAGTTTCAACAAGAACTACCTGAGCCAACACTCCACCTCCATCCCTCACCGACTGGCTGGTACGCACCACAAACGCACATTCTCCACACTCAGTTCTTCTCATACAGTCATCTCATTATCCCCAACATTATCCCCTTTGTTCCAACACAAAGTATTGTTTTTCAGGTAACACCAGATTTAGGGTTAACATTTTATAGCTGTGATAAAAAGGTTTGATCAAAAGAAAGTGCTGGAAACGACAGAAACTCTTTCTTATTGGTGGAGAAAATTGATGGCAACAGTGTTGGTTGCTGAAAAAGATGGAGGGTTGGATGTTGGCAGAAATCCCCCAAATGTCAATGAATTGGTAAAGCTGCCTTCAGGTGGGCAGCAGGTGGCGTCTCAGGTGGGTCTTGTCCTCTATCTGGTGTTTCTTATAGTGCTACAAACAACTTGTGTGGCATCTTATAGTGAAGGATTGATGTGGCACACTGTGAGAGAGGATAAGCTGCAGTCACTGTTCCAGCCCAGGTCCACCTGGCTGGACTGGAACCAGAGTGGCGTTCTGTGCCAGGAGCCTCGAACTGCACCTGCATCCTTCAGATGTTCCACAGGAGATCTCCGAGGAACACGGACTCTCCCGCCACATGCACACTCACATAAACTTGCAGGCTGATGGTAAAAACACTAGCTATCGAGTTACCATGGTGGTAAGTTAGTGGCAGCATTGCAAGCACTGCAGAGAATCGTGTTCTCTGAGAAGCCTCAGATGATTGTTGCGGTGTCCAGCGAGACACTAAGGCAGGACGTCAGATTGTAGTGTTTTATAGCAGCCATCCTGATCCTCAGTCAGCACCTCTGCTGGAAGGAGGACAACCTCCTGTTTTTGTTGAGCCACACGAGACTCGGCTCCTAGATAATCGGATGACTTGTTACAGACAGACATTTCATATTTGAATGGAAAATGACACTCTGTGTGCGTGGGTGCGTGGTGGAGGGAGTGAGTGTTAGAAACACCATATGATCACAAGTGGAACACCTGGGAGAGGTGATAAGACCACCCACACTTGAGAAGAACCATTAAATGGCTGTACTGGTGCTGCTCTGTTTCTTCGTTCATCGATGTTAAAACAAGTTGTTGGAGGCCCCTGAAATGAGACCACCATGATACCAATGTTCTTTAGTTTGTTGTCTCTATGTGGGTGTCTAGAAGATATCGTTGCCTCTGTCGGGCAGCAAAGAGTGCCTGTGCTGTCGTATCTGTGAAGGGAGTGGGGGGTCTTGACTGGTCAGGGGGGCCCCTCCTTCAGGTTAGCAACCGTCTTCTTCCTTGTTCCACCCAGCTGCTAAGATGATGGTGTACCTGGAGCCGTCCTCTGACAAGATGGCCTGTGAGATCGCCACTGCCCTGGATGAAGCGTTGTCTGGACGGAGCATCCAGGTGAGTCCCCGAGGCCACACGTCCTGTCCCTGCTGTAGGACTGATGGCTGACGTGCTCCCCCCCCCTCCCGGGTATGTTTGATCCACAGATCTGTACTGAGGTGCTGGAGGCACTGCGTGACGGACAGCTGGGCGAGTCCCAGCAGAAGGCCGCCGAGGCTTACCGGGCAGCCTGCCATAAGATCTACCCCTACTGCCTGGCCTTCATGCCCCCCGGTTACCAGGACAACAGCACCGTGATCAGTGCCAACGGCGACCTTTCAGCAGGAGAGCACGACGACATGGCGAACGAGATGTGAGCTTGGACTCGGACAGGGGAGGAGAAGTAGGAGGAGGAGGGGGAGGTGTGCTCACGCCGTCAGACGCCTTAGGCCGCCAACCCACCCATCTCCCTGCCCCCTCCCCCCTCCATGTCCTGGGCTCTGGCTGCTGTGAGTCGCCCCCACATTGCACTGATCTGGATGGACTGAGCGCCACAGGAGAGACAGGGAGGAGCTGGCACACGCAAGAGAATGACGCCCGTTTAACTTTTTTAAACCACAAAGAGAGGCCCGGCCCCTGGCACTCCAGTTACTGTGAAGAAGAGGAATTGAGTATGGGAAGGAAGCAAAGGATTGTGGGAGGAGGGGACTGTGGCTGGCTGCGATGGCTTCTGTAAACACAGTTTAGGTTTTCTATAACTCCTGTGTTTCCACGCCATGTCCTTCTTGTAGGTGCATCTGCTTCTCACGTTTTTAAAAGTAATTTATATATTACAAACTTACAAATGGATTAATAAAACAATGTTTTCAAAACCAAACCCCACCGTTGTGATGATGCTCGTGGTTGTGTGGAAGAACAGGGGCACATTGTGGGCAACTCCACTGGCAGGCTGGGTGAGAAGTCCAGAGGAAGGTGCTCACGGTCACATGTCTGCTTCCTGTGTTAAAGGGGCGACAGCGCAGACTGCTGCCTGTTGTTCACACTTCCACTGGGTCCAGAGATGACAAAAGGCTATTTTATAAACGTAGTGATTGACAGGCTAACAACAAAGTGACCCATCTTCCAGTTTCAGGATGGCTAAAAATGATGGCCATCCATTCATCTGTCACCTGCTCAGTCTGCCCGTGGTTCTGGGGACACATTGCACCCCCACACAGAACTCTCCACAGACTGCCAGTCCTGCTGCTGGATGAAAAACGATTGAAAGATGATGCTTTCCTATTGTAGTTTTGTTCATCTTAAAATCAAGCTAGTGAGGTACAACAATGTTCAACCTCTCAGACTGTGACTAACATCAGGTCATAAATGTTTCCGTGTTTGACTGCTGCATGATCGAGTTCTCTTCTAGTTTTCTTTAACTATCAAAAGGGTGCAAATATTTCCCAAAGGCCCGACTTCCGTCGACCTGTCACCTCCACCAACAGCATCCTGTCAGACAGGACGGCCAGAGACTCATCTGACAACCTGCAGACCAGCAGAGGGCTTCAGACTTCTCTTCCATTCACTGACTTGGGTTCGTGTGGGTGTAGTTTCTAATCTAGCCACGGGGAGGAGCCACAGGGCAGGTAAAGGGAAAGCTTGACGTGAAGGCCTGGGCTGCAGAGGACTGGTCGATAGACAAGACAGCCGTCAGGATGTGTAGAGGAGCTTGTGAGGGACCTGGTTTAGGAGAGAGATGGAG
>JAUESE010000056.1:17665473-17690934 GCA_032274725.1 Malacoctenus triangulatus | reverse complement strand
TATGTGTGCATTACTTGGGTTGATGCCGACATCTGGTGAAAATTTCATGTCAATAGCTCAATTAGAAATATGTTTTTTGAGAGAAATGTTGACGTGTTCAATACTTATTTTCCCCGCTGTACAAAAGTAGGAAGAGCCCCTGAATCAGGGGAACAATAATCAATGAAAGTGCCATCAAGATGGATTTGTGATCAGCATCTTCCTTTTGGACATTTTTGTGAAGAAAAAAATGCAAAGAGAAGAAAAACCTCAAGAAAAAAAAAAGAAAACTGAATCCTGATTGGAAGCTTAGTGCTTCGGTATCCCTGACAGGGGTAAAAACAAACAGAGTTGATTCCAAAACACAACTGACTATTGTTCAGTATGACTGCTAGAATAAAGTCCAAATTCATGTGAACATCTCCGTTTGAAAAAAAAATCCCCAAGAACATCACTAAGCTACAGTTCTACAGTTTCATTTCGCTGACGCTTTTGTCCAAAATGACGTACAACACAAGCAAGAATTCAGACAGTAATCATGGGTAACATGACTTTGGAGGTATTCATTAAACAAAAATGGCACAGCCAGATTTTCTTTGTGTCCACTGAGAGTGTTCATTCCCCTCCTTTACATGCACCAAATGGTCGGCATTTCAGAAAGAGCCCTTCTATTAGAGCTCAGTAAAGATCTTTGCCTGGTGAAACTTGTGAAACACAGGAGGCACAAGAGAGAGGGGACTTTTTCCTCATGGTAACATTGTTTAAGGCTCCATAATTCATAAGTGGGCTAAAGATGCCATTTTTTCCCCTCTGAAACAAAAGTCTGCCCCAGCTGGAGAAAATGGGACATGGATGGGAAGTGCCTTTATCAAGGACTCAATATGAGTGGTCATTGCTTGCCTTTTGGTTCCAGCTATGGAACAAAGCTGTCCCTTGGCAATGGATGACCCTTTGGATGAGTTTAAGAAGGCTATCATTTCGGAGGAAAAAGGAAGTAGCCTTCATTTGCTGAAAACCCTCCCCCAGATTGTGAGAATAAGTCTGCATGGCTGCCAGGTCTGGGGGCCTTGGAGCACCATTTGAGTTAGGGGAGACAAAGGGTTGATCACAGAGTTTACAAACGGTCCATCAAATTCTTCACAAGGTTCTGCTTTCACCCCACCACAAAACACAAAAAACTTGGGGGAGGTTCAGTCCAAAGGGGGGGGGGGGGGGTGTCATGGGCCCGTTAACCAAGAGGATCCCTGCAGAAGGTTGGTGCTGGTGGCAATGGAAAGCTTGTGAATTCAGAGTGAAGTCCTTCCAAAACTTCCAAAGGTGGTGCAACAGGAGTTACTTGAAAAAAATGGGTCTGCAATGAAGAGCTCTGGCTCCCAGAGGCAAGGCTGAGACTTAATCGATCATCGTAATTTTCATGGCTTGATTTTAGTCTAAAATGCTCTCATTAGCCCCAGATTGAAAAACTGTTTTTCATCGGAGTTTTCAAGGGCTTCTGCACTGAGCCACAGCCAAAGCACATTTTCCATGGTCCGAAGTAAATGGGCTTTATTAAGTCACTGCTGATCCACAGTAAGACACCCTTCTTCTGATGATGCTCTTTGGTTGACACAATGAACTGGAGTTGCTCAACATTGTGAAAATCTGGTTTTCCAACAAATAGTTCAAGAATAGAGACCTTGAATATGTCAAGCCTGAGCAGTGTGGAGCGGCCGTCCCAATTAGTGCCCTGCACGGGCCTAATATCTGGGCCCAAGTCCAGCCCTGTCCCAAGGGGGTGGAGCCCCAGCCCAGCCCGACCCGACAGATTTTCAAAATTCTCAGGCCCGAATCTGTTTCAAGCCCGACTCTGTTTTTTTTTTTTTAAAACCTGTAGGCTGATGATTTAACTTAATGACTGCATTAGCCTATCCTATTTAATGACAATTTTGGCGCATTCTGGTGCAGTTTTAGATCTCCAATCTTATCTTTTATGGCGTAAGTGGGGGTATTTTGTTTCCTTTCAATATTAAGATTAGTTTGTAAAGTGCATGAAGCATTTTTTCTGGGTGTTTAATTGATTATCTTGTTTTTTGAAATGACAGCGATCAGTGGCTGTTCTGCATTGAATTACTCCTCGGGCGAGAACCCCTCTCGGCCAGCAAAATGTACTATATATACATAAATGTGTCAAAATATAACAGATACGTAAAATAAATAATGAAATAAAATATTAAAAACAAAAAACAAATGAAGTATAGAATAAATACTCCAAATAGCACGTCAAGGCTGACGGCCAGGTTTGCGGACTCAACTGCACAACAGGACACAGTACGAACGTTTAACAGTTTATTTTCCAAAACAAAAGTCAACAGTCCAGAGGTCAGAACCAGCAGAGGAACAGTGTAGATGATCCGGGGACATAGTCGGGGACAGGCAGGGGTCAGGCACCAAACAGGAGAATCCAGGGAGGTGAGGCAAATCCAAATCCAGAAACAGTCCAGGGGATCATACACAGTGCAGGCATTTCAGAGGTGGGTCGCTTCTCTCAGGCTGGACCCTTCACGCCGCGGGCACCGTCAGGTCCCAGTTTCCATGGCGTGCGTCCTGGCCCTGCGCCCTTGGAGGCAGTGGTTGCCATGGGAACCATCCTGACCAGGAAAGTCATCACTATGGACGCTTCCCAGTCGGGCTGGGGTGCCACTTACGAAGGCAGGATAATAAATGGCACATGGAGCTCGCAATGGTGGTTACTTCATATAAACTGCTTGGAGCTTCAGGCTGTGTCGCTGGCCCTGAGACATTTCCTGCCTCTGTTAAGAGGACAGCATGTTCTGGTCAGGACCGACAACACCACGGTCGTGGTATGTATCAACAGACAGGGCGGGCTGCGCTCCTATCTTCTGCACATGCTGGCACACAGACTGATATTGTGGAGCAGCTCCCACCTGTTGTCGCTGAGAGCCACTCATGTGCCGGGCATATTGAACCTAGGAGCGGCCTTGCTCTCCAGGGGTGACCGCCACTACAAGGATTGGAAGCTTCACAGCGAGGTGGTTGCCTGAATTTGGGATCCACTGTCAAAGTGCATTTAGCTGCTATATCAGCGTGTCACATTAGCTTTGGGGACAAAACGGCTGGTAAGCATAGGAGGAGGAAGCCACTCGTCAAGTAAGCGTCAAGTCTGTCGGCCAGTCAGGACTGGCGTAGTGGAAAATTGCTTCTGGGGACAAGCGCAGGGGGCGTGTCTCATAGTGAGATACCTCACGCATGTTTCAGAGAACTGAGGTTAATTTCAAAAGTTGTTACTGTTGTATTAGCATTGTGAGCATCATAGCAAGAAGGCTAACAATGTAGCGTATATAACCAGTGAACATTAGCCCTCCATTCATGATATAGATAGAGAGAATATAGCAGACCTTTTTCTTTGGCTGGTTTCTCCTCTTCTTTTCTTTTTTTTTTCTAAATTGGGCACCTGATGGCTTTGGTCTTTTTCTGTCCATTCCTGTTTATTTTGGCACTCTACGGTCAACAGATTTTCCATCACCCACTGCAGTCATTCACATCAGCAGTCAAGACTAAACCAATTCACCTTGGTGACCACTGAAACATTTTGTATTACTTATTTGTTACACTTACTTACTATCTGACCATTTTTCACAATTCATAGGGACATAATCATGCAGGAATTAAAGGCCTGTATGTATGATATCAAGAATGAAATGTGCTTTGTATGAAAGAACTTTGCATGAGTCACTTTGAACCGCAACCCGCCCCCCCGTCCGTCCGTCCGTCCGATCAATTTGGGAGAGACCCAGGGGTGACCTGTCCCCCACGCCCCACCCCTTTCTTTTCTTACTCACAATTTCACAATTTCCGTAAATGGCACCGTCTCAGCGAGGAGGGGCGCCTGCGGCTGCAGGGGGCAACCATTTGCCCCACACAGTGATATAACAAATAATAGACAACCGTGTTGTGGCGCATTTTCCCCCCAAAAGTGCTCGTGCCGCTCCCTTTATGTCATGAAAAAATGCCGCCCTGGGCAGCTGCCCGGTTTGTCCGTGCCTAAAACCGCTACTGACAGTGATGCAAGTGCAGCAGCGCATAGCAACTTCACTTGCTTATGGAAGCAATTGCGTTGTAACAAAAAAACACTTACCCAAATGTATAAACCAACACACTAAAACCGTATCAATGTGTTTATGAAAGGATAAAGCCTGCAAAAATATTTTTTTCTTTATCCTAATGAAGACAACTAGGAACAGTAGAACTATCATTTAAATAATAAGCAGCTTGTCTTACCTGGGAGTAGAATAACTCAGCTCTGCTGCGTTTAAGTATTGCCATTTGAAATGGTTAAAGACAGACACAACACAAATCTCTCTAATTGGCAGTTTTTTAACAACCCAGCTCGGCTCAAGGTAATGTTGTGGTCATCGGCCCCAAGCCCGGCTGTTGGGTTGTCGGGCCCCTCGGGCCTGGGACTCCAGTGCAGGACTCTAATCCCAATGGATGACAGCATGCAGGACAAGTGACAGGCTTGAATAGCAGAAGGTTAAATGAACTGAACACGATCTTAATTAAAATGACTGCAAAGTCTACAAACAAAAAAAGAAAAGAGAAAAATCCACAAAAAGAAAAGACAAAACCATCAAACAGAAACAGCTTGTAGTAATGGGCATGAACGCAGCCTTCAACTCAGAGACAATGCACAGAGACCAACTGGGGTAAATATGCCAACAGGGGGCACAGAGAGCACCCCTCCCCTCTTTCCAAAGAAGGACAATAAGAAGACCCCCCCCCCCAAAAAAAAAACCAACCTTTTACTCACAACTTACTTTCTGTGTCAGGCTGAGCGAGCAAGGTTGGGTAAAGGTTGTTGGATGTCAGTGCATTAAAACGTGCCACAAGTCACTGCTGATGATGGTCATGATATTGTAATGTTTGAAATAGCACAACATTTCTTTGAACCAGTTGGTATTTCAATTGAAGATCAAATATTCTATAAATACAAGGACTTCTTTGACATATACACATAATTGTTCTGTTAGACTTCAGTGTCTGCAAGACTGCCATCCTACCAAAGTGTAATAATCACAATGAAACCTATAACAATGGTGTAACCAAACATTGTTATTTTATTATCTTAAAAAGTGACACAATCCCCTTCCGGGTATCACATACACAACAACAACAGTAACACTAGTACGGTACATCAAAGGGACTTTCAGATTTTTTTTCATAGACATTTTAGAAATTTACTCCTTTATTGTCTAAATAATTTGAGTAGGCATGAGAGATAAAGATCATTTACATGTACGACATACTGTCACCATTAGAAATGTTTTTTTTTGTTAAACCTCCATTTTATATAAACCAATGCTGATATAAGGGAAGACATTTCATGGACTTGTCAGTGTAGAAAAGGGGGATGCACGAGAACAGGACTGTGGCTAGGAGATGAGGGGTTGTAGATGACGTGAGGTATGGGGGGGCTACTGGGCCAGACAGTAGCAAAGAGGCTTTCGGAAGGAAGCAGTGCAAACATTGGATATGAACGACAAAAAGGTGGAGCTTTCGATGGGCAGCAGGCTGCTGTCATTGTCGTGGGATGTGAGTGGAAACTCCTTGAATTCTGGTACAGTGAGTAATCTCCACTCTGATCAATGAAACTCGTTTGAAATCGTAAACCCAAGAGAAGTGGTTCAACAGAGTGGTTTACTACTGAGTTTGGAGAAAAGCCAAACCCCCTTTGTAAGGACATGCGAACTGCTCACCAAAGGTCAAAGTTGTCAGTGCAACAATTTTATGACAATCCCTTTCTAACAGCTCGAGAACTGACAGTGCATCACTGAATATCTCTCTTCTCACTCCTTCTTTTTGGTGCTTTTTTCCTAAGTCAGAATTATTCCAACATGAATGATGCAACTGACCCCTGACGTCTGTCATCAACTGTGTGAATGTGGTCGAGGAAGGATGTTCCTGAAGGTGGAAACAGTTTGACTCCGCACTGCTCTGGTGTGTTTTAGAAGAAACCTTTGAGTTTGGGAAAGAACCAGGATGTCCAACTCTTTGATATGCCCTTTGAATGTTTCTCAACATAAAATTAAAAAGAGGAAAGGTATAAATATATACAACAGCTTGCATATGGAATTGGATTTAAAACCATGTTTAGTTTTTCTTGAGACAGTCAGCGCATGTTTTGGGAGATTGCATTAAAATGGGAAAAACAGCTGTATATACTTACACAGTGGCAAGAAAAATACGTGAACCCTTTGGGATAAGTTTGATTCCTACTTACATTGAATATAAAATGTATTCATTAAGGTCACAACCATAGACAAGCACATTATACTTAAATACTACACAAAAAAATGTGTTTTCATTTTTTTATGGATCACAACATGTAAACATTCACAGTACAGGTCAATGTAATTTCGTTGGTCCGTCACTGGTCCAATGACAATAAAATGCTTCTCATTGTCATTCCTTTGAAACAATGGCAGCAATGTTAGCATGTGCCAGATATTTCTGTAAGTCTTTAGCTACACTACAGAATTCTTTTAAACTCATTAAGCAATATGCGCTGTGTTCTTGGGATCATCTTTACAGAGTGACCACACCGAGGGAAAGTAGCAGCAGTACTGAACTTTGTCCATTTGTCGACAATCTGTCCCTCCATGGACACATAACCATCAAGGCTTTTACATATACTTTTGTAACCCTTTCCAGCTCCATGTAAGGCAGCAATTCTTAATCGTAGGTCTTCTGAGAGCTCTTTAGTGTGAGACATGGTTCACACCAGGTAATGCTTTTTCAGAACTGCTAACTCAACACTGGTGTGTGTTTTTACAGATGGCAGCTTCAACCAACACCCGCAATCTCATCACACTGAGAGGACTCCAGGTGAGCTGACTGCTGGCTCAAATAAGCTCTTAGAGAAGTCATCAGCCAAGACTTTCACATTTTTTTTCCACCCTGAATGCTTACATGTAATGTTCAATGAAAAATTAAAACATAGAATGTTATGTACAGTATTAGTTTAAGCAGAATGTCTTCATTGTGACTTAGATGAAGATCATATCACATTATATGCCCAATTTAAGCAGAAATCCAAGTAATCCCAAAGGATTCACAGACTTTATCTTGCAACTTCAGATGCATGCTTCTAGTATTTTGACCACATCATTTCCGCTCAGGAGAGGGGCACAACTGGTTACACTTTTCAGTCCAATACATTCCAGTGCGAAACCACCACTCATTGCAACTTCAACGGTAAACATCAGAAAACTCTGTGAGCTTTCTTTTCAATTGTATTTTCCAGAATCTGATGTATGCTGGGATCAAAGGGCTGATGAGTGTTACAAAGAGAAAGAGAAAAAAAGAATATTAGTATATCATTAATTGCTGTACTGTGAACATACCTTTGGAGGTTTCTCTGTGTATATACAGGTGTAAAACATTCACAGGCCCTAAGCTAATGACAGTGAAACAGTAGAAAGGATGGGCCATGTTCTGCTGCAGTGGAGGTAGTACGTCGTAGTTGAGATGAACCAATAGAATGACAACACTTGGTATCAGCCTTTGAGGAGGAAAGGAAATCACACTACAGGACTGGATCTGCTTCAAGAAGTCATATTTAGCTTACTCTAATGCACATTTCAACAACTTTTATGTGCCGACTCACATTAAATATCTTTAAACAAAAGGGATGCGATGAAGCTGACAGTATCTTTTAACCATGTTGTGACTCGTGTTATTATGATTATCACAATGGCCTTATTGCCTAAATTGGGACAACTGGCTGTCGTACTTTTTAGCACCAAGAAGAAAGGGTTGCAGAGAAATGGAATAGAAAATTAATGGAAAATACAAAATCAGAGAGGGGAAAGCCCAAATGACCTGGTCATCACGAGCAACACTGGTCGATTCATAACAGTTAGTGCTGACAAGTAATTCTTCAGCTTCATCACACAGCAGGGGGTTCCATACTTTTACTGGCTGAATTGCTGAGGATGAATCAAGAAATCAACCTGGAATGGGTCTTCAAGCTATCACCTCCACCTTTCTGACCTTTGACTGAACAGGACCTGAAGTGACAGTGAAAGATTAGAAACCTCACTGACAGGAAATTCAAAGGAACGAGGTAAAATCTACCGATGGTCATGTTACCATAGTGATATTACAATCCATCCTTCTTCAATTAAACAACTCTGCTCAGACGTCAGATTAAATAATGTCCAATGAAACATAAGTAAGGCTGTCATTTGTCCAGTCTTTCCTAATTCTTTACTTCATATGTGGCTGTGACTTTGTGATACATTAGCACGCAAAAACCATTCCTGGCAGAAGCAACAATAATGTTGACAAAGGAGATTGGTGTTTCAGTGTACCTGTGCCATAGGTCAACCTCGGCTTCAACAACTGAGTGGCAACAAGTGGAACATCTTATTCCGCAAAAGGCCAAATCATATGTGGGAAATACGTCCTGGTATCCACAGGCTGCAGACATCTGAGCATGTTTGGACAGGATGAAAACTATGGTCGGGATATCCAAACAGGCTTTATAGCATTCAACAAGTCCAAGAGTTTGCATTGAATCCACATACTTGGCATGATAGAAACAAAGTCCTGAACTCCAACAAATTCTTTAACAGTCTAACTGCAACCAGTGCCTGACTGTTGTGACTTTTTTTTTTTTTTTGTCATTCTATACAACTCTGCAACTCCGGGGGGGGTTTGGGGTAGTGGCAAATGTCAAAAACAAAAGAAAAAAAACAGAACAGAATCAGAGTAAATAGCTGGTTCCATCACGTCAGCAAATCCATAACTCGGCCATGTAGAGCACCAACTGATTCATGTTGAGCAGGATGATCTGGAGTAGCTTACATGTGGGTAGAAATGAAATAATGCACGCACACACACACACTCAATGCAGGAAGAGTGGAGCTTAAACAAAAGGTTTTCAGAATGGCATGATGACTGAATGGTCATGAGACACTGTGTGTGAGCATGTGAGGGAAAAAGCAATTTTGTGATGATCGGAATTCCTGTTTCTGCCTGCGTATGTATGAAATTACAGATTATATACTATAGGAGATAAAGCAGTTCCATCGATTCAGTCAGTTCAAAAGCGTAACAATCATTTGGGGTGGGACTTGGCTAACCTGAGCCCAGTCCACAGACTCTGCATTCCTCCCAGTCCTCATTTCCAACTCTAGACGCTGGTGATTGATGCAAGGCAGGTGCTGGGCTTTTGGAGTTTTTCAGTTTGACCGCTGGCGGGTTCAGGAATGGTACGGAAGGAGAAAGGGGGACCGTTGCCAGTAGTGATCCCAAGGTGGCCGGGGCTGAGGGCCAGGTTTTGCCTGCGGTTACTCTCCACTATTGAAGAGGTGTTTGATGCTAAGCTCTCCCTTGTTCTGCAGAGAAAAAAAGTACACAATGAGAAAGGCTTGAAAAGTGTGGAAGGACACCAGTTTTATAGCAGCATGCACTTATCCTGAGAGAAATTCAACCAACACGCCAGTGATGGAATTCAACACCTGTGAAAATGAAAAAGACATAAATAGTGCAACAAATCCAAGAATAATGTTCAGAGATGTTTGTTTCGCTTGAAATAAATAAGTTTTGGGCGATTCAACCATCAACAGTGAATTCAATCAAACAGATATCTCTACAAAAAGACAAGGAAAAACAAAAATACGATAGCAATGATCACACCCTCAGACTGCATCAAATACACCATATCTGTGCAGTGCTTGAACTCAAGCCCACTTCTGATGACACTGCTGTCATCATGAAGAAAGAGTCATGTGACACTTGCTTGTCGACAGTATACTGTAAAAATGACACAAGACAAAGCTAATGTGGGAGTACTATTCCAAAGTGATGGGTACAACTACAAATTACAGTTGACGTCATAAATTTTTCCTTTACCAAAAAATTCAAATGAAAAAGTTCATTTCGGATAACAACCCAGTACATTCAGTAGTTTAAACTACTGCTGCCACAAATTACTGTTTTGATACTTGACTAGTAGCCGATTATTTTTGCGATGAAGCAACTAGTTGGATCATATCCAAAGTGCAGCTGCTCTTACATAACCATCAATTGCTTCCAGCTTGAAGTGTTTAAGGTAGGTGCAAACTAAGAATGAACACAATTAAGATGACAGTTCATTCAACTATTAATGAATTTTGCTGCTTGTAGGAACAAACAATTCTTTAAATGTGGCATTTATTGCAGCTAAGTAAAATAAGGACAAGGCACTTGGCCTAAAGAACACAAAAAAATAATTAAATCACCATCGTTAATGTTAACATTTACAGCTATCAATACAAGTATGTAGCTCAATATTTCCGTTTTGTTAAAAAAGCGGCATCTTGCCAATGACTTTCTTAAAGACACACTACGGAACGTTGCAGATTTTACATTGTACATTACATTCTTATTTATAAATGTGATGCCTTTTGTTGCCGCAACAGCTTTAGAAAAAAGTTCTGGAAGTCGTGGCATTGTGCATGAACTACTATTTAGCCGCGTATCTGGCCACGATGCGGCTAAATGCTAGCGAAACAGTTGCAGTTTGGTCATTTGTATATTACCAGACGCCAATGTGGTTTTACTGTAGTATTGATCACAACAACAAGATCGGTGTAAAACTTTTCTAAAAAACAAACCACACGTGAGCTTATTCGTTTGCTTTGCATTCACACATATCACAAGCTAGGCTACGCGTGTAGCCACTGCTGCATCGAGCCACAATAACACGGACGTGTCGGCCAAACCATGCCATGAGCCCTTTCAACCACAACACTGTTGACACGGGTGGATTTCATTATGAGAAAGCAAACACTATCACACAAAAAAACAATGTGGCTAATAGTATTTTATTCACCGATCCAACAGCAACAAAGCTAATTCTGCCTCTATTTTGCACCCCGTTCTTTCTCTCAGTTCTCTCCAGCGAGTGAACGGCAAACCAATGCTGACTATTGTCTTGTCTCTCGCGCTATCGCTTTCACGCTTCCTTTTTCTTGCTTGCTCCGACAATGTTTTCTTAAGTTTCTTTGCTGGATCCGCCATCGTGCACAGTGTCCGGTTCTAGCCGCAGCCAGGTGTGTTTATATATATATCGTTGTTAGTAAGTGACTTAAGTGCCGTAAAGCGAAATGCAGACGCAACGTAAGGTGGTGTCCCAGAGGCCAAAGTTGCATAGTGCAGTGGCTGAGCCTTGGGACGCCACTCGGTAGTGATGGCTGGAAAAATATGCTTAATGGATGTTGTTGTGCCATCAAAACGAGTCAGAAAAGCACATTTTTAAGGTCTAAAAGATACGTAGTGTGTCTTTAAGATGACTGTCCCTGTTGTTTGTCAGAAATTGAACTAGCCACAATGTGCTTCTTTTTCAGATGCTTGCACATCACTGACGTACTGCAATGGTAGGAAAGTTCTGCATGGCAGATGTTGCACTAACCTTTTTTATCTTGTTAAAATGCTCCAAAACTTTCGAGGTCTGTTGCCGGGTAGCCATGAGACTGTTCTGGCAAAACTTTTGGTGACGAAACGGGCTGACACCGATTTTGATCGTCGACGGAGTCGTGATAAGTCGACGTATCACGGCAACCCGTGTCGTTTTTCTACAATAGCTGACAAAACATGAAAAAAAACCCAACCAAACAAAAAAACATGACTTGTCTCACCTTGGTGAGTTGAATCCACTGTCGACCGTGACAGAGCTAGAGTCCATACTATCTAGTCGGGCAGAGTGGGCCGACTGCTGGTTCTGACTTGGTTCAGGAAGGTTCTCTTCAGGACCAGGAAATGTAAGGGTTCTTTCAAACCTCCTCTGTAGATGCCTCTCCTTCTCTCGCTCCAAAAGCCACTGCATGGTTCCTGCTCCACTGCCTCCTTTCCCAGAAGCACTTTCACCAGGTTTCCCATCCTCACCTCGACTTTTACCCCCCCCCTCCTCAATTTCATCATCATCCGAGACATTATAATAGTCGAAAGAAGCCTCTGCAGGACTGGATGTGGATTCAATTCCTTGCGGGGGAGCAGAGAAGGTCGCCACCAGAGGCTTGGGGACATCGAATGATTCTTGGGAATCAAGCGCATCACAAGATGATGAGAGAGTAGAGGAGGCAAGGTTTGTTGGTTTTCTGAGAGAGCCATAGCCGGGCAAAGGGAGACTCGGTGGGGGCTTAAAGAGTGTGTCCTTACTAAAGATTTCGTTGTGCTTCTCCTGACCAGAGGAGACACAGAACTGAGGTCTGCCATTGGTAATGGGCGGGTCCGGGAGAGATAGCGTTATTGGGGGCAAACTACCACCCTTTGGTAGCATCTTTGACAGATCCTCTTTTTTGTCCAGAGGATGAGTTGTCTGTCTGTCTGTTTGTCTGTCAGTGTTGCAGGGTTTTACTCCATCATGGTTGTTTTTGCCCAAAGTTCCGAGTGGGTTTGGTGCTGTGAGAAGAGCTTCTGAAGAAGCAGAGCACTGGAAGTAATCGTCGGGGGTGATGGGAGCAGCGAGTGGTTTGGGCGTGTACACTGGCAGGCTGTCCCGGCTCTTACTCTTCTCTAAGTCCCTGCTATCCAATCCGAGAGAATCCATAGGCACCTTGGATGAGGGGGGTGTGATACGAGAGTAGTGGGTTGTGCTTTGATTGGCTCGCAGAGTACCATCATCAGTATAATAACGGCTCCGATCATCGTAATAGTCGGGTGGTCCAATTAATCCTGCTCCGAGTGGCCCTTTGGAATTGTCCATGGATCTGGATCGTTCCTTGGCCTTATCACTCCGTTCATTCCGGGACTTCCTTTCCTGGGTGTGGGAATGAGAGCGGTGAACTTTGGAACTATGGACAGATGAGCCATGGCTTGGCTCTGGGAAAGGCATTTCTGTGCGTCTCTTGGCAAGCTCCCCAGATACATCCCACTCCGGCGTAACAGGAAGGTGAGAGGAGTCCAGAATGTTGGGGTTGCTATGTGCCAGGTGAAGCCGAGTTCTTTGCCGCTCTATGGCCAGGGCTTGTTCCCTTGGTGATCTTGCCAGTGAGGATGAGTAGCCTCTATAGTCCCTGTCACCCAGCTCCAAGTAGGAACCATCAGTTTGCTCGCAACGCGTCGCCCTTGTCTTGCTATGCGAGCGACTAAGCTTGTTCTGAGACTGTTTCCTGTGTCTCCCCCCACTTCTTCTACTCCTCGAGCTCTGATTGGCTAATGATGCTTTGCTCCTTTGAGCTCGCTCCTCCTCGAGGCGTTTCATGACAGCTGTATGCCGAGCAAGGTTCTCCACGGTGAGGTCAGGGTTGATTCTGCGTATGATCTCCATTTCTATGTGGCGTGGCAGCTGGCCAGGCAGCTCCTCGTCGCGCAGTGGCCATTCTTCTGGGGGGAACTGTGCAGAGAAGGTTGCCAGCTGCTTGGCCTTGTCTTTTTTAAAGCTCAAACGGAACAATTTCAAACCAAACTTTCGACTGCCTGTACCAGTTCCTCCTGCTTGTTTTTCTGTCTCCCCAGCTCCCGCTCCCCCTCCTCCTCCTTTGTGCTTGGTGAGAGTGTCCGTCTTGAACGAGAAACCAAGGGTGCTCCGACTTTTTTCGGTGTTGCCTCCGGATGGCTGAGAAGGTGTTTGTGGGGAATGGGCTAATGAGTACCCCTCCCGGTGGTCTTTCGGGGATCGGCGCTGCAGAGTTGTATGATGGCTGGGGGGGTCTTCTCCACGGTAACTGCTGTTTAAAAAAGAATCCCCAACTCCCCCGGAGTGATTCTGACTCGACTTTGGGTGTGTTCGGTCCCGCACTCCCGCAGAGGTTGTTTGGGTAACAGTGCCAGAGGGGGGGGAAATACACTGAGTCTGCTGATGCTGTTGATTTTGGTGTTGGTGTCTCTCAGCTGAACGCTCGTCTAAGTGGTACCACTTGGAGCTCGTTCTGATTAGGCTAGGAGTGATGAAATACGTCTGAGGGGTTACAATAAAATATCCATCTGGTGTTGGATAGATCTTTCGTTCACGAACCAGCATGCTTAGCGTGTGGTGCAGAACTTCTTCCGTCGGTGTAGGAACACCTAAGAAAAAACAGAAGGAAAAAAACGTGAGTGTAACTGATGTGATTTGAAATTTTGGTAACAGTTTCATCCTGAGAAGGAACAAGGGGAAAAAACTGATGCTGGGTTAAAAACATAGTGTACACTTCACAAGTATCAGCTCAACAAAATGACATGACAATAACTTATGGCTAACAACAGCCGAGTAACACAAACTGTGATAAAGCACGTGCCTGTTGCAAATTGCTCGTGGCAGTGACATATAAAAATATTTCCCGCAACAAGTATAGGACGTATGTTGTTTCAGTTGTAAACAACAATTTAAAACGCCAAACCCATGCCCTATTTTCATTTTTTAATTTATTTTTGTCTGCATGTATTCTCAAATATTGACATCATTGAGGGTGTCATTTATTTTATTGTTTAAATGCATTTTAATTTTTTTTTCTTTACAATCTGTGACCATCATCTGCCCAAATGCCTGATTTTAGTGATTTTTTTTCTTGTCACTCTTCCTGGAAACGTCGCACACACCTTTGAAAAGGGCCATGACACAGCAGTATAAACTATTTCATGCAGTTGGTATTGCTGCATATGTCAATTACCAAAAGAAAAAAAACTTTTTTTCATTGGGGGATTGTTTTGGCAGGCCAGATTTCCCTCTCCAGGAAAAAGGGTTGGTGCAGTAATGATATGCGGCTCTACCTGGAGACCAAGTTGACTTAAGTTCTGATTGGCTACGACCTCATTTGGAAAACTGCTCAAGCACACCCTTCCTTCCATCCTCACCAGTCTTCTCGGTGCAACCCGCCTTCACAGAGTCATTACTATGGCAAGTGGAGGTTTGCTCCTATATGTGTTTGAGCCTGAAGCATCATCAGGGGACAAAAAAGATACTTTGCCTGCATGAAGACACCTTACTTGACATGGTTTTTTCTAATTGGTAATATCGAGCTATTTGCTCGATAATGTGTTATCGATATAATGATAACAAACGCAGAAAGTTAAGCTGCCTTCGGATTCAACCATTTCTTAACAAAGACAGAAAGCTGACAGACCATGAACAGGGACTTTGATACTTGCCTTTGACTTTCACATCAGTGCACAACAGATCATATTATAGCCCTAAAACCCCAGGAAAGTGAAATTTGATGTCATGGCCCATTTAAGGTTTCTAGCATGCTATGTGGCAGCTAAGAAGCACTTGTTTTTTTCTCAGGTGACAGCGTTTAGTTTGGTAGCATTACAATATGTGCTGTCTTCAGCAAGCGTCTAACCTGCACCATTTTGGTTCTGTGCACAATTGAGCGACTCAGCTGCAGTCATGCAGTTCCAAAGACACTGAGGGAAGCTGTAACAGTGAGGTTTTTTTTTTGTTTTTTTTAAAGTGGAAACAGGTTTGAAAACCATAAAAATCTATCACTATTCTTTATTTATCAATAGATTTTTTTTTTTATTTTGTGATGTGCAAAAAAGTGTAAGTTCAAAAAAGCTCTGATAACAGATGCATTATAAAAACACATTTCACAGAAAATGAAGAAATTAAGAGTTTTGGACATTCTTTCTTTGTTGCAACAATGCTTTTGGCAATATGTCTCCTGTTGTGGAAAACCTGTTTATTTCTTTTTCAAACTCTGCCAGATTTATGAAGAACATGCATTTGTGGGATGACTAGTGACAGAGGTGAAGCTGCTCCAAGGAAAGATTTGACTTAATTTTCTTAGCCAAATAACTTGTTTTGCTGTTGACTCTTGTTCAGTGTTTTGTCGATTGGTTGATTCAATTTTGATCCTAGAATAAGACACATTTGTAATTGAACAATATATCCACGTCTCAAAAAGGCGAGTCAGTAGTGTGTGGAAGAGCCATACATGGCCACAACAGCCTGGCATCTACTCTTCATGGTCTTTGGTTGGAAAGATATCCTAATGTTTTGTTAGTTGTGGACCTGGATGCATATTCATGTTCTATTTCCAAAAAGGAGAGAGTTCATTTGCTCGTCCATGTGAACTCCTCCTCCCTGCAAACAGCAATAGAGGAGTGAGGAGCATGACTGCAAATAGCGAGCTGAACATGGAGGACAGCGATGTTCCGCATGCCAAAGCAAATTTCCCAGAGGGAGCAAATAAATCTTCTTCAGATGCAAGGAAAACTCTCCGATAAACTCAGAGAACACAAATGAACATCAGTGGAGCATTTTCTCAATGGCGATCCCGATGAGCTGCTGAAAGGGGACAACATGACTGAACAACCTGCCCTGCACTGGGACAGCAGAATCACATTTACACCCGTCAGTCGCAATTTTCACCTTGTCGACATAAGACACTGCTGTGTCTCTACCAAGACATTTGTTGAGCACTATGTGCCTGTCAGTTTAGCTGCTAGCTGCTTAGTGGATTGCAAGAGAGCAGAGGTATGAAGGGGAGAGGAGGCAGAACATAGAGCGAGTGGAGCGGTACGGCTTAAGCAAAAAAGTACCTCCCTTGTGTTCTTTTGGGAATCTCTGGTGCTCACGAGTGACTCTAAGTGGTTTAGATTTGCCAGAGTCACTTGCAGCTCCTTTAAACTAACATTTTTAAAAAAAGTCTTTTGGATGAGTTTTTCCTAAATCCAGGCTCGTGTGGATAAAAATGAGTTTACAGTTTCATTAAAGGAAAATAGTATGGTTTTAATCCCATGAAAGCCAAAGTGAATATGTTCATTCCCTTCAATTTGTTGGAGTGATATCGGTAACTCAGAATGTTTTTTCTGTGGTAGATGATCATGTGAATTGGAGGGGTATATCTGTTGGATGAAAAAATGTGGCATGTTGCTGGTAAATTGAGTTTTTATTCCCTTTTAAAACAACATGACACCATGTTCATGAGGAACGTTGGCTTATTTATGATCAGTTAAATTGAAAGAAATGTACCTGAATTAAATTTGAGCATCTGCTTGATCAAAAAACCTTTTAATAACCTCTGATGGATTCTAAATTACTACGACTTCAACAATGAGTGAGTGAGTGAGTGAGAATGTGTGTGTGTGTGTGTGTGTACGTGTGTGTCTGTCTATCGGTGTGTGTGTTTTTGAGATAGGGCCTGTCAGAGTGGCAGAGTGCATTGGGTAAAAGTTTCTTTGAGTGTCCTGAAAAGCACTGTATGCACGCATCATTATAAGAAGACAACAACAAAGTTGATCTGACAATGATGCCATGTGAGTTCGCTGGTGGTCCTCTGTACACCCAGGCTGGGGGGGTTCAGAACAGATTCAATTTTTTGAATAACACGCAGGGGCTGTGATGATTGGACTCCATAATGTTGGACAGGTTTTCTCTTGTGGCCTCTTTCACAGTGCTCTGGTAGCAGCGCCAACAGTCTTTTACGATTTGGAGGGAAACCTGCAGCCTGCCCTTTAGGGATGTGAATCTTACAAGAACTTACGATTCAATTTGATTCTGATTCTTGGGGTGACAATTCGATTCACTATCACTTTTTGATTCACAATCGATATTTTTAATGGGAAAAAAAAGGTGCCAAATAATTCAAATGCTCAAAAATGACAAAGTGCTTTTAGAAATCACACATTTATTTAAATACCGTTTTTGTTTGAACTGAAACTTATATCAAAACATATTTGCCTTGTAACGAAAAAGAATCTCTCGGTCATATTTTCTTTGTATAGGCCTAATAAAAACATGAACAAAACATGAAATACTAAAATAAGAAAAAACAGATAGCCCACTCTTAAATTCCTCTTGTGCAAAAATACAGTATCTCTGAATCTTATTAATGAACTTCAAACTTTGGGCACATGAAAGAACAGAGGTTGTCCATTCTTATGCCTTCTTTGTGAAATAAACAAAGATAAATGTAACTGTTAACTTCCATCTGAACTATGAGCTAATGTAAGACTATTATACAGCATTTAAATGCTGTGTAAGTTGCCTCTTTGTGAAATTAAGGAGACATACAATTTTAGAAGGAACATCAGACATTAATAATATCAGATATTATCAGGTATATTGTGTCCCGCTACACTTCATACTGTCATGCAGGTTTTACTGGAGCTCATAAATTCAGAAGTAAATGCTTTCATTCAACAAATTTTTTGGGGGATTTTAGTGGCACATTACAACGCATGGGCAGCTCATTGTTTGCTTTGTTTATTTTGACGGGGTCTTCCTGGGTCTTTCGCAACATCAAGACAGGTACAACAGAATAATGCCAGTAGCGAGTGGCTGCATTTAAAGTGTTGAATGACAGTCAGTGAAACAATATGAGGTAAACCCGGACATTTTATGATGTTTCACAAAATCCCTCCGTACATAATTTTCTGGCCAAGAAGGAGAACATGTCCGGGCAAAAGAGGACGTATGGTCACCCTAATGTTGAGTCAACATTAACTTTAGTCTCTCCATAAAGTTCCAGTATGGCTTTCTTCTTGAAAGACCGACGTGACGGTATGACATACCTTGGCTCAATCGTAAGCATCATGAATCTGAAGCCTTCATTTTCCACAACACTGTAGGGGCGAAGATCTTTCGAAATGAAACAGTCAATAGATTTACTTATACGTTTTGCCCGCTCAGCTTGCTAAACATGTGTGTAACGTACTGGACACAAATTCACACACTGGACCCGCCTGGTTGCTGAAATGATACACTACGGAGGCTGTTGCGCGACAAACAGTGCGTGCGGCGAGTAAGCTCAGATGTTTGAAAAACGTCATTTAAAATAACGATTCTTGGTCACTTTGGATCGATTCATAATCTTGATAAATAAGAATCGAGTTTCGGACATGAATCGATTTTTTCAGGCACCATTACTGTCCTTCTTCCACCTGCATTCAGCTTTTCAGCACTCTTGTCTGGCTGTGCAAGTTCTTGCATTCAGCCAGGGCTTAGTTGTAGTTTTGGACTGCACAGTTTTTAATGGTGCCGGAGTCCAGTATGGTTCGGCAGGAAGAGTAAAACCAAGAGCTGAGTTCCATGTTTGCAGGTGTTGAGGCAGAGGGAACATACAGCTGGTTAAAGGCAGAGGAGAACTGACTGGCAGAGACAGAATTAAAAATCGTACGGCACCGAGCAGGAGCATGAGATTTCACTGCAGCGGTAGAGAAGGCAGCTTCAAACAGCACAGGCAAGTGATCAGAAAAACACACTATCACAGATTTCCAGGTAGGACACAGACAAACCATGAGAGAGGACAAGGTCTAAAGTATGTCCATGTTGGTGTGTGGGACCAGACACACACTGCACCAAGTTAAAAGAGTCAATGAGGCTTAAAAAGTCCTTCACCAACAGCTTGTTTGGGCAGCACACATGAATGTTAAAATCCCCTACAAGAAGGACACGATCATACTTTGGCATAATTTCAGCGAGCAGATCAGAAAAGTCGATTAAAAAGTCCTTATTGTATTTGGGGGTTGGTAAATGATGGCACACAGCACCGGATCGGAGCAAACCACCTAAAATAAATTCGCATTAAAACTGGAAGCCGTTCCTCCTCCACGGCCCGACATCCGTGGGGAATTAAAGTAAGAACAGCCAGCTGGTAAAAGTCCGACCAGAGGGCTGTACTCACCAGCACCGATCCAAGTCTCTGTCACGAAAAGGAAACCCAGGTCCCGAGAGTTGAAGAAGTCCCTCAGGATGATCGCTTTGTTTCGAAAAAACACATGAATTTTAGACCATCAAAATATGGCCAATTATTTCTGATGTACCACTGCCAAATGAAGAAATGCAATTTTGTTGATATTATTAATCTAATATCTATCATTGGTCTGCAGTCCTTGAGCTAAACTGTTAATACCATATTGTTAATCCTGCATCTTTGTCTTTTTCATCATCTTCTTCCAAGGAAATCCTACTCCTGAATCACCAAAATTTCACCAAGCTTTGACAAAGGTTCAGTCCCAAGCCAGACTTGGGACTGGATTTTAGCTGCAAACACAAGCCAATTGTCCTGATGGTGGCCCTATTGCCATCCTCAAAAGTTCCACATTTTGAAAATCTGAATCAGACCATGTTTGCTATGGTTTTGCAACTTTCGCCAAAAAGTAGTCCCAAAACTGAAGAACCTTTTGTACACTTGAACCCACAGTGACAGACATATTTGCCTGTAAATGGTATTATGAAAATAAACTTGCAAATTCTTGGTAAATATATCTAAATATCTATTTTTCTTCACATTTTTCCATCATCATACACTCTGTTTGTTGCTCAGAATGGCCTTATATTTTATCATTATCATGAGCATCATCATCATTTTCCAATTTAAAAAATGTTAAGAGTTAGCTAATGAAATACAAAGAAATTATGTTATTTATGCTTTCTGTGCGGCCCCAGGACCAAATGATCCCAAGGACCACCACCTGTCCACAGCCCAGGGGTTTAAGACCAGATAAAGGACATATAATCGATTAAAAACAACAGTGTTCCCTTTCTACAGTTTGATTCATTTGTTGGGACCTCACCATGTCAAACAAGCATCTGAACCGTCACTGGAATCTGGGTTGGGTTCCGAGCTATCAGAGTGGATAGCAGGGACAACACCACTTCCCACGGGAGAAGTGGGAAGCTGAAAAGAGCCCTAAATGCAGAGGTAAATTCAACCACAAGGTTCAAAGCCACCAGAGAGGTGACATCTTGATGGCAGACATGCAGGACTGGATCCAAACCTGCGTGGCAGAAGCAATTGGCAAACTTGACCTCCTCAAACACTGTCCCTCTGAGGGACAGGCTTCAAAGCCCAGACACTCCACTTGAGGCGGAAGCCTGGGGACAAAGACCCATGCGGTGGGTCGTCCCCACTGACCAAAGGGGGGGCGATGTGAGCACACGCTCACGACTCCCCCATTGGAGGTCACTGTGGCCACAAAGCCACACTCCAGACTCTCCAGCAGGTGGCATACTGGCCCACAATGGCTAGTTATAGCAAGTTTTGTAAATCCCAGCCTTCTCAATCACTGAACAGGTCCACTTGGCAGTACATTTCCAATTTCTGTAATCCTTAGGATTTAGAATTGGTCATTCTTAACTTGCCACTCATTGACCCAACGTTTTCTGGCTGAAGTCTGTTTTGAATGTTGGGTTCCGGGAGAATGACACACATATACACCTCAGAACACCTGCTCTCAGTGTCACCTCATCTCATAATCCACCCCACAAACACACCACTGGCAAATCCCAATCCTTCAAGAGGAGAGGGACGAGCCTACTAACCCCTTTCAACTCACAACCCCTCTTCTTTTCCATTTTTTTCCTTTCTATTCTTTCATTTGAGTTGATAAAGGCATGTGTTTGAGTTGAACTGTGAATCACTGGTCAGAAACCATGTATGTATTCTTGTTGTCTGCTGGTATGAGCTCAGTTCGAATTAGATTAACTGCCCAGACTAACCTCTGCCTCAATGCCCAGACACTAGCCTCTGAAACGAACTGTTGGACTGTTTGAACATTTCCCCTTTCCCAAGGATTCCTGTCATCAAGGACACAGACTGTTTGAACATTCCCTTTTTCCACAGGATTCCCTTCCTCAGGAGACATTAATTGTTTGAAGATTCCTTTTTTTTGCAGGACACTGGATGGTTTCCATTGGATTCCCTTCTTCAGACATGAAGGTTGCTCCAAGAACTGTGACCTGCATCCCACTCCTTGGACCAAAGGGGGGGTGTTGGGACCGCACTAATGTCAAACCTGGCAACCCTCTCAAACATGGAAACCCAGTTCAAAATGGCAGCCCGCCAATACATCGGGCCCGTCATTGATCCCCGAAAGGGGTTGGGTTCCAACTCCCGTCCCTCATTGGCCAGACCCTGTCAGGGGTTGGGTCCAAACTCGCGTCCCTCATTGGCTGAGCCACAGTCTGCTGCGGAAGTTCCACTGACATCACAGTCAAATATCGCACAGCGCCTGGTGCTGTTCGCCCCCCTTTTTGTTCTGGTGACTACGTGAGTTCGGAGCCTGGCAGCCACCGAGAGGGGTGAGACCCCCAACCCACGCCGTGCACCACGACCCACTGATTGAACATCGTGCTGCTACCCGTGTTTAGGCCACAATATCCCAATTGCGCCATCCACGAACTTTCCTCAAGCCATTCTGGAGTGTATGCGCTTCTATTTCTTTCTGTCCTTTAATAACCACTCACGCACCCACGCACCCGTACATACACACATCACTACACCGCTTTACACCTGTGACTTGTAAGCGACGCCGGAAAACCCGCGATCACCAGTGTACATACCCCCCATGTAGCAGCGCCACCTTTTCTTTGAGTGTTAAGTGTGTCCAGTCACTTGGTGGTACTTCGCACATTGGAGCAGGCGGAGCTGTGGCCATCGTCTAGCTCAGACTTAGCGTGCCACATCACACCTGCACACCCAGGTACCACTCAACCACGCTTACCTGGTGTTGCTATGAATGATTGTTTGACGTGGGATTTCATGTGTACGCCTTTATAGATTACTTTTGATTTGCATTTATTGATAGTGTGTGGATTGTAAATGAGATACATTGTTTAGTAAATGGTTGTGCATGGAATAAGAAGCTTCCAAGTCTCCCTGCTCCAACACACCTGCTTTAAATTAGTGTGTCGTCATCCTGCTCAGCAGAAGCCTGCTAACGATTATTGATTTAATTCAGGTGTGTTTCAGCAGGGAAACATCAAAAAGTCCTGGGAAGTCGGCCCTCCAGGACCGGAGTTTGACACCTGTGCTCCAAGTGATCATTGTTGTACATTATTGTGATGACTGCTGGTTGTACGGTCAGCGCTCGATTTCTCAATTTAGTGATTTCTGAAATGAATCCCTTCATTTGAGACTATCACTGGTTTGGTCATTGATCCCTGTTCAGAGTGGTGCCCCGAAATTATTAAATTATAATTGATAATTAGAATTTGTATATTTATTGCTCTGAGCAATCGTCAATAACCAAACTTTACCTGCTGTAAATCGCAACACATTTATTCAGCCCCCATCGACCCATTTTAAAACAAATTAAGTATTACGAACACTGTAGATCTGCTTGCATAATATTTCAATTGATATGTCAAGCAGAAAAAAATACAATGTACCTTTTTTGATTTTGTCAGATACAAGATTACATTTAAATTGACATTTAACCCAGCAAAATATTCAGCAGATGCATCAAGAGGTGTCAAGTAACAAAGGACAAATACTTTGTTACCTTAATTAGAAATTTTGGGTATCTGTACTTTACTTGACTTTTTATTTCAACTCCTTAAATTTTCATGCAGATCTGTACTTTCTACTTACATTTTAAAAATAGCCTCATTCATCCTATTTCATTTCGGCTTGTTTTCATTACAGCTTTTCATCATTAAAAAAAACAAGCAAACAAAAAAAACCAAACACATCCAGATAAATCACATTCAGCATGTTTACAGTTCAAATAAGCAATCCAGTTTTTTTCCACTGATAATCACATTTCAAGTTTCAAACAAGTTGTTAGGAGAGTTAATGTTTCCCCCACATTTTTTTTTCTAACCATAGATATTGTTTGAAACTTGAAAATGTGTTTATCGGTAAAATAAACTGGAGGGCTTCAGATCAGTAAACATGCTAAAAATGACCCTGGTTCATTTTTTTCATCTGACTTACACTGACCCTTTGGAGGAAGTGATATTAGCTACCTGTGAATATTCCTGTTTTTGAATTTTAAAATTGTCAACTAATCAGTTGATGGATGAAATATTCTTTAGTGGCTTTTATCCAACTTGTTGCTGTTATATTTTGGATGATGTGGGTAAAATTAAATTCTAAATTAGAGCCTGACCGATATGGGATTTTGGAGGCCGATACCGATATTGGGGGCTTTCAAAAACCGATATCCGATATAATGGCCGATGTCCAATATTGTCTGATGTCTGATATTGGCCGATATCGATATATATATAAAAACAAGGGCATACACAGAAAATGTACCTTCCAAGTGTAGTTCAACTCAAATTCCCACAATAACCTAAATATGATTCAAGACTAAGTAACAGAACACTATAGCACATTATAGCAGCTTTAATTTGAACAATATCAATCCTATAGATGACCATTTCAGAATGAAAACAAGTGGCTGTATACAGCTTAAAGTGATAACACACTGGGAGGTGTTTTGCCACTGATACATTTTAAAACACTCAGCAACTTAGTGATTTGATGGTTTATGTGTTTGGCCTATTACATTTTACCATCACAAAAGCATATTAGAAATATAAATTGTCATTTTACAAGCTATTGAAAAGTTCCATCTTCCACCTAACACAATGGGCTTAACTTGATTTAAGTAACAATGTTGCAGCTATTTAAACTTCCACACAAGATTACAACTAAATACATTAGTTGGGAGCCTTTTAAAAATCAGTTGAATGAAAACATTAACCTCTGAACCTATGAGCTCCAGTAAAACCTGCATCGCAGTATGAAGTGTACTGGGACACAATGTAATAATCTTATAATCCTTCTAAAATCGCTTGTCTTGTTTATTTCACAAAGAGGCAACTTGTACAGCGTTTAAATGCTGCATAACAGTCTTACATTAGCTAATAGTCGCGATGGAAGTTAACAGTTGCATTTGTGTTTATTTGACTAAGAGGCAATTTACACAGCATTTAAATGCTGTATAACAGCCTTACATTAGCTCATAGTAGAGATGGATGTTAACAGTTGCATATATCTTTGTTTTTCTCACCAAGAGCGCAACTTACACAGAGTAAAAATGTAATACTTTCGGTAAAACTAGCGAATATAAAACTGGCCTGCTCTCCTTAATGCGCCCTAACAGCGTGTTTCTATGAGGTTGTTTGTTGTCATGGAGCACTAGAGTATGGTGTAATATAGTTTAACAAAGCTTACCATCAGTAAACTTCAGGTATCTCTCTCCTGTTTCTCTCCGCTGCCTGGGACTAAGCATATGTGTAAGCGGGGAGAGAGAGAGGGAGGGCAGTGCAGTGAGAGCGCACTGCTCTCTATGAGGGGAGGGGGAGGAGCAGCACGGAGTTGCTGCTCAGGAAGGGAGGGGGAGAGAGCAGAATCACCGCGTGGCAAAAGTTTCTTGTTGCCGCTTACGGCAAAGCAGAATTTTAATATTGGCAACATTTTAGCCGATGCCGATACAGCGATCAGACGCTAATATCGGCCCGCGACATTGGTCGGGCTCTGTTCTAAATCAAATAAAGACATGAAAGATTGTTTGCTCATTTTGAAAAAAAAAATTTACCTGATCTGAACCTGAGTGGTGTTCTGTTGTTGGACTTCGATGCGAGCCACAGTTTGTCCATAATGAACAACATGTTCGAGCATAAGGGTTTCCATCAATGCACTTGGCACCAGGACACCCCAGGCAGGATGATCGACTTTGTTTTCGTGTCTTCTGACCTCCGGCCGTATGTCTCGGACACTCGGGTAAAGAGAGGGGCTGAGCTGTCAACTGATCACCACCTGGTGGTGAGTTGGATCCGCT
>JAUESE010000056.1:17655334-17665373 GCA_032274725.1 Malacoctenus triangulatus | reverse complement strand
GAGTGTCGAAGGGAGCTCAGAGCCGCGTAGGGAATAAAAAGGGACCTGAAATGGCTTTCTTTCCTCTAAAAACGTAACAAAAGATAACACTGATCATTGAAAATGGCCCGGTGTTGTTCTCAATTCACAATTACCGGTTGCATCGCAGTATGAAATGTAATGGGACACAATATAATAATCTGATATTCCTTCTAAAATCATATGTCTTATTTTTTTCCACAAAGAGGCAGCTTACACAGCATTTAAATGCTGTATAATAGTCTTACATTAGCTAATAATAGAGATGGAAGTTAACAGTTGCACATATCTTTATTTCACAAAGACGCAACTTACACAGAATAAAAACGCGAATACGTTTGCTAAAACTAACACATATAAGACTGGCCTGCTCTCCTTAATGCACCGTAACAGCGTGTTTCCAGGAGGAAGTTTGTTGTCATGCCTTGTGCGGTCTTTGGGTCCATTGGACCCATTTCCATTTTCTCTTAAAAGAAAAAATAGACACTCAAGTTTTAAATCTCACACTCACTGGCCTTAGCTCATTTTGTGTGAAGAACATATATAAGAAAACATTTTTAATGACAACACACTGTGCACCCCTTCTACACATGAATCTGAAAACTGGTCGCCAGACCGAGGGACTGCACGAGTTAGGGAGTACTAGAGTGTAGTATCATATAGTTTTATAAAGCTTACCATCCGTAAACTTCACATTTCTCTGTCCTGTTTCTTTCAACTGCCTGCGACTCTGAGCGTGAGTGTGTGCAGGGAAGCGGGAGGGGGAGGGCGATGCAGCGAGAGTGCACAGCTCTCTGTGAGGGGAGGGGGAGGAGCAGCACAGAGGTGCTGCTCAGGAAGGGAGGGGGAGAGAGCAGAATCACTGTGCGGCACAAGTTTCTTGTTGCCACTTGTAGCAAAGCAGAATTATAACATCGGCCACATTTTGACCAATGTTGATTCATCGGCCAGATGCCAAAATTGGCCCCATATATCGGTTGGGCTCTACCTACAATTGGGATAACCGGTACCATCAGCAAGAAAGTTTCCTCTAGCTAAGCACTACAATTAGCTGCAACAGCAGCACTAAGCAAAAGTTTAATGCTCAAACTTTATGCATTTTGCAACCAAGTCCTGGACCAAGTTAGGCTAAAATTTGTTGATTCATTAGGAAACATGTTGCCAGTTATAGATTTGAAAACCAACCTGAACCACCACAGCAACAGCAAGTGGACAATTTTGGTTGAAATGACAGTACAGTTTACATGTTCTTCACAAAATAAGAGTGCCCACTGTTTAAATGCAAACTTGCTCCCTCTTCAAATACTGAGTTTGACTGTTGATATATTTGATTTGTTCCTTGAAGCCACAAAGCTTGCCCTTTTTTTTTTTAAGTTTTTTTCTCTGTCGTAACAAGTGGAGCAACAGTGGTTTAGGAATAGACCAGGAAGAAATCATGACTTTTTGAGTTGACTTCAGGTACTACAATGTCCTCTTACAGTTTGAAAACATACATAAGAATTAAATATGTGACTTCAAACTGCATACTGGAGTCACTGTATGTGTCTGTGATTGTATGTCTCACCAAGTTTGCCTTGTGACAGACTGCTAACTTCTGCAGTGCCTTCACAAACTCCTGCAACTGTTTACTGGGAGCGGAAGGGGTAAATAGCAGCACTGACAAATTTAGGTAAACAGCCCTGACAAATTTAGGTAAACTCAAAATAGGCACAATTGTTTTTAATGACTATAATATTGACGTGACTTGTTGAAGATGAACACTCAATAAAGACGAACATTTACCATTAACATTTAAGACTAACATTTAATTGCATGATGCATGATGATGAGAATGTACATTTGTTTGGTCCTTCCAAAAACCAGAGCTGTTTTTCTTAGTTCACATTCAGGCATTCCTGGTTTTTGTTTGTCTGCAGTTTCTACCAGCAGCAGAGCAGTTGCTGACTTATTACATTAATTGATTTAGTCTTTTCTCTTTTGGACTTCTGGTCTGTTGCATCATGGTGTGAGACCATGCTGAATAGAGGCAGTGAAATGTATTTCATTGGCAAATCTACAAACCTTGGAACTATAGGAGCGCACATTTTAATTTTTCCATGAGTTAGTTAGTTGTTTGTTGTTTCTGAATGCTTGTTTCTTGTAACAAACTTTGTATAAAAGAGGAAACTCAAAGAAACAATTCCCAACTGTAAATGTTTCACTTTTAAACTTAATGATTTTACGTTTGCAACCATGTGCAGACTTCCTTTGTAGCTTTTTAACAACTTGATGCTGCTTCAGTATGACAGACGTGGCAAATCCAACTGGTTGGACAAAAATTTGCTGATGCGCAGAGCATGAATTCCACCTTCTGCCATTGATTGCGAGAACAAGAGATTTGAAAGGCATCATGCAACCAATGACCAAGCTTCAAAATGACCTGCAACCTGTCGACAACGCCATTTCACATATACCAAATAATTGCACTAAACAACTGGCAGAGTAGTCACAGTGTGCTGTAAAAAAACAACAACAAAAAAACAATGTGAAATTAGGCCTATTACATGAAAGTCGCCACAGTGGAATGAGTTTTGTGGAAGTGAACGACACGAAACAACATCAGGTGTATTTGATGGCACTGCATACAATAACAGTCACAAAAAGCATTGTGTTGGTTAAAAGCTCATTTGCCATCACAAGAAAATGTTGTAGTTCTTAGATTACTGAAGTGATCATGTAAACAGCATATTATGAAGCGCTTCATGAGATAATCTGACATGACATGATGGGATCAATTTAAAATAGATTTCACCCTGTCCTTTGCACGTGTAAACCCAATAATCTGGTTCCCCCCCCTTCAATAAAGTTGCCCCCCTAAAAATTCTTTTAAAACAGAAATAATTTTTCTAGAAAATAATTTATTAGTGTTGAATGAAAGCACAACATAAGCGATGCAAATTGCAAACATAAAAAAAAGCGGTTTTTAAAATTGTTGAAAAATGTTGACACCCCTATTCCTCAAAGTGGTTTGATCCACCTGCTCTCTAACGGACGGGGCAACCGACAGCACTGTGCTTCAGCCAGTTGCGGTGAGCAAAGCCTGAGTCCACAGTAATATGTCGAAGCCAGCAAGTCAAACCCACTTGTTTAACAAGCATAAGTGTGTTACAGTAAAAGTGACATTTGTCCTGCTCTGTCCAAAATCTGCCTCTCTTTTTAAACATTTATAAATATGAGCAGCAGCTGGTCAAGTTAGTATCCTACCTTGATGGTTAACAAGCTCAAACAACGTTGACATATCTTGTGGCATAGTTGAAATATTTTGTGGTATTTTGTTTGACACTACAATAAATGTATATTTTCTGAATACTGTACTTTGATGCTGATTTTTGAAGATATTTCCTCTATAGTTTTGGAACTATGGTTTTGACCATGGTTTGGAAATTAAAGCAAATTCTAAATTCTGTTAGATGTGGTCATAAAAGTGAATCATTACCACCTTCCACCTAAGAACATTGTTGATGTTGCTGGTTGAACATAGGAAAAACCTGAATAGCTACAGGCAGGTAGACAAGGTATATAGTGTATGTAATATGTACTAACACAGAACAAAGCTCTAACTACCACTAGTACTTTCAATAACATTATTTAACATGGTGAGGGCTCAGTTCTGCAAGGCAACTTGCAAAGGAGTAGGATAAAAAGAGCAATTTCTCATGCCCCCCAAAAAATGAAAAAGGATTTCTGCCCCTGTATGTGTTGATAAAATGTTTGTAGTGAACAGGAATACACAAAAAAAATCAGTACACAAATACCTTAAAACATGGAGTCCAGCAGGAAAAAGTCACGAAGGAGCCAAATGAAGGACCGAAGCAGCATATGGTTTATGGGGCATGTAGATTATGATTATGTCCCTTGTTACAAAAAACCTAAGGCTTGGACCGTGTACAGTGAACCCTCACTATATCGCGGTTCACTTTTTGTGGCTTCGCGGATTTTTTTTTGTGCAGTTTTAATACAGTGTATGAATGCGCACCGTGTCAATCTCCTCCATGCTTTGTCTCTGTCTAGTACAGAATGCGTTTGGCTCAGCAGATTTACGTTTGCAAAGTTTCTCCACAACAAAACCCACAATGTCAAAGAAACATTCTGCACCGACAAAGACAGCTGCGGACGTGCCCAAAAGGCAGAGGACGATGCAAACTATTGCAGAAAAAGTTAAAACTTCTGGACATTGTAAAGGAAGGTAGAAGCTACAAGGCTGCAGGATGCCATTACGGAACAGAGTACTGTATATTAATTGTAAGAAATAAAGCTGACTGCTTCGCGTATTTCGCCTATCGCGGATCCTTTTTGGAATGTAACCCCCCATGATAAATGAGGGTTCACTGTATATTAAACATATTACATGCACTATATACCTTATCTACCTGCCTACCTACCTACCAAAAGTGATTTAGGCTACGTTCACACTGCAGAGCATAATGCTCAATTCCGATTTTTTGTAAAATCAGATTTGTTTTTGAGTGTCCGTTCACACTTCCAATAAAATGCAACTTGTATGTGACCTGTCGTACAAACGCCCTGCGCTTCAAAACTGTCCGACTGCATGTGTAGAAGACGCGATGGCGTCACTGCTAACATGCGTGTGACGTTGTCGTGTTTGCGGAAGTAAACATGGACGGTAGCAGAGGAGCGTATCGCAATTTTCAAGTTGATGTCCAACTGCAGCCAGCACACTTACAATGTGACCGTTCTAGCGAAAAGATTATAAAGAAGGAGAACCAGGTTTTTGGCGATGGCATTTTGTGGAGCGGTGGCAGCAACGGCTGTACAGAGAAACAGGTGGGTACGGAGACAGTACAGCGCGAAAGCCTTCTTGGACGCGAAGTAGTGACGTTCGTCGTGCATCGATGACGTGTAGGTCGCATGAATGCGACCTCGCCGTTCAGACTGAAGTTGCATTGCAAAAGATCGGATACATATCGGATTTAGGACCACATATCCAAGTGGCCTGGGTCGCATTTGAAAAAATCGGATCTGTGTCGTTCAGACTGATATGAAAAGATCAGATATGGGTCGCATAGGTGCAAAAAAATCGGATTTGTGTCACTTCAGCCTGCAGTGTGAACGTAGCCTTATACTATTTTTCTGATTCCTTATGAGCTCTTTTGGTGTCAATTTGCAACAGATGTTCATAGTAAGGAAAGTCACTGTGCAGTCGCTGACTACTTAATTCGTTAATAAAGTTGCAGGTTTTGCTGTGACAATTTTGTTGTTCGATAGAGAAATAAATGTGAGTAAAAGTTTGTTTTCTCTGTGACCCAACTTTGCACCTTCATGGGAATCTCTTGATTTGTGGCACATTCCAGTGATCTCAGCCCTGGTGTAAGGTGTGCATCTCCTTGAAGAAGAGAAACTTTACCGTTAATTGACTCTAGTTTTCAAATGTTCGTTTATGAAAACATTGGCATGAGTAATTCCATTGTCATGGTGAGCGAACTAAGAAAATGGACAGATGCAGGAAATTTTAGGAAAACAAAGCAACTGATAATCGAATGAAGTAATAGGGTGAATAGTGCATTCATCATCTTAAAAGAAAAACTGTTACATACATCTTTGTATGCACAATGGCACTGTGCCGTTTCTCTCATAATTTTGGTTCTTGGGAAGTTACACACAGCAACAAAGAAAATGCTGTGGCTTTCTCTTAATCAGTTACTCACAACATTTTAGAAAAGAATCACAATTGCAAACTGATCAAAGTTCCTTCACGTTTTTCAGTTGCAGCAAATCATCACCACTCCAAACTTTAGAGAAGTCATGAACATCACAACTTCAGTAGGATTTGTTTCAATCTTGTTGTGTTTGATGATGCTGCTCCTATTAAGTCTGTTCTTCTTTGCAGCCCTAACTGTATCATTAATGCAAACAGCACATTTAGAAAAAACATGAACGATCAAACATACACAGGAGATACTTGACACGGATGTCTAAAACTCAGACAGACAATTGCTTGTTGGTATTAAAAATTTGATTAAAATGCGGAGAAACCAATAAATGTTGGGCTTCACTACTGGTCTAAAAGGGGTTTTCATAGACTACCAGTTTTATTCTTTCGTCTTGAAAGTGAGGGCCTTCTTATAGCAGCAGCTATAATGTCCTTTACTATGACAATGTCCACAACAGAGAGCAGGGACACAGAGTGGGACAGCAAAGAGAGAAGAAGAATCTACCTCCTGGACATGAAAGTAGATGGAAGGATTTTGTAAAGTGGAGAGGACGAAAGACAAAAAAGCTGGGTGAGGGGGCTCCAAAGCACCGAGGTTGTCCATGTCTCTCACTGCAGTGGCAGTAAACAATCAGCCAACCTCCTTTGTCCACAGCACGAAACCACACCCCCTCCTTTTGTCATGCTCTCCCTCTCTCTCTTATATTCTCGACTCTCCCTCCTGTGCACGCGTCCGTTAAAACCTGCATGATCTCCATCCTCCCAGTCCCCCTGAGTTTGCCTCCTGGTCGTCACTTTCCTTCTGTCTTGTCTACTTTATCCGTTCTGCCACGCTAAACTGCTAATGCTACCTAGCAGCTAAAAAGCTAAAAAGACAGCTAATGAGACAGACAGACGGACAGACGCGCGCACGTAAAAACTGGTGAATTGAGAGCTCGTCCATACCTCAGATGATTGTTATCCACTCCACACAAGAGAATTAGAGTCAATCCAATAGGTTTCGCTGTTAGCGCATATCTCGCTCCTTCGCTCTCTCTCTCTTGCTTTTACACTCACACACGCACACTCACACCCACACACGGATCCACACTGGCTCATCCTCCTCTCCCTCCCTCCCTCCTTACCGCATGCACGTACACACAGACCGACACACGCGCGCACATGCACGCACATGTTCCACTCACACATGCAAATGAGCGTTCACTCTCGGGCTACCCACAATTCCTTGCAACACACAAAGACAAGGGGGTGTGACCAATCACACACTGCCTCGCTCTGCAGCCATGTTTCTCTCCTCTCACTCACCTTATCATGCTTACTGCCTCACAAGCTTGTGGGCGGGCTTCAAAGAACGTTGCCACGGCAACGCATTCCCAGTTTTTTTCCTTTATAATTCTCTCTCTCGCTACCTCTCTACCACCCTCCCTCCCTCAGCACTGCAGCTGGGTTCTGGTGTGACCCAGTTAAAATACTAAAGCTCCAATTAGTGCAAACACACACACACACACAATCACACACTCAGTTAGGGATGTGAATCTTGCAACACTGAACAATTCGATTCGGATTCTTGGGGTGACATTTGATTTTCAATTCACAATCAATATTTTTAATAAAAAAAGGTACCAAATAATCCAAATGCTCAAAAGTGACAAAGTGCTTTAAGAAATCACACATTTATTTATATACCCTTTCTGTTTGAACTGAACCTTACATCAAAACATTTTTGCCTTGTAACAAAATAAAATCTGTCATAATATCTTTGTATAGGCTTAATGAAAACATGAATAATGCATAAATACTTAAGAAACAGTTAGCCCACTCATACAAATATATACATACACCCACCCACACACACACAAACACACACACACACACACACACACACACACACATATATATATATATATATATATATATTATTTATCTATCTATCTATAAATAAAGTGTGTTGAAGTTCATAAAAATAAATGAAGTTTTTTTGTCAATTGTGTTTATTTTTTTCCAACCAAAGTGACATTTAAAATGTTTTTAGACAGTGTGAGGAATAAACTTTTGAAACTGATTGTGATTAAAATGCAAAAGAATGAACATGGCTGTGTTTACTGTTTTTAAACTGGCTCCATAAATATGACGACAATAAAAACAAAGTCACTCTTGAAGACCTCCTGCTGTTCTGGCAGCAGCTGAGTGGTTCTAACAGTGAGTGTCTCGACTCATCTGTGTTCCTCATGTTGGTGTAAAATGCGCAATAAATGCAAGTTCTCCCGACAAACTACATTCTGGGGTTTCCGTCAGTCCTCAGACACACCACGGCCATCAGAGTGTCACTGTTATTGATCGCACATAGCAGCTAATGCTTTCACACACACAAACTGAACATGATGCAGCACAATCAGACCGACGCAACAGCAAATGTCATGATTCTCTGATTTTCTACTCACGATTAGCAAGTGGCTAACGTGCTAATAAAGTTGTGGCTAACCGACGACTGGTTTGGTGACCCTGTTTTAATGCACTCGGTCATTAATGTTAGACAATGTCCTGGCACAGGTCAACATATCGGTATTGCATCTCTCATGCAATACCAGTGTGCCGCGGCACAGTAGTTGGGAAACACTGTAGTGTACTGGACGCAAAATCATGTACAGGACCCACCCTTGAATACACGCTGAGACTTTCCTCAGCTTGCTGTATTGTACACAGCTCAGGTTGTTTACCATGAGAATAGAGTCTTATTTCAGAGTGTGTTTGGTCGTCATGGCAAAATAGTACAAAACTCGTATACTGATCTCTGTATGGAACACGCACACTGCAACAATGGAGGACACTGGGGCCTACCTGTTGGATGTGTTGAGCTAAAAGCTACACTGACAATTTTTTTTTTAATGGACCACTTTTTTATGTTTTTAGGGAACGCTCCAATTCCTCTCTTAACCCTCAGTTTTAACCCTCAATCTCAAAAATGCGTGCTCCTGCGACGACCAAGTGCTGTCCCAATTCTCAAGTCCCTCAAACTTGCCCCTCAAAACTGAGATTCTCCGCTACCTCCCTTGCTATTAAGGGCAATGCAGAATGCATTGCGGTTTTACGGAAAATCAACATGGTGTGCAAAGCGGCGATGCCGGTGAGCTACAAATGTAGTATTTTCTTTGTTAATGGAGATTTAAATATTATGAAAAACATTTTATTGTCTTAGTTTAGGCCCATGCTATTGATAAGTTACCTCGCTGTCGCGTAACATTCTTTTTTTTTTTTACGCTCTTTTGTCAACAGCAGCTGGTGCAGCTTCTACGGCTTCTTCTTCTTCGGAATTGACAGACTGAAGTCTCGTTTTTTTTTTTTGGGCGGGGGGGCAGTACTCAGAGATCTTGAACTTTTCACTCTGCATACAGTTGCTGTATAAGTCTTGGTGTATTCAATGGCCAATCGAAGGTAGCAGCATCAAGCAACGTGGCCAGTTCTTATAAGGGGTGTCTCCAAGATCTTTATTTTCATTGCTGATGTTAATCGGCTGGTAGCTCTGCCCCCACAAACAAGCGCAAGAAAGAATAGAAAATGTACATCTCCTCTTATAGTGACAACTATGAAGGTAGGTTATATAGAGTAGCTACATTAACCCACGAGTACTGTTATTACCAACTTTATTAGCGTTTTTTTTTTTCACAAACCTTTTAACAGTGCTTAAACAAGATTTAGATCAACTCTGTTGTATTAGAAATAGAAAGCCTCATGACCTCAGAGTAGGGAGGATAAAACGAGTTGGTTCAAACCAAGCTCTATAATATTTTTGTAGTTGGAGCTGGAGTGTTGTGGATATTCAATAAAGTATTGTAGGTCTTAATCCTTTGCAACACCAGCCTTAGCACTTGTGGACACTCTAGAAAGTGGTTGTCACTGCTCCTTTTCTTTGGAGCACAAGTTAAAATGTTGACCTGTCCATATTTGGGTCCACCAATCAGTAAAAGGTAACAACTGATTTTGTACTCTGCTCCTTGGCTACAGTAATCTTTTCAATGTTCAGTTCTGCTGTTGAAACTATTGTAACGTAATTCTAAAAAAACCATTGGAGAGATTAACGAGAGTGGTATATTTATAATGGTGTCAAGACACAGCATCATAGACTGAGAAGAACGACATGTTATATCCTCTCGTCAGTTCCAGTGCCCAAAGAAATGGTTTTACATTGTCCATACTTCCCTGAGCCACACTACCTCAAACCAAAAACTATGGTGAGCACTTAAAGGGACTATATGTAAGTTTTTACTGAAAATATCTTTATAATAGCCTTTTTATTTGACCCTTTATGGCTAA
>JAUESE010000056.1:17643157-17655234 GCA_032274725.1 Malacoctenus triangulatus | reverse complement strand
GTGTGTGTGTGTGTGTGTGTGTGTGTGTGTGTGTGTGTGTGTGTGTGTGTGTGTGTGTGTGTGTGTGTGTGCGTGTGATCAGTGCTGTTGCCCAGGAGAAAGGACACAGAGCAGCGCAAGTGTCATTATTGTAGCACCTTCTCAACGAGTAAAGACCTCATCAGGAAACATCCACTTGAACCTGACCGACTGAGGAGTCGTCAGAACATTCAGACATGTAAACAATGTGCAGTTGGATGCACTGTGGCTAAAGTCACATGTGGTTTAACCAGAAGGGGTTACAGCATTAAAATAGAGTTTTTACCATCAGGTGAAGGTGTGAAAGATGTCAAAACACCAAACTTTGTCACACTCACAAAGCTGTATCACTGTAATGAAGGTAGAAAGAACAGATTATTGACACCTGTCAGTTAAATGAGGAAGGCATGACGTGTAATCAAGTTGCACCTGAGAGGTAGGTGTGAGTGCAAGTAGGTGTGATGGAGGGGGGGGGGGGATCCTTCATGACCTGTTGCCACATGGCACCTTCACATTAACCTACTGTCACTGTAATGGTGAGTAATTACTGAATTAGAAACACTCTAGTTGAATTTTTACCTTGTCAGTCTTTAAAATGTGTACCAGTAGATCAACAAACAGGAACCACTCCTGACAACAATCACCACAGCAAGTCATGAAGCAAGTCCGAGTAATGAAGCACACTATGGAACAATCAATGGGAGACTGTCACTTGTCAATTGGATAATCAAGTTCAAATGAAAAAAGTGACACAGCTCATGTGAATGAAACATGTAAAGAATACTTCAACTAAGAAGATAGGAGGCAGGCTTTCGTAAAAAAAAAAAAAAGAAAAAAAAAGGGATGAATAAATGCCTGTGCAACAACAATCGGGCCTCAAAACATGCAAATAAATGCAATCACCCAGACTGAAACCTGTTTATATAGCTTCAATAATGGAGGACGGTTTACTTTCATTGCTTAGGCAGCACAGCAACTGAAAACAGTGTCAGAGCCAGACAAGGGGGGACGCACTGGCCTTACCGAGGTATTTTATGTTGAATCCTCGCGGCGGGTTGAGAGACCTCCGCATCCACTCCTCCCGCAGCACCTCAAGGTGGTCCTCCTTCCCCTGTATCAGCAGCACATGCTCGTCTATCCATCCGAGGAAAAACGTCTCGGAAACAGCCTCAGTTATCCGCGGGTTCCACACGTGCTGCTGCGCATTTTCTGCTTTGAAGTCGGCGAAAATCTCGTAGCCGGTGTGGTGCCTCGGCAGGTCGTCGCTTTCTGACACCCTGTTCGTCCCCAGCGCCTCCCCTGCCCCGACCCTGGACAGCACTATTGCCAAAGAATGGGGGGCTATTTGCAGGAAAGACTCCATTGTCACGTTGGTTTGTTTTTTTAACAAGCTGTCGAACGCAGGGTTATCATTTTAACGAGCAAAAACACCATCGGTCTGAAGGGGAATCATACAGTTCATAAAAGCAAACAGTGCGGCCACGACACCCGGCAGTGTCATGGTTTACAGATAGGGTCTCTCTGCAAGCTAGTTTTGCTAGCTCCCCTTAGCTTCCCAGCCCCGCACGAATCCTATCCCCCGTCTGCATCCTTTGCGTTATGCCCACCCGCACGGAGAATTTCGCCTCGCACACGGTCCGGGTGTCTAGTAAAAAGTCATGTCTGGTGCTGCCGATTTGAATCGGCAGGTGACATTCACGGTCTTTAAGGCTGAGCTCGTAGTAGCGTCCGAAAGCTTGACATACAAGCTAACTTAGCAGGATGCTAACGTGTAATGAATACACCCAGGCAACAGATGCGGCGAGCCCACCTCATCCTAACACCAGGCATTACCGTGGTCTCCCGGGGCACATCTGGACACCGTTTGTCACCCTTCACAGGCGGAACGAAAAAAGGGCGAGATGTTCAGTCTGTCAAGAACGGTGCCATGTCCTGCTCTCGACACGTCTGGAAAACAGCGGTTGTCGGCACAGCTGGATGAAGCTCGAGTCCACCCAGGAACAGTGAAGGCAGGCGTCGCTCCGGAACTGCATCAAGAAGGCATCTCCAAAGACGACAGGGCCAAGTCCAGGAACAATCATCTCACCGCGCACCGGCACTCTGCAGCCATATGCACCCTGCATTGTTTGCACGGTTTACTCGCCGTAATAAATCAAGATACAAACCAATGATACAAAGCAATGTTATCAATGGATTAGGATTAAGTTTGGCTTGGGTGTGATGGTGTCATTTTACCAATGGTTATTCAAAGATAACCCACTTCGTCCTGTCAACATAAGGATGTGTTGAAAACACATCACATCCTCTTGGTTACACATGTCAAGTGATCAAATTTTCAACTTGGTTTACACAAATTGAACCTTCTGGTTTACACAAGTTGATCTGTTAGATTTGTGTTTGTTTTTATAAATCTATTAATCTATCTGGTTAAAGATAATCTATTACGCCTCCCACAATGTACAGTAACCAAGAATTCAATCCAACTGTGTTATTCCCTGTTTAATTGGAGTTTTGTTGTGAACAGCCACAGTTGAAGGTGGGAGACAGGCCATCAGCCACTTGTGCAGACAAAAAAACAGATAAGAACCAGTTTGATAATGGCCATTGTCATGGACAGAGATCATTGCACTAAGAATTCTTCTTGTGAGTCTACTGTTCCCTTCTGTGTCTCCAACTCTACACCTGGACACAGAACAGCTATACCTTTAGAATCATCTACTGTTTCCACGGTCGATCCAACAAAAGGGCAGAATTTTTCAGCACCATTGCAATGCAGTACAATACGTCTCAGAAAATCTTGGCATACTGAATACATCCATATTTAAAAAGAATTGCAGTGCAGAAGTTCATATATGGTCCTGAGATAATGTCACAATATTATGAATTTTTTTAATTGCAATAGGCTACAGCAAGTTAGTGAATATAGTTTGTAGGCTTTTTTGCAGCCTTTCCTACCTTACATCACACCGTGCCATTGGTCAGACTGAACAACTTGGAAGGGATTTTCATAGTTTTTTTTTATTAATTGTGTGAATTCTTTGTTGTGTCCACTCATGTGGGGAGAAGTGTCTGTAAACAACGATTTCTGAATGTTCTGGATTGAAGTGTGTCTCATGGGTTGGTGTTGGGTCTGGTTTTGTGTTCTTTTTTATGCTTTATACTATGTCCACTATCAGCTGGGGTCGGCTCCAGCAACCTGCGAAAAAAAGCAGCGCAGAAGATGACTGGGTGTGGAGAACAAAACCCTAGCTACTAGCGTCATCTACTGGCAAGATAGTGAAACACATCCCACCTGCCGCCAAACCCCAATGTCTGCTGCAATTTAATTCTTGAATTGCAAACAACAAAAGCTTATCCTGGCATGTTTTTTTCATAGTCATAGAAAAAGAAGTTCAAGCATTTTAACTTTTAAAGAGACCATCTGACATAATTTTTTAGGATAGATTTTACTGATTCCTTATAAACTGCTGAATGACCTCACTCCCACGTACCTATATAAGCTGTTACTTTCATGCACATCAGGTGGTATCCCACTCCAGAGAGTGACAGTACTCTAAATATGCACTGACCATCAAGCCTATTTGAGTAAGGGTGAGGATCTTCTATAGGTATAGATCTATATCTTTGTACCAAATTTGAAAGAAACTCTGTTTACTGCTGAAATGTTTGGTGAACTAGAGATCCTCATATTACACAGTGGAGAGTACATATTCAGTGGGCTTTCATTCTTGGGTTTAAAAACCCCTCCAAACAGCTGGAACTGTGTAAAATCATCACCTTTTGCTATAGAGTTCAGACACCTACAGAGAGACAGACAGAGAGACAGACAGACAGACGGACAGACGGACAGACGGACAGACAGACAGACAGACAGACAGACAGACGGATAGAGATTTTTTTTCAAGTACTTTGCCAGATAGAGAAAATTCCAAAACAGCAAAGGCGCAATTGTCATGCAAAAACCCCCGAAAAATTTCTGATGTCTTAATATTTTTGATCCGTTTAACACTTGGTGTGATTTGCAACCCAGGAAGTGCACTCGCAGCCTAAGTGTACAGTAATTGTGCAAAACTGAGAAGATCCCCAAAACAGCAAAAGTAACATACAGGCACAGGACTCCCGTATCATTCCTCTTCTCATCTTTCCTGACTCATTCTGGCATCTGGCCAGGATCAGTGTCACTTCTGGTAGCATGGTGCATTATCTGCACCCTATTAAGGTCACATCTATACGTACCATTGGGAAGAGCTGTACTGTATTGCTCAGCACGATCATCTTCTCAGGGAGGGTTGAACCGGGTCCGAAAAGATCTTTACCACACAATCAGAATGAGAATATGGTCTTTTAAGCAAGGAGAAACAAGATGAGCACTCCCAGAGCTCTGCAACATGACTTCCTGTCCAGCACTGGTCTGAATATCTGTGAGTACACCCTGAGTAACAAAAGTTTGACAGGGGTCTTGTTTTCACTGCCCAGCACTGTGGAGCTCAACCATGATTTGCCAGAGAACACCACAATCACCAAGCTCACAACTGGTGTCATGTGCTTCTCACAGATGACAGCCGGTTCATGTCAGCCCACTGCTAACTATAAACAAGTAAAGTGCGGTTGCATAGGGCCCCTTTGACCAGAAGGAATTCAACAGAAAGATGCACAAACTGAACAAAATGACTGTGACTTTGCTGCACCAAAAATGGTCTACAACTGCATGAATTCCTAAATTTTCCAAGACAAATCTAAGCCATATATGGAGGTGGTGTGGAATGGATTCAAGTCCATGCTTCACTGACCATGGGATATGAGGTCTGTCGTAGTAGTTACAAATATGTCCCTGTAATGTAAAGCTGACACTGCAGGGGTTGTACCGTATGGAAACATCTGCCTTTCATACACATAAGGTAGGTCCTAAGAACAGGCCTCTCCCCAGTCAACAGGTAGATCTAGTATAACATTTTCCCCGATATCATCACGAGCAATTTGATGTGGCCTTAATCGTATGAGGACCCCAGCAGCAGCTGTTTATTCGTTCCCATCCCATGATGCCCAAAGGAGCAATTGAAAACCACTGTTGGTTCACCATTGTGATACACTAGGTGGTGAGGGAGGTACCAGGACTCCTCTGACTGATGTACCTCCTCAGGTGGGAACTTTGTGAGATGTCGAGCTTTGCTAATCTTATCAGTCTCTAACTTTTACTGACTCTATGTAAACTGCAACTTCTATAAGTCATGTGATGTGATTGCATTTGACATTTTGGTGGGTGTTTATTGGCCCGAACAACTTCCTCTTCCGCTACTACAAATGTGAAGTTGTTTGAATAAATATAAGAATGTCTTGTCTGTATCTTTTCAACACTATTTTAAAACATAGACACAAGAAATGCTGTTTCACATAAACCTTTTTTTTTTACAGTGTCAACAAGCTGAATGTTTAGAAGATTTTCACACAAGATTAAGATGAAAACTATTTGTCACTCTCTCTATTTGGAGATAGTCCATTCAGATGCATTGTATCTAGCTTGGATTTTTTTTCCCCACTTAGAATCATAAAGAAAAAAAACAGTGTGCACTCTTCAAGGCTCAACCTTCAAGTACACAACAGGCCAAAACTAGGCCTGAAGAATATAAGCAAGGCAGAGTTTTAATGTTTGCACTATAATTAGATTAACAAGCTGGAATATAATGTTTTGTCCTGGGTGATGAGTTAATGCATACAGAATTATATTTCAGACCTAATTGTGAGCTCTGTGAGATAATCTGGAGCAGGATTTGCATGATGTCTCCCTTTGAATATGTGTATTAATAGATAGAGAGGACTGATATATAGAAGCATTGGTATAGCAATCTCCACAGGCCTAGTTTCTTTACCCTCCCCCACCCCTCCACACATACTCATACACACAGTCCCCTCCATGCTTTCTTGCAAGTGATATTGCGAGTTTCCCGATGTTCACGGAAAGTGGAAGCAATCATATTGGTTGTGAGCCAAATGGATTAAATTCTTTTTATCTCATAGTCCACTTTCACCATATTCATGAAGGGCTGAGACATGCTGAAGGAGGACCAGTCAGACATTAGGTTATGAATCCTACCAAAAAATTAAAAAGCAGACTTATGTTTGGAAGACAAGTTGATTCACGCTGCGTCATTTTCCCTAAAAAATGCCTCATATTTATGAATTTGACCACTTATAGCACATTTAAAACTAAAACGAATTTGTGGTCATTGTGACAAATCCTGATTGTATGTGTAAATGACCACAATGACTGTCTATATCTGTGCCTTATTAAATTTTTTTTGTTTTGTAAATAACTGCAGACTTTGTTTAAAATTGCTTTATGTTATAGATGAGATTGACACCCTAAACTGGTCCCAATGGTGCGTGTGAGCACCTCTCAACTCTGCCACTGGTGCGTTGATACATGTGCAAATGGGATTAGATTCAGGATGACGTGGGGAAAAAAATGATCATTGAAATATTTTCAGATGTACTTATAACAATACAGATTGGATACAGAGTGTCTTGTTTTTGTTAATCATTCATCTGTAATTGATCAGAAGTTCAATCTACCTGAGGCGATAGTCACATGAAAGTTTTCAATACATTGTGTTCCATATTGGTATGCAAATTACTTGTTTCTCTGATTTTCCTGAATAGTTGATTCAAATGACAGCATCATTTTCAAGTCATCAACTAAGTAGGAGTCCATTAATACTGAACAAACTTCCCTCTGATAACAGTATTGTTTTCAAAAGTAACTGGGAGGGTCAGTGCAGGGATTTCTCTGCCACGCTTGCCCTGCCTCCTGAATGTATTTGTGCTTTTGTGGTGTTGACCGAAAAAGTCTGTTTCTTTTAAAGTTTTTCCTCCTGAACACAGAAGCCCATTGTTTCACTACGAGGATCAGTACTTGGGACGTCAAATGGAACCGTGTACACTGCCATCTGCTGGGAAAATTGAAGTATGGCAGTCAATGCCATCGTCGTACGAGTTGCACATTGTATATTTCTGAAATTTATGGAGGATTTTAATAAAGAGTCGCAATGAATAGTTTGTTTTTATTAATATAATGTGCCTCTGTAACCATGTGGACACAAACACAAAGCTTTGTTCTAGAAACGAGGGCCCATGAAGGCACCACATGAATTTGCATTGTTTATTCAATATCAGTTTTAACTGTTTGGCTGGGTTATCGAAGGCTCTCTAAATTTCCCCAGTGTTGGAAGAAAACCCAATAAGTTTACCACATTATTACTAATAAATGTGAAGGGGAAGCCAGTTTTGGATTTTTATAACATTTCAGGGGATTCTCAGCCTTTAGAGTTGAAAGCTCGACGAAGTACTTTACAGTACTGACAATGTAATTCAAAAGTCACATCTAAAGTAATACCTGCAACCACAATGCTGCTCCTGCTTCTGTTCACAGGTTCATCCCACAGCTGCTACTGTCACCTGATGACACTATGGCAGAGAAGAATGATTATAATATAAAAACATTCTGAACACAATGTTGTGTCCACTTTTTGTTACATGTTTCAGGGTATCTCATAACTGGTTTGGAATTGATGAAGCTCAATCTTTGATGATGCTGATGTGTTCAGATTTTAGGTGGTAAACAGTTTGTGTTACAGACTGGTTCAGAGACTCAAGCGCAAGGCAACACAACAGGCAGATAGGAAGATGCAGCGTTTATTTAACAACTTGCACTGGGACAGATACGTGAAATGACTACATGACAAACGCCCACTGCAGGACAGATAGAAACACACTCCCAGCTAACACTACGGATGGACTGACAGGAACACACTACAGACTGGATAACAAACTGACTAACGGACAGAGGGTGTGGGGAGGCAGACTAGCAGACCTGGGAGGTGTGGAACGAGGAGCGGGGTGAGGCAGAGTGCAGGATGGACTGACAGAGCTGGAGTGAGGCGTCGGGGAAAGTGGCTGAGGGAGGACGAGTGCAGACAGGAGGTTGGTACAGGGAACCCAGGGAGCAGGAAGGCAGACAGAGCAGGTGCCAGTTGATGGAGACAAGGCTGCAGCGGACTGGCTGACGAGGACGGACAGGAGGGCAGGTCGACAGGAGAGGATCCAGAGCAGACAGACGGGCAGGTGAGCAATGGAGGTGGGGGAATCCAAACTGCAGACAGGGAACAGATTGAATACAGAGCTGTGCATAAACAAGTGCGTCAGGACTGACTGAAGGCTGTTTACTTAGCTTAAGTATTGTTCTCCAGATGAGCCGCAGCTGTGATCGTCCTGTGCCTGCAATCACCTGATGGAAACCACCTGCCCGTCCTCCCTTGCTGCTTCACCTGTTCAGGCCACCAGAATGGAGAGAGAAGGAGGAGAGATAGGGAGGGAAAAGATTGCCACTAACTGGCTCAAACTGCAGTGGGCATGACAAATTGTATTTTGGTGTTGGTTTTTAAAACTCAGAATTAACTCCCAAAAATGACATTAAGCAGACAATGTGATCCTTTAGGTGTTTAATCGAGCCTTTTCATTGAGTTGTCCTGCAATGTTGCAATCATGCAACCACAAACAGCATCCTTCATTCGTTCATAATTTGACATCAAGAGGAGAATCATGTCGATCCTCATTGAGGTTGGATTATCTAGACTTACTTTCTGAGGTCATAAACAAGTTGGAATATATAGCATGTGCTGTCCCATTGTATATCAACCTCAATATTCAATTTGTGGGCCAATCTGCTCCTGCAGTTGGGCCAGTTGTTCTTTAGTTTTGGCGCTTTTTCTGAAGAAAAGCCAACAACTCAACACTCAGCATATTATGCCAGGGAGCATGCATGGCTACAAGTTTGATGCAGCACAGTTTACCCAGTTACGCTTTTTACACAGTTTTAACATGTACACAAGTTATTAAAAATCATTTTAGGTGAAGTCAATTTTTCACAATAATTGATCAATGAGGGCTACATAGATAGACGAATAAACTCTCCCACTTCGACCGATTGACAGAATAACAATGACCCAGTTAGTCAAAAAGTTTCAACAAATGAGGCTCACTGCATCACTTTATTAATACTGAAAAATGCAGCAAATGGGATCTACATAAGTCTCACTCCTGAACTTAAGCAACAGCAAACATATCGAAAATAAACTGCACGATTACAGCGAAAAAAGGCTACACCGCAGCCTAACATGCATTACTGTCAGCTTTCACACTGTGGAACATCACAGCAGTCAGAGAACAGAAAGAAAAATTGAACAGTACTAATTTTCCATTGGCTTTATGTCACTTGGCAAATATTCACAAGTTAGACCAATGTAGACATTAAAAATAATGTTTTTGGTTTTTTGGAAGTAAAAGGATCACTATGAGTGAAGTGCACTTTAACAGTAAGATTTACAACCAGCAAAGCTGCACGAACTGAATATCAGATAAGTTTTTTCTGCAGTGACCGATGCTATTTCAAAGTTCCCATGTGGATCTTTCCTAAGGGAATAGAAAATAGCACTGTGATTAGATTAGACAATAATAATCTGCCAAAAACACACCCATAACACACCCATGATGCCCCAGTCCTCCATGAGGTGGACATGCTTTGCAACCAGGTTTTCAGCTGTGTGCAACCCAAACATAGTGCTGCAGAGTTTGTCGTCATTATCAGTGAAATGGCACGCGACCACCAGGTAGACGTCCACATGGATGGACGTCCACATGGCTGGATGTCCTCATCTCTGACGCAAGATTGATATCTTAACCTTTCTGAACCTGCCTTATCTATGGTTTCCTTGATAATTTAGGGTATTGTAATTTATCATCTAATAAACCCCCTGGGGAAAAAAATTCTCTGCACTGAACTCCTTTTCATACATAACTTTAACTACACCGAATGGAGGCACATTGCAGTGCAGTAACTGGGGAACAGCCTTGCCCACAGTTGGAGTGACAAGTTGAGGCCCTGATGTCCCCCACCTCAATTTCAGACTAGCGCAGTCCAGGGATTCAAACTAACAACTATTGAATGTTCACTTCCTGATCCACAGGGATTCTACTGCCTCGATGGCTACTACTGACAATTACAATGTAGTTTCGGTCTCACATTGCCTTCAGTTGGAAAAGAACTGGTATATTTGTGATCACCTTAACAGTGAACTTGGCACTAATCACAAACCTCCCCTACCCTCATCTGCTATTCCTTTAAAGACACAATACGTAACTTTTAGACCTTAAAAATATGCTTTTCTGACTAGTTTTGATGGCACACCAACATCCATTAAGCACATTTTTCCAGCCATCACTACCCAGCGGCGTCCCGCAGCTCAGCCACTGCACTATGTAACTGTGGTCTCCAGGACGCCACCTTACGTTGCGTCTGCATTTCGCTTTACGGCACTTATGTCACATACTAACAACCATATATAAACACACCTGGCTGCGGCTAGAACTGGACGCTGTGCACAATGGCTGATTCAGCATAGAAACCTAAGAAAACATTGTTGGAGCAAGCAAGGAGGAAGCGAGAAAGCGATAGAGTGAGAGACAAGACAAGAGTCAGCATTGGTTTGGCGTTCACTCGCTGGAGAGAACTGAGAGAAAAAACGGGGTAAAAGATGGATGCAGAGTTAGCTTTGATGCTGTTGGATTGGTGAATAAAATACTATTAGCCACATTGTTTTGTGTGATAGTGTTTGCTCTCTCGTAATGAAATCCACCCATGTCAACAGTGTTGTGGTCCAAAGGGCTTTGGCATGGTTTGGCCAACACGTCCGTGTTATTGTGGCTACATGCGTAACTTAGCTTATGCTATTCTTGTTTTTATGTCTGGTGAATATACTGTATCTTGTCGCTGGACATTGCAGCTTTTTATGTGCTCATAAGGTGTATGAGCATAATTGAAGTTTGGGGAATTACGTCAACTCGCAAAGCGTGGCTGACACGGCGCACAGATGAACGTTTGGTTTTATGACAGTATTGTACCATTCTAAGACTTTAGGGGGCGATAGAGAGCAAAAATCTGCAAAGTTCCATAGCGTGTCTTTAAAGGTGGAGTCCGAAGTTCCCCCTCCTGAAAATAAACATGAGATTTAAAAAGGTGAAAACCAGCTCAATCCGTAGCCTTGGGTCTCTACTCTCGAGTGGTAGTGACATTTTTTGCAAATCCCCCTCCCCCTGGCTGTATTTTTATCTTTCACTTTTGTTTACCTCGTTCGGGCCGTTTCTTGGTGGAGATTTTGTTATTGTCTCCAGCCAATGACGGAGCTATGGGCATGACGCTCTGTGGGGAAAGTCATGACTGGGAGATGTCAGACAGAGTCGGTGAAACTTTAGAAAAAATGGTTTAGATAGTGCCCGCTGGAAAACCAGAGTCACCATTGGTTTGGCTTTCACTGGCTTCTGAGCGTTGAAGGAGAGGCTTGGACTGAAGAGCGATGCGGATTTGGCCTGCTTACTCTTGGACAGGTACGTGCAAACAGCATTACTGATAGCCTGCTAATTTAGCGGCATGCTAAGCTGCTAACCAAGTAGCGTATTTGTTAGTAAGTTAGGCTGCCAGTAGACAACAGCATTATCGTGCATTGTAAGCAGTCTCTCTGTATTCGCGGCTAATAACTGTGAATTTAATAATGCCGGTGTTGACCGAGTGCGTGTGAACTAGCTGTGCTGGAAGAGACGGGACGGGCACTGATTAGCCGAGGGGAGGGGCTCTCAGTTTGAACATTTTTTGTAAACAGAAACGGGGAACAGCTTCAGACTGCGCCTTTAAGTGTCTGTAATACCTTTCCAAAAGCTTTCTTTTGAATAGTCAACTCAAAATTGTCCAATACATTACAATGTATTATCAGTGTATATGACACCCAAATACGGCAAATTTGACAGTCATTTTTGCTACACTCATGACGAGATGGTGAAGGACAAGTTTGGAAATGGTGAACTCTTACTTTCAGTCCCACACTTCATTCTTCACACTTCAATGACTTTTTTTTCAAACTGCAGGACAGGATGATAATATGTGTCAATTTTTTGAATATCATGGAAAGAGGAGTTTACAAGGATAGTCCGACAAGCTGGGGGGGGGGGGGGGG
>JAUESE010000056.1:17628986-17640515 GCA_032274725.1 Malacoctenus triangulatus | reverse complement strand
ACGTTATCTGCAGAAAACCTGGCAACACGCTGGCAGCTGGTTGTTTTGCCGACTCCGCCATTTTGCCGTATTATTTTCTTTTTTTTAAATATAGCTTTTACTAAAAATCCTACATATAGCACCTTTAAGTCATGTGACCACAAACTGCAAACTGTTTTTTTTCTTCTTAACTTTAAGGCAGTTGTGTTTGGTGTATTTTCAAACATTTTTCAAGGTGTATACAAAGTGTGTTTAAAAAAAAAAAAAAAAAAGCATTAGATACTTTACGTTGTTCTTGCTTACAGCAACAAAAGATTCTTGTTCATGCTGGAGAACGGACAGCTTAAGCTTGCTGTTTACCAACCCTTCTGAAAAGTGAATTACACCAGCTAATTAAATGGATGTTTTTCAAGTTATGCTGTTGTGTCATCAGGTGGTATGGCCAAGAGAAGGACTACAATGTCCTAGTCATGGACCTGCTTGGACCCAGTCTGGAGGACCTGTTTAACTTCTGCTCTCGACGCTTCACCATGAAGACGGTCCTTATGTTGGCAGACCAGGTAGCCAACGCATACACACATCTACTTCTGATTGCGTTTATTTGTTTGAGTAACTCATGATTAGAAAAGTTTTACAAAAGCAGATGTTGATTATGGTGGAAAAACTTACTGGGGAATAAACAAGGTGTAGACTTAAACATTTTTTTCTTCTCTCTAGATGATCAGCAGAATTGAATATGTACACACAAAGAACTTCATCCACAGAGACATCAAACCAGACAACTTTCTCATGGGCATTGGCCGTCACTGTAACAAGGTAAGATTGTTTTAGTTGCAATACAAATACTTCTGTATATACGAATTATTGAGCGTGACTTTGAACTGCGTGGAAAAGACTGTGTATAATGGTTGATCCATTGATGCACCATTCTCTTCTACATACAAATTGTGCTTCACTAAAAGTCTTTTCAGGGGAATGTCTGCTTGTTGCTAGTTAGATCTTAGTATCGCCGAAGAGCTGAAACTCTTCAGACTGTTATTGCTGTACAGCATGATTTAGAACTGATTGTTGCTCCTCAGATAAAACTTTGATTCAAAAAGGGAACAAACACTGATATTTGAATCTTCTTTTTTTATGTTTGGGCCTTTTTTAAGAGAGATGGGAGGAAACAATCAACTGCAGGTTCAGGGGCGTATTAGAGGAATGAGTTGGGCAAGCAGCTGCAGTGATGCAGTTGCTCCACTGGATTGTTGTGTTCAACATTGAGAGGGGACTTAAAGGGCAAGGCTTTAATTTTACCAGCCGGCCTACATCCTCTCCTTTCCTATTGGCACTGAATAAGAAATGTAACAAGCAGGCAAAAAGGTTTTTGTTTTGTTTTTGATGGGCTGGCTGTTCACATTCTTTGTGATGGAGTGAGAAGCATTATCATCTTGGAGAGATTCCAGAAGAACCACCTACTCCACATTGACAGGAGTCAGTTAAGGTGATTGGAACATCTGCCTAGGAGGCCCTCACCCACAATCACCTCTTGTTGGACGTGTACTGGCATGATCATCTGGAAAGTGGCCCTGGGGTCAACCCAAGATATCCTGGAGCTCTATTGTGACTGTGATCCCATGTTGCTGTAGCAGAGAAAGAGAATAGATGGATGGATTGTTTTTGTTGTTTTAGGCTGTATTGCTTTCATTTAACACGATACCAATAGCATGATTGTTTTACATTTGCAATTTAATATAATGTAAAATTAACAAGCTTGTTGCTCATGTGTAGTTTTGAAAGTTCAATGTGTTTGTTTAGAGGTTTTGAAGTTTACTGACAGAACCTGAGTTTACGAGATAGATCTCCATTATGTAGGTATGCCCAATATTTTACAAATATCTCACTGCAAACTCAATGCCACCCATTCACACATGCACAGACAGAAACACACAACTCCAAAGAAGAATTGAAGGAACATTTCAACCATCTGCATACTTAAGCCACATGAGGCTCGGCATCGTCTTATCCTAGGAAGTAACCCTGGACTCCCTGTACCCTTGTAGGGTTATGCAATCTGTATTTGAGTGGGATACTCTAAATAAGTAAAAGTTAAAAAGGAAAAAAAAAGGTGTGTGTGTGGCATCAAAGGACAGTAAAACTTTAAGGTTTTGGACAGGGGTGGCCAATCCTGGTCCTGGAGGGCCACAGCCCTGCATGTTTTCAATGTGTCCCAGCTTCAACACACCTGATTGCAAATTGCAATAAGCTTCTTGTTATCAGGCTCTGCTGCAGAGCTGCATGATGACACCAATAAGATTCAAGTGTGTTGGAGCAGGAACACATTGAAAAAGTGCAGGGCTGCGGCCCTGCAAGACCAGGATTGGCCACCCCTGGTTTAGGAGAATTTTATGCTGAATACAGGTTTGAAAGTAGAAATATCCTGAATGGACCAACAGTTTTGGTTTGTAGCCATTTCTTCTAAGATCAGCAAATGCATCAATTTGTAAATTGCTGAGAGGCTAGTCGCTGTTGCAAGGTTGTCATAAACTGCAAGTTTTACAAAAAAAAATAAAATCTGAAATTGAAGAGTGGCATAAAAAACATTTCTCATGTGCAGTTGGATTGGGGCTAATTTCAGAAAATTCCATCACACTGTTGCTGACAGCAGGTACTCGTTTGATCACTGTAACTTCGAGAGCAAACACAGTGGAGCTTTCTGTACATATACTACTACCATATAATCACAGACAAGATTCATCGGTCGACCACGTTTGTAAATTGGACTTCTCTGTACTTGTATTGGATCATGCTAAGTAATTCAGTTGCACCCAATGTGGTGGTCAGTGAGTTTATAAATGTTTGAGTGAACTTTCCTTTTCTTTCTTTCTTTCTTTCTTTCTTTCTTTCTTTCTTTTGGAATATATTAATCTAATTTCTTTAAAGACACACTACCTAACTTTTAGACCTTAAAAATATGCTTTTCTGACTCATTCTGATGGCACACCAACATCCATTAAGCACATTTTTCCAGCCGTCACTACCCAGCGGCATCCCGAGGCTCAGCCACTGCACTATGCAACTTTGGCCTCTGGGACGTCACCTTACATTGCGTCTGCAGTTCGCTTTACGGCACTTACGTCACATACTAACAACCGTGTATAAACACACCTGGCTGCGACTAGAACCGGATGCTGTGGCTGATCCAGCAAAGAAACCTAAGAAAACATTGTTGGAGCAAGCAAGAAAAAGGAAGCGAGAAAGTGATACAGCGAGAGACGAGTCAAGAGTCAGCATTGGTTTTGGCGTTCACTCGCTGGAGAGAACTGAGAGAAAGAATGGGGTGTCAGATGGATGCAGAATTAGCCTATAACGTAACATTTGAGCACGTATTCGGTCAAGTTTATTAGCGTGCCTCTTGATCAACTAAGTCAAACTACAGTAACGTATAATCTTGTTTTTATGTCTCGTGGATACATACCTTGTCGATGGACATTGCAGCTTTTTATGTGGTCGTCAGGTGTATGAGCATCATTGAAGTTTGGGCAATGACGTGAACTCGCAAAGCGCCGCTGACACTGCGCACGGATGAACGTTTTGTTTTACGACAGTATTGTACCATCCTAGGGCTTTAGGGGGTGATAGAGAGCAAAAATCTGCAAAGTTCCGTAGTGTGTCTTTAATAGTCTGTTTACTCAAGTATAAAAATATCTGTTTGTCAATGCCCTTGCACTCTTGACACTCACTACAACATGTCTATTTGTGTCTATGAATCAGCGGTTTACCGGCATTCAATTAAAAAAAAAAAGTAAAACTCCAAGAGATTCACACTGGCCTACAGTCCCATAGCCAATCAGGACACAGAACACTGCGCGTTAATACACGGTAGAAACAAAGCAAAAGGGAAAAAAAAAATCCATCAAGCCACGAAAGGTGAACCGCATGGGTTCACTGTAGTTTTGAATTAAGTCTCGTAAGCATGTTTCGTCACTGGTACCATTTTTTCAGGGGTCCTCAGACAAACAAATGTTTTTACAGCATACAAGTGGTTTACCGACCGAAGTGTGGCGGAGGTAAACATACGTACTATGTATTGTTTCTTGTTTGGTTTATCGCTACCAGAATATGTACTGCACATATTACGTCCCAGTGTCAGCAGGAATTGGCCTGACAGTCAGTCAAGTAGGGCACTCACCAAGTTGAGTAACAACATTTTGACCAATTTTGGAACTCGGTGCACAAATAAGGGGCACGGCTGATTTTTGATAGAATTTAAGGCTTTTGGGTGCACCTTATAGTGCGGAAAATACAGTAGTTGCCAGCATGACTCATCCTCTTGCGTATCAAGCAGCCACAAATTCTCGACACCGCATGACAGCTAAATAAGCCACAATAGATAAAGTTCCAAGTACCTTCGAACAAAAAGGTTTTGAAACAATAGACTTTTCAGGAACTGTTACTGTAGTTCATATTGTCAGAACAGTAAGCATTTCAGTAAAGGTGTCACATGTCCGATAGTGTCCCACACTGCTTTTATGTTAAAAAAAAAAAAAAAAAAAAAAAAAAACACTTGTACTCTATTCCAGCTACCTTCCTCAATGTGACACCGTTGAGTGATCGGAACAGATTATCATTTCTTATAGGAAGTATTGCTCCAGTCTTCAAACATTTTGGTTGTCATTAGACTCCTAGGAATGCATAAGCCAAGCGTAAAAGTCAAGGTTTCACTATGTCAATTAACTAAGATAATTAGTAAAAACTTAAGTTTCACAATTCCGTGAAACAACAAAGCCATGACAAATGAACCACGTCATCGTGAGGGTTTACTGTAGTTCCATTTGCATGTCGTTGTAAGGGACTCGTGTCAAACAGAGGAATTACATTGAGGAAAAGACAAAATGAGTTATGTTTGGAACTACAAACAAGCGTTCTGTTGATTCTTATGGGTTTTCTTTCTTTCTTTTTTTTTAGTTTTTTTGGCCACTGAAATTGGGTGTCACGCATCATAAAAAGACTCACAGGTGCAGTTTGCAGGCCGCACGGTAGTTTGTGGTTCGCGCCTCCTGCCTCACAGTGAGAAGGTCCTGGGTTCAAACCCAGGTGGTGCCTTTCTGTGTGGAGTCTGTGTGTTCTCCCTGTGGACGGACGGGTTCTTTCGGGGTTATTCAGCTTCCTCCCACAGTCCCACAACATGCATGATGTTGACTGGCAACTTTAAACTGTGTGTGGGGACAGGCAACCTGGCCAGGGTGGACCCTGCTTTCCCCCGAAACCAGCTGGGATCAGCTCCAGCACCTCCCATAACTGGAATAATAAGCGATGGATGGACATAATGGATGGGCACATTTTGCTTCTTCCTAAAATAATGAAACAAAAACAAGACTTGATTCTGGCTCCTTTTTGGTATGTTTTTTTCTTTCTGTATTTTTTTAAAAACTGAGACATGATGAGCTGGATGACTAGACATTTGTCACAGAGATGAGTTAAATGCAGTTATTTAAGTGTGACTGAAGAAACATTGATGTTAACCTGGCACTCTGTAAATCATTGACTTTGGACTTGTGTACCGTATTTTTCGGACTGTTTGTTGCTTAGGCATGCAAGTCTCACCAACCCCCCCCCCCCCCCAGAATAGACTTTTTATCTTGAAAGGGAATTTAAAATAATAATAAATTAGAGAAAAACAACTTGACTAGGTATACGGTCTGCTCATGTAGCACATTCGGCGACACCAAACAACCAAACCAAAGCTGTGGACATGTCGATATACTAACGTCACACACTGCAAGTTTACAAACCAGCAAGCTCTCTCCAAATAACCAAATCCATTGAATTTTTCATCCTCAATGTCATTACGAAACAACTCCGCCAACTCTGGAGGAAGACTAAGGGTGCGTTCCGATACTCTTCCTTAATCCTCAGTCTTCAACCTTAATCCTTCAAATGCGCACTCCCGTGACGACCAAGTGCTGTCCCAATTCGTAGGAAGGTAAATAAAGGAGTGAGTTTGAGGAACAAAATGGCCATTTCCTTCCTTAAAACTGAGGAGCTCCGCTACCTCCCTTAAAAGTAATGAGTACCCAGAATGCATTGCGTTTTTACATGGTGGTGGAGGTGGCAAGCTACAAATGTACATTTCTTTAATGGACATATAAATATCACAAAAAACATGGTATTCTCTTAGTATAGGCCCATGTTATGGATTAGTTACCTCACTGTTGCGTAACATTGATTTATTTATTTTTTTTACGGTCTTTGAGGATCTTTGCTGCTGTTGCTCCGGTTTCTTCTTCTTCTGACTTGACAGACTGAACGCCGCTTTGGCGTCATGCTGCCCACTACAGTATTGAAGAAGTATCTGCATTAAGGAGTGTCCCATTTCTAACCGTTTTGAGGGTTACGGTTAAGGAAGAAGGTAAAGGATTAAGGTTGAGGAATGAGGATTAAGGAAGAGAATCGCAATGCACCTTAAGCACCGCTTTGTTTTCTGCGTAGCTTTTGTCAGACTTCTCGGTTGCAGTACCAACAATTATTGCAGCCCTTCTGAATCCTGACAGGAAGGTTTCGGTTGTCACACTTAAGCCCAGGCTTTGTCCATCCATCCAATGACTTCCAGGAGAGTTGCATGGTTCATTCTCCCGGTTGCCGTGAAGCTGTGCTCTCCTTTCATCAACCACTGCTTTCTGCCGGTCCCTCACAAGTTTCTTGCTCACGCCAAACTTTCTTTCTGCTGTCTTCTTACCACTTTCGGCTGCATATTTCACCACTTGCATCTTGTAATCTTTAGAATATAATTTTCTTTTCGATGGCATTTTCCCCCAGTCCTTCTCAATTTTGTTTACAAGTTTCCGGGAAATTTCCGTTTCAGTGTTACGGAAGTTAAAGGGACACCGTAATTTCACATACAAGTCGCTCCCGAGAATAGGTCGCCCCCCCTCAGCCACACTGTGGAAAAAAGGTGCGATTTTTAGCCCAGAAAATACGGTAGTTATGATCAGTGTGGACTCAGTGATGTGGGCCTCCTCCAACTGCAGCAGGAGGTTGCTGTCAGACTGATTGCCAAGCTTTTGGAAGGGGGAGGGGCTCAGGGCAGCACCCACTTCTCATTTAGGATAGTGACTGTACAACAATACACGCCGTCATGTCAGAGTCGCCGAACACAAAAAACGTTGCCAGTAATGCAAGAAAAAGTCATTGGATTGGTCGCAAGTCGCTTTGCCCACCCCCCCAAAAAAGTCCTTTTAGGAATTTGAATGTTGCCAAGTTGGAAACAATGAGTTGTTGCACATGTATCACATCTTAAAAGAAAAACAGCAGAAAAAAGTGTTCGATGCCAAGAAAATCATTTTTCTCCCCAATTTTTAAAGTGGTCTCTGCTGTGAGGGTTAAATCCTGGGAATAAAAAGTATTTTGTTAAGATCAAATAAACTAACCTATTTCCGATGGAAATCTAGTGACACTCTTGTGGTATGGATTTGATATCTTTTGACATCAGAATAAGGGATCCCTGCAGGCTTTCTTGGAGACAATTTTTTTGCTGCTGGTTTAAAAAAAATAAATAAAAATTGGGCATTGCTATAATACAGTAGTTAACCAACTTTTTTGTTGTACTTCACTTAGAAGGGGGCTATGATTTTTCTAAAAATCTTGTTTCTTTAAAGGACCCACCCTACATTAAAAGACACTGCTCTTATGTAATGTTGGAGGAGGGAAGAAATGGTGTTTAAAAGAAAGTATACTGAGGTATTTAACCCTTAACTGCATCAATTGCTGATGAACATTACCTCTTGTTTTTTGAAAGTCTTTCTTTCATCTTTCATATGTTACCTTGGCAAATTGTCAGAAACGGAGACTAAAGCATACTGAATGGATGTGGAAAAATGGTGAGGGATTATTCACAATTTTCTGTTATTTCAGCAGCTTTTTGAAATATTTTGTGGCATGCGTCTCCTGAAGTTAGTTTTGGACAAAGTATAACCTTGTTCTTTCAGTCTCTTGTGGTTTGCTTTCAATCAATGATACATAGCACTAAGCAAGTACTTGTATGCATCATACCTGTGATCCTTTGACATTTTTAATGCTTTCAGTTATTGCTTGCAAGAGATAAGAGATTTGCAACCAAATATCTTATTTAATGAGTGTATTAGTTTACCTGTGCACCCAGCTCAAGTCTTACATCTGCAGTTCCTCTTTGATAATCGAGAGGAGTTGAATAAACACACAAAATCCTCTGTAAACTTGCTGTAAAATAATTTGAACAGGTGGTTCTGGCTTTGTCTGTTTTAGAACTGCTGAACAGCGCATGCCCGTTGGCTCCAGGTGAATTTCAATGTTTGCCGTTCTATAGCCAATGTGATAGCTTATTATTATAAAGTTTTGTCAGCCTACAGCTAAGGCTGGTAAGATCTGTATTGGATACAAATACGCATTTCTTTTTTCTGTAGGAAATAGACTATTTTACCTCTTTCTGGTTTGCACACAAAAACCCTTCCCCCTTTGAAGTCTTTGTGAGCTATGACATCAGCCGCCTGCACTGCTCCTCAGCTCTCTATATCAGACATATTGGCCAAGCATGACCATCCTCTTCATTCTAGAGACACTTTTGTCTTATTGTGGTACAGGGCTGATTCTTCAGTGATTGCCTGAACGGAATCAAACCATTTAAGCGCTGTACTCGAACGATAGTAACCATGATCTTATCTGTACCACCCATTTTGTTGCCTAAGTCCAGTCTTGGATGTAATATGTTGCACTGGACACTAATAATTTCTAAAGGGGAGAAAACTATGTGGGTGCAAACAGAAGTGTCTGTTGTACTCGTGTTAACTGTGACCGAAGGTGGATGGACGCTGTGTAATTTTGACCGCTGCCCCTTTACTGTCTGCCCTAGTGTTTAGACTCGTCAGTGGGGAAGAGGAAAAGAAGCTTGGCTGTTAGCTCTTCTCAGGACCCATCTTTCTCAGGATTAAACCAGGTGTGACTTTTTACCACAACACCAGCTGCCTCACAACAGCAGTTGTTGCTTCGCAATCATGCCTAACCACACCGGTATAAAGTCATGCAGTCCACCAGCACTCACCTTGCACTCATACAGTTTGCGCATTGAATCACCCAGTGGACACCTTGTTGCCGTGGAGAAAAACGGGATTGTTGGTGTCCCCGTTCATTTTATGAAGGGCAACCAGTTCCAGTGTTCAATACTCAGATGCCCTTTTATGAACACGGCCAGTCAGTAGATGTGCTCTGTTATGGCAGGTTTGACAAGATTGAATTCTTTTTTCTCTTAACCCATATTTAATCCAAACGCTAATGATTTAGGAAAAACAAGGCTGTTGGTGTGTGTGGTTTTTGTTTTTTTGTTTTTTTGACTGACTTGCTTGTGGGGGGCCTTTCCAAGGCGTATGGCTGAGTAATACCTGGTAGAAAAGTATGCATATACTTCTGTCAAACTGGGTACATTATAGTTAGGTCTTATGTCGATGCATTCCCACTATCAAAGCAATTCCAATTAATTACAACCTGCCATGGCCAACGCTCTGTCACACCAAGTAGAGTTTTGACTCTTTTACATGCGGTACTGGATTGAGCCTTCCATAATAGTGGCTGCTGCATCTGCTTTCGCTGCACAGATGTGCAGTCGTGCATTTATTTAGAGAATTAACAGAACTTGTTTTGTTGGGTTTTTTTTTTTTTTTTCAACCTCATCTCGGTTTAGGTTTAGTAAACTACAAAAGTTTGCATGCACTGACAACCACCCACTAAGGCCCAATTTGACAAAGGAGAAAGACAGTGTTGCAGACAGGCATAAAAGTGACAACCTACCTTTGAATATATATGAATGTGGTTAAAATTTTATTTGTAAGTATTTTACATGCTCACAACTAGTTTGACCAGCCATTTTTACTGCAAGATGCCTTAAACTGGTCATTTTGTCATTGCACTTCTGGTGTACTTGGAGGTGACAACAACATGTGAGAATTGTGGGATGATAATTGGAGACTTTAGTGAATATTTAGTTCTCACACTTCAAAACTATAGACCAGGGTCCTCAAATACAAATCTTGAAGGTCCACAATTGTTTTTCATACAAGCATGGGTCCATTTACTAATGTCAGTCAAGCACAAGGCAGGTCGAAGGTGGTAAAGGTGGTTATCTTTTGTCCAAACAAAAATACAATGCACATTTTGATTAAATAGAAATAAATGTATATTTTCTTGACTTAAAATAAAAATTTTAAAAAATAAGCGCATCGTCATAGAGATGACAGCCCATAATACCCTGTCACCCAGGCAACAGCCAATCACCGCTTTCTCCTAAAGCACACTCTTTCTAGCACACACGCACACATACAGCAGTGGTTTTAGGCACGGGCGAACTGGGCAGTCGCCCGGGGCAGCATTTTTTTCACAACACAAGGGGGCGGCAGGAGCGCTTGGAGGGGGGGAAAAAAAGCGTTGCAACACGGTTTTCTATTTGTCATTACTGTGTGGGGCAGATTGTCGCCCCCAGAATCTGCGAGTGAGAAAAGGGGGGGGATCTCGCCTGGGGAGTAATTCAATGCACACACACATAGCGCGCAGAGTGCATGCAACACTCCTGCATACCTTCATGCTGCTTGTCCAATGTAATCCAAGTGTCCTGAGTGGGGAGCATCCATAATTTACTCAAAACGAACTCATTCAGAATGTTTTTAGAGCCTAAACAGTAGTTAAGACTTACTGAATGCGCTTGCCTGCGAGATCTCGACACTACGGAAACCGTGGCAGACCAAACCAGATGAGAGTGCACATTCAGCGTCTGCTGCTCTTAATTTCACGGCGAAAATGACAAATCAACAGCTTTTTCCAACTCTGAGAGAGGCTAACCTCGTGCTAGTCTGGCTCACAGCTGAATGTAAACAGGTAAACAGAAGCTCTTTTTCTATGCTTGCATGATCAGTCCGCTGTGCCGATAATGCAAGCAACGAAGAAGAACTTCCGCTGTTTCTTTTTACATTCAGTAAGTCTTATCTACTACTGTTTAGGCTCTTAAAACACTCTGAATGATTTCGTTTCAAGTAAATTATGGACGCTACCCACTCAGGACACTTGGATTACATTGGACGAGCAGTATGAAGGGATATTGACAAGTTTTTGTGGACGTTTTTGATTTGGGCGCCGGGGACTTCGATTATTCGAATGTGGGCAGACAACAAGAAACCTCCCAGATCTCCAGCTGCATTTGAGATGTCAAAAAAGCTTCAGAGTGTTGTTCGGCATGGGGGTGAGTGGAAAATGAATTCTTTGGGTTAAATATCCCTTGAAATGCAGCCACTGCCTCCTGACATTACTCTGTTGTACCTGTCTTGATGACGTGAAAGACCCAGGAAGACCCTGTCAAAATAAACAAAGCAAAAGAGGAGCTGCCAGTGCGTAGTAGTTAGAGCCCGACCGAAATGGAACTTTGGAGGCCGATACCGATATTGGGGGCTTTCAAAAACCGATATCCGACGTAATGTCGTGTGTGTGTGTGTGTGTGTGTGTGTGTGTGTGTGTGTGTGTGTGTGTGTGTGTGTGTGTGTGTGTGTGTGT
>JAUESE010000056.1:17610540-17628886 GCA_032274725.1 Malacoctenus triangulatus | reverse complement strand
TTTGTCAATCCACCCGGAATGACGGCGAGCACTGAATTAGTGTGCTTTACACAAACACACAAATGGAAATGAAACGCCGTTTTATATATCCCAGCATGCACCGCGCACTACTTCTTCGACGGGGGAGAGTGGAGTCGGCGGCTGCTTACCGTAGTTGTGAGACCTGTTGCGGCTCAGTATTGATCCATACATAAGGCGCACCGGATTGTAAGGCGCATGGTCAGCTTTTGAAAAAATTGAAGGCTCTTAGGTGCGCCTTATAGTGCAGCAAATGCGGTACGTTATTTCGCTTTCATGATCGTGGGATGCGGAAATTCAAATAAAAGTTGCATTTTGGCTTATTACCCTTTTTTGTTGTTGTTGTGTTAATTGTATCTTTGGCTGGCTTCATCCCCAGGACACACTGTTATTAAACTGGTTGTGTAAAATTGAGAAAATAATATCTCACTCATGCGGGTGCTTCCAGCTCCATTATTTTTGCTTTGTTGTATGTTTGCCTACATGTTTCTCAAGGTGAAATTGATGCAACAAGCAAGACTTTTACAAATTAAAGTTTTTGTATTAAAATTTTTGTGCAAGTCCTCCAGTTTATGTATGAAACAATTATTTCTCATCTCTTATTTGGTTGCAGTTTGGTTAAAATGATTTGAAAATTGCTATGCAAACATTAGTGCTGTTTATGAATTTTGTCAGGCTGCCACAAAGAAGCAGAAGTATGAGAAGATCTCAGAAAAGAAGATGTCCACCCCTGTTGAGGTCCTTTGTAAGGTAAAAGATCCATGAACAGGTATATTGGACAGCACTGTTGAATTTCACAGGCCACACAACTGACTTCTCTGGCTATATGTTCTTAGGGTTTCCCAGCAGAGTTTGCCATGTATCTGAACTATTGCCGTGGCTTACGCTTTGAAGAGGCTCCAGACTACATGTACCTGCGGCAACTGTTTCGCATCCTCTTCAGGTAAATGAGTTCCAAGTTTTGTCCATTTAAACCTTTTGTCTTTCAAATGAGAAAAATTGTGGTGCATCTCAATTAGTACTCAGCCTTGTTTGTTCTAACTCCATTATAAAGCATTTTTTTCCAAGGTACGACAGCTGTTACCAGAAACTTTTTCAGGACTGGCTCAGTGACATTGTTTGAAAGCCAAGCCTTGTAATTTTTATAGAGTTGCCTTGCGACTACACGTTACCTATCTGTTATCAAAGACAAAAAGGCTTTAAATACTGCTGCAGAACACGTGGCAGGAGTTCTGTCAAAAAAGAGGTGGAAATGTTTTTCCCCTTGTCATTTCTCTGTAGTTTTCTGAGAGTTAATGTCTCAACAGTGTTTTTGTGGGAAACAGGTCATTGTAATGCTTCTATGTGTTCTAGGACTCTGAACCACCAGTATGACTACACATTTGACTGGACGATGCTGAAACAGAAAGCAGCCCAGCAGGGGGCCTCCTCTGGGGGCCAAGGCCAGCAGGCACAAACCCCCACAGGCAAGCAAACTGACAAACCCAAGCCTAACATGAAAGGTTAGTAGCAAAAAGCCAAGTGACGTTTTTTTTTTTACAGACACCAATTGCACATTTCTTGAGTTAATATTGTATTAAGGAAAATTAGTCTAGTCCCAAGCTATACCCCAGTGCCCCTTAAAAACATGAAATTGGAAATCTAAAGCAAAAGGTTGCTAGAAACAATGAAGCCAAACCACTTGTCAAGTTTGAGGTGGCACCTAAGAAAAAACACCTAAGTTGATACAATTGGCCTGTCTTGCAGAAGCAAAGACGTCCTTGGGGAATTTGACTACTAACTTTAATGCAATGCTATTATGATCTTCAGATATTGGTCGTGAACAACAGGCTTTGTCTGCTGCGACACTCACCAACTTGCTCTGACCATGCACCTCTTTATATTTCTGGAGTCTTTCTTCATTTAACACCCCCTCTACAAATTCAATGATAAATCCAATTTTTTTTCATTGCTCTTCTGTTTTAATGACACACTTTTTTCTGTGTGAAGCGGGAGGTGGGGGTGGATTATAGTATGAAATGGGGGGGGGGGGAGGGGGAAGCTGAACACATTGTATCACAACTGAAAGAAATCTATTTTGGTGTCTGTGTGTGGGTGTGTGTGTGTGTGTGTGTGGGTGTGTGTGGGTGTGTGTGGGTGGGTGGGGTGGGTGGGGGCATGCTCCAAACCGCGTGACAAATGGTATCCAGAGGGTCTCCTCCCAGATCTTGATCAAGGCATCAAAAAGCTCCTGGACATGTGCATGGATGTACAGCGTACTGATTGTTCCATACAGGTTCTATTTGATTTTGGGCAGGTCAACTCAGGCACCAGACAATTGTATGACTTCTTTCATCCTCCAATATTTGCCATCATACCCATGCCACATTTGGAGTTTTCATGCATTAGTGGAGGGTTTCACAATGGGTCCAAGGATTACATCCAGATATCTCCTGGAAGTTGGAGTCCAGATTTCGATCCTCCAGCACAAACCTGCAGAGACTTAACACTAAACAGGTCCTTCTGGAAAGTTGTTGCAGGCCGTACCGTACTTTTCGGACTATATGTTGCACCAACCAAAAAATGCATAATAAAGAACAAACAAAACACAAGTCGCACCAGACAGTAAGTCACATCTTGGCGGGGGGTGGGTGTGGGGGGGGGGGATTTATTTGAGAGAATTAAAGACTAAGAACAATCATTTTATCTTGAAATTCAATTTAAAATAATAATAATAATAATAATAATAATAATAATAATAATAATAATAATAATAATAATAGAAAAAAACAAACTGAATAGGTATATGGTCTGCTTATGTAGCACATTCAGCGAAACCAAACAGAATGGACACCAAACCGCGAACATGTCTGGAATACTAACGTCACACATTACATAAGTTTTTTTTTTTTTTAAGCAAAAAAACAACCCTACAGCCTAAAGAACAAGTTTACAAGTGACCAAGCTTGTTCTAAATCACCAAATCCATTGAATTTTTCATCCTCATTGTCACTTCTAAGCAACTCTGGAGGAAGACGAAGCGCCGCTTGTGTTCTATTCTCCGTTCATCAACCGCTGCTTTCTGCCAGTCCTTCACAAGTTTCTCGCTCACTCCAAACTTTCTTTCTGCTGTCTGATTACCGTTTTCGGCTGCATATTTCACCACTTGCATCTTGTAATCTGTAGAATATAATTTTCTTTTTGATGGCATTCTTTCCCCAGTCCTTCTCAGTTGTTTTTCCATGTTTCCGGTCATGTTATGTTTCAGTGGTACGGAAGGTATAGGGACACAAACTTACAGTGCCCTCTTGCGGTTGGCAATGTGAAAATAACGAAAGTGTGAAATTACAGAATACGGAGTTGCCATGATTTCCCATAAAAGTCCCTCCCGAGTATGTCACCCCCTCGGCCAAACTATGAAAAAAGTGTGACTGATAGTCCGGAAAATCGGGTATATTGTTTTCTCACAAAAATGTTTCTTCTTTATATTTCAAAAGACCCTGCTCTGTGTAATGTTGGACTAGTTATAGAGCATCCACAAATATTTCCATTGAGTTGTGAGCATAAAATTGTCAAATTTCTTTGTTTGCTTTAGCTCACAAATGGTGCTTGGAGACGCATGCGAGACCTTCTGGCAATGTCATCATCTGCTAACTGCAGTGAAATGCAAAACTTGTCAAAAAATAACCTGGAAAGATGAGCAGAAAAATGTTTGTGCCCTCCACCTATACCACCATTTTTGTTTCTGGGATCTTTTAATAGCTCGTCTCTGGTTCATCATATATTAAAGAAAAGAAATAAAAAGGAAGGTCTGCCAGCGAAGCTTGGTCAAAATTGGGGATAAAAGGGTGAATTCATTTTAAAATTTCTCTTTGTTCTTCATAATGGTGAAACATTGAGAGCTCACTGAAAATTAGTCCACATCATAAAGCTTCATGATGTTAGATGGTTCCTGTGGCAAATAGCACATCAAGTGTGCTTTGGAGCTAATTGAAGACCCTCTTACTTACAAAATGTGCAAAGGTAGAGGTGGAAAGTAAAAGTTTACTTGATGTCAAACACGTCAAGATTGTAGGTACGAGAGACAGAAGGAAGAGCACTGCTGATCATTAGGCAGAGGTTAGTGGTTTTAGATCGGAGTCTGAGAGGTCTCCTGAATGGCAATAAGCAAACGGCTGACTGAACAATGCTTAGAAGTAAGAATAAGAAGAAGCCATTATTGAAGCCTGCAGCCATCCAGAAATGCCTCAGATTTGCCGGGATCACAAAATTTGGAATTTTGCTAATTGGAAGAGGGTACCCTGGATGGCCGAGTCCTAACTCTTCCATCAGCATCATCGGAAAAGCTGGAGAACTTTTTGATGCCAGATGTATTGCACCCTCAATGAAACAGGGTGACAATTCCATTGTGGTACGTGGTTCCATTTGTGGAAACTAACTTGGCAAATTTGTGAAAATCTTAAGTTATTGATAAAGAATGCCTCCCACACCATTTCACAACATCATGGAATTCCCCTCTGGACTCAGTCTGAACGGTTAGATATTCACCTCAAAGCTTATGTCAGAGCTGTGCTTATTTAGACAGACACACCTACGTCTCGCTTGTTCTCAATAACCCAAGCAGCTGTTGTGAGTTGCGCTTTCATTCAAAAACAGCCATGTGAATGTGTGAATGCACACCAAATGGTTAAAAAAAGAAATACTCCACTTGTGCAGAGTCCCTGCACTATTCTAATATAAACACATCTCCCAATACAGAGGAACTTCAAATGAAAAAAACTAAAACCCATTTGATGACCTTAGACTAAAGTGGACATGGGGCCTCATTCACAAACAGATTTAAAAAAATAAATAAATAAATTTAAAAAAAAATAAATAAATCTAAATCCTACTTATAAAGGTTTTTGCAGACACCAGACTATAGATTTTCTGAATGTATTTGTATCTGTTTAGTAACACTCATGAGCGCTATTAGGCATGTTTCAGTGGCATACTGGTTGTGCAATTTGTTACGATGCAGTACCAGTGGTATCATAGTGGTGATGATGAGATGGTCTTACTTGCACAGGTTTTGGGTGTCCGCTGTACCCACTCCCACTGTTCCCACAGTCCGTTGGATCTCCAGTCAGAATTTTGTAATCTTTTTCTCTGTGGCAGAATTAAACAATCTTTGTCACCTCCTCTGTTGTGCATCCTTTTACAAACGCAGCTGCAAGCAAGTCAGTATTTTGAGTGGTAGTTCAAAAGTAACTTCAGAACAGCTTAGCTATAATCTAACACATACACTTGTTTTAATTTTAACCTTTGAAGCAATATACTTTCACTTGAGTATTATTCTGAAAGAAGCCAGACATTTACTCCATTACATTGGGATCTGACAAACTCTTGCTGTCTCCAAACACACTTTCACCAAGTCCATTTGACCAATCAAGCAAAGCCATGCAGTCAAGTCATGGCATTGATTCATTAGCCACACATGCATGTCTGAGTGGTCACATCAGTTCTGCTCTTCCAAAACAGAGTATTTTGCAACACCCCATAAGCTCTTAAAATTACCTCTGCATGGAGCTGATCAATGAACTTGATGGTATTTGGTGAATGCACGCATTGGTAAAAAAAAAAAAGGTATGATGTATTGTTCTTGAAATTACTCATGAGGAATTGCTGTCCATGTAAATAAAATTTACTTGCTGCAAAAAGATTACTTTTTGTAGAGACTCTTATCAGTACTTTTATTGCTGCAAACGTAATACTTGACTACAATGAACCTCAGTGATCTAAGCTAAACGACATTGCATATCTGTAACTGTTTTCGTCAGTTTGCCCTTAATGTGGACGAGCAGGCTCCTTCAGATTACACAATGGTGCACAGAGATCCTGAACACAACATAAAACAGATCAGTAGTCAATAGTTTTTTGCAGGGTTACTTGAGGAATATTATAGTAAAATACTCACTCTTGCTTTACTCTGAAGTAAATACTCTTGTGTATATTTATTGGCTCATCTACCCAGACCTGCCACCTGTTTCAGATTGCATGTTTGTCTCTTTTGTGGAAATCTATCCACAGTACCTTTGTCTCTCTTGTGACTGCACACAGATGAATACAAAAAAAGTGTTTATCCTAAATACTTGTTTCAAATGTGTAGTGACATAATGTATTGGTTCTACAGCCATACATTGACTTAATGGGTGATGTAGACAATAAAATGCAATCACATTCAGACATGCCAGTGACATAATTATCCTGTCAGAAAAGCAGTTTTGAACAATGAAAAACAAAACGGTTATTAAGCGTGTATCAAATTTCCTTAGCTATGTAGATTGCTGCATTTACAGTTAATGAGCCTGCTCACAGCTTCTTCTTTTTTTTTATGAGGGGCGTAGCAAACAGTGGTGGTTCATGACTTCAGCTGGTTCCAAAGCGTCACTGGCATCCTTTTCAACTGATAGCAGTGTTCAAGTGTAATAGCCATAGGCCTGGTACGATAACAAATTTTGGTGGACGATATATTGTCCCACAAATTATTGACAATAGACAATTATTGCCGACATTATTGAGACCAAAATAACCACTTATGTAATGTTAATAGATCAGAACAATGCAAGTGCACCCTTTTAAATGCAAAAATTAAACCATTATTTAACATTGGAATATCCAGAACTTTTAAATAAATAAAACAAGCAATAATAATAAAAAAAAATAATAAAAAAGGATTGTGTTTCTGATAGAAAATAATGCACCAAACACAATAGAACCTGTCTCTCCATCACTATACATACAACGGCCTATGTCTTAACAGACCATATGCAAATCTGTAACTACTTTAGTTTGGCGGATTCCCAGCAAGGGACACCAACGACTATGTTTGTTTTGTTGACCAAACTCTTCATTTAGTGTTGACTGTCGGGCTGATGACTTTATTGCAGGGTGCAGTTTTTTTTCCCTACCTGGGAAAACTCGAATAGGTGATTGTGTTTGAGGTGGGCATGCAAGTTTGTCCTATTAGCTTTTTTTAGCGCAACAATTTCTGCAGAGTTTGCAGACTGGCTTGTCTGTGTTTTTAACCCCACCTCTCTCATCGGGCTTCAAGCCGAAATATTCCCACACTGGTGCTATAGCATCGAGCTTTGCTAAAAGCTTTTCCATTCTCCTCCCGTGGCTATTTGCCACTAGCGGCTCTGTTTCCTCCCACAGATACAAAGATCCTGTATGACTGACAAGATGCTTCACTCCCCTTATTTCATCCCGCTAAGCCACAAATGCTCCCAGGTGCTGAGACCGATGCACAGAGTGTACCCTCCTGTCATCTGGCGTGTTTGGAGGCGAGGGACAAGGAAAACAAATACGCGCATGCACAGGGCGACAAATCGAGGCCAGAAAAATGATCGAGTTCATTTTCATTTATCGTGCGATCAATTGATTTATCGATTATCATCCCAGCCCTAAATAGCCATGTTTCAACCCATCAAGGACAGTCACTCTGTCATTTGAAAACAAAATGTGCCAAATTGAAATACTTGAATTAAATTGTCAAGAATTGGACAGAAATCAGTCATCACCACTAACTCGTACACAGATACAGTCGTCTTTTGCACAAAAAGTGATTTTGGGGTTGAGTTGCTCTTTCACTAATAAAGAGGCTAATGAATGCCAGCTGGATGAGTGAGTCTCCGTCACATCAGCCACATGTTTGGGAGTATATTTGGGTTCATGGTACATGGATGATGACAGAAGGATTGAGGAGAAAATCATCATGATGTATCTCTATAATGGCAAAAAAGTCAAGGAAAGTGGGAACAATGTGACATCAGACAGGTGTGTTTCTGACAGGCTGCTCGACTTAGTTTATCACTATAATTCAACATTCTTAATTTTCAGCAAAAATACTCCTAAAGGCCCATATGTAACCCTTATTTGATGGTTTCACAACAATCTAAACATGAATCACACACATCCAACCTAAACAACTTTTAACAGAAGCTGTGAATTACTTAGGTTTTTTTTTTTGTTGTTTTTTTACCTAATTTTCTCCATGGTTATTTGTATGATTTCGACACAAGACTGTATTTATTTTGTCCAGTAAAAATATTGTTTCACATCTGTTAGAGTTCTAACAACATGTACAATAATGTGCTTCTGTTGAAAACTCAACAATCTGTGGTTTCAATGTGAAAACCTATTGGTCGCACCACTGTCTTGTAGGGGCCATATTCCTTTTGTCTCCCAGGACCAGCTGGTGGTGGTTGTAGGTTTTTAGGCACAGATGAAGATGAGGCTCTTTTTTGCGGGGGCCTGGTTGGAAGCATAAAACCCTTGTAGTGTGGTGGCGACTCCCTACAGACCCTCAGTAAGTCCATGTGACTGCAGCAGAGGAATCAAATTTTGTGTTTTTGTAAGTGTGGGTAAGGGGAGAAGTTTGTGGGATTCAATGCCGAAGGCCTTTACTCTGAAACATCTTTGCAAACACTGACCCAACAACTTGTTCTGAGAGAAGGGAAGACCCTCTGTCGTGTGCCAGTAAGTGAGCAGCAGTTGTGTTTCTGCTTTATATCCAGTGGTGAAAAGCCATAGCTTTCAGAGATGGCTTACGGATTGCTGACTCAATCGTCCATGGTTTGGATAAATAATGTGGCTCTGATAAGCTCCAAGCAATTTCAGAATACTGTAGGAGAAAAAAAAATCATGGTTGGAGTACCAGTGTGTCTCTGAGACAGCCAAGGTGGCGTACCTTTCACTCACCCTGTGACTCATGACGTCCTATATACTCGTATACCCTAAAGTGTTGGTACCCAAATACTACAACTCACCTTCAGAGTACGAGTTGACTCCATGATTAAATGGAAGCAATAGGGGTCAGGTATTTGGCAGGTGGTCCTTATGGTAGGCTTGACCTTGTGTTTCTTAGAATCTTGCCAAGAGGGGAGTCCTAATAACTGGGCAACCCAGAGTTCCAATATCGTACACCAAACCTATACCAGCCAACCTATGCCAGATGGTAAAGTTGAGCAATTTTCATCTTTGCAACCAAAGAAATATATTGTGCATTAGCTGACCAGATCATGTGAATCATACAAAGGTAATGGAGTGAGTTGGTACGCCAAGCCACATGTGGTCTTCTCAGTTTGAAGTGTCTCACCTTGTTGGGACAGGTCACAAGGATGGACCCTGGAGGAAACAACCTCCTGTAACATCTCCGGCTGTTTGATATGGACCCTTCTTCCAGGGAAAGCATCTCAGATAGCAAAGTACTGTGATTCCTGACATAAAGTACTGGCAGAAAAGATAAGTGATGGAAGGGCTCCCTTTGGTCTTTAACCTGGCAGTTGTCACTCCTCTATTTTTTTTTTTTTGTCCTTTTTTTTTTCTTTCCTTGCCTGACTGCGGCAGCGCTCAGGACATCGGCTAAAAGCCATGAGCTTTTCATCCACTGCGAGACAGTTGTTTTTTTTTTTTTTTTGGGTGGGGGGGGGGGGGGGTTCTCATTCCATGCAGCACCATCAAGCTCATGCTGAATTTCTTTCTAACCAATTACACCAAGGAACATTTCTACTCCACTGTGGGACCACGGTGCCATGGAGAGCACAGACATTTTCAAACAGTGTGGTGTGCTGTGTGTACGATCAGGAAATGGCAGGCTTTCATTGGCACCTTTTGGAACCCTCACATATTTGCCAAGCACCCCACAGTAGGATTTTGAAAAATGGTATTGTACAGTGCTTTTATGTACCATCCACAATTTGTGACGATGGAAACAAAATTTTATAAAGGAGAGAAAAAGCAGCTTCAGAAAATTAGAAGCAATAAGTAATTGGAGCAGCTGTTATTTCTTTAGTTAGTTTAACGGACTAATAGAGGCTAGTGGCCCTGCACATCCCTGATGAAAAACACTCCAATGCATGTAGAATTGAGCGGGGTAGAAGTAGGTAGGTACTAGTGAAAAAAAGCCAGTTGAAATACTTGTTTCGAGTAAGGCAATGTTTTTTTTCCATTCAGTTTAGAAATCTTGGGATGTTTAAATTTGTTGAACATTTGTGCACTAACTTCTACTTTTCAATCCTCAGTGCCAAAGTATCAAGAATGAAATAGGCAAAATTGTTAAACAGACCAAATATTTTAATTTCATTTTGAAGCCTGCAAGATGTAACAAAGTGCTTGAATTACAGTGGCAACATATCAAGAAGTTCATAAATATCCCATGACACAGCAGCATAAACTGTTTCATGTAGTTGGTATAGCTGCGAATGTCAATTATCAAAAGAAAAAAACGAAATTTTTTGTCACGGGGCCATTTTTTTGGCTCCCCAGATTTTCCTTCTCAGTAAAAAGGGTCGGTTCAGTATTGATGCAGCTATACCCGGAGACCAAGTTGACTTAAGTTCTGACTGGCTACGACCTCATTTGAAAAACTGGTCAAACATGCCCCCCCCCCTCCATTCACACCAGTCTTCTCAGCGCAACAGTTCGTCACAAATTCATTATTATAGCAAGTGGAGGTTTGCTCCCATATATGTTTGAGCCTGAAGCATTATCAGATTACGAAAAAGATAATTTGCCTGCACGGTTGAGAGGTAATTTTGAATGTACATGCTTCTGTAAGAACAGGCATAAAGCTGCTATTTACACACAGCCGAGGGCATGCTTAACTTTCGACAAGTTGCAGTTTATTGAACCACTTTCTCGAAACCACACAACCATAAACCTCAGTGTTGGATACAAAAAAAAGATTTTATCATTAAAAATACAGACAATCCAGACATGTTTGCTGATGCTGCTGGTGTTTGTTTGCTAGCCAGAGAATCTGATCTGTTCGCATCATGGGCTGTTCAGACAGTGAATTACTTTTATCAGACAAGACAGCATTTACAAATTTGCTCGATAGTGTGCTCTCATCTCTCAAAATAGAAAATACATAGAGTGATAACCTATGTAGAAAGATAACCCGTTTTCAGATATGACCATTTCTGAGCAAAGACAGAACACTGACAGACCATGAACAGGGACTTTGATATTGGCTTTTGACATTCACATGGCCTCATCAGTGCACAACAGATCATAACCCTAACCCCAGACAAGTGAAATTTGATGTCATGGCCACTCTTAAGTTTTGTTTCTAAATCAGTATCTTGCTGATTGTGACTCCAAATGAAAGTATTTGACTTAGAGTTCTATATTGGCTCAAGTTGCACATCACACAAAGTGCATTCTATACCTGGTGGTCTGGTGATTTTCAGCTGTCTCATCAATGTGTACCAGTTCTGGCAACATAGTATTTCGTTGTACAGACTTTTCTGGGTCCTTTTTCCCCTCTGTTCATTGCTCCTGACCTGCCTCGACAAGTGTGACCACTGAGCTTATATGGTTTTTGTTTAAAGATCCTGTCTGTGTTTCCTGGTGTGTTTTTTAGGTTTCTGAGACCTGTCGGCCCCCAAGCAGAGGTGCCGAAGCATTGGTGACCAGGGCCAATCCATCTCCTTTCCTGGACAAGCGACAAACAGTCTGTGTCTTTCCTTCCATCACAGCTATCTATGTAATGGAAATATATAGATCTGCACACACCTTTTCAGTTGTGTCATCTATATATTCATATGTGTAAATATAATAAAACTCTCCACTCCAAAAGACACACCTGTTAGGAGTTGGAGACCGTAGCCCCTCGTCTTATCCCCAGACACTCGACTCCCCCATCATCCATCAATCCATCCATTCAACCCCCTTCTCTTGTCTTCCTTAAGTTGTTGACTTTTGTCAGGTTTCTTTGAAAACCGAGGTTCTAATAGTCAGCTGACCTTCTGTTTTTCTCTCCCTTTTGAAACATCACTTTGTCTCCCTCCTTCCATCTGTCCTCTTTCACTCCTTCCTTTTACCAAGCAAATGTTAAGACATATAAACCTAAATCCTGTTTCCACTTTTTGTTTCTTGAATAATTGAATGATGCAACCCTGGATGTTATTTACTAAAATCTGAAATGTTGGATTTTTTTCTTTGTTTTCCTTTCGTTTTCCTATGGTGATTAGGAGTTTGCCTGTTGACAGTATACGCAGCTGATGGCAACAGTCAAGGGGAGAATGATACTTTGGCGCTCTCCCTTTCTCTCTAGAGCTTCGAATGATTGAATCTGTTGTAAAACCTATGGTCTTCTCCAAAACAATGCCAATAAAAATTTGACATAGCTCAGACCTCAGAGCACAAGTTTGTTCTGTTCTCTTTTTCAACTACACAGCTTTTGACATCTTGTTGCTCCACCAGTGTCAATGCCAGCCTCGCTTGCTGTTATGTGTATTTCAGGCAAAAGTTCTTCAAACATTGTCTGGTCACTTTCAAACAAACTGCTTTTGAATGATTCGGGTGCTAAAGGGTAAAAACATCAGTGTTGAATGTTTTGCTCTTCCTCAGAGCTGTTTGCAAATAAAACATTGAGCATTTGGAAGAAGTTGTCTCTCAGTCCTGCAAACACTTTATGATTGTATGAATCACAACAGTATAATTTGTCTACAAGTGAGTCCAATGGAGGAACTGTGGACTACATGTAAGGAAACAGAATGTGTTGTAATCTTACTCGAGATAAAACTCATACGAGTTGATGGCTGGAACTATTCCTGGAAGGAATTCGGTTGTGAAAATGCCTCGAAGCAATGTTTTCTGCCTGGAGGATTTGTTTCATTCACGACTATGCATGGTCCCTGCACAGAGCGCTCATTTCAGCTTCGGATGATGTAAGGGGTACGCGAAGCGCAGAATGAAAATTTTGAGATGAAAACAGTGAGCGGGGGTTGAACGAAGTAACCTGCGGAGAAAAAACGTGACACTTTAGAAAAACAACTAAAAGCATTCAGTTAAACAGAAAGCTAAACACAGAACAATGTCTGCACAAAAAAACAATTGTCCTCAGCAGCACTTCTTCCAGGCTGCAGTAGCTGAGACCAAAGCTTCCACTGTGGCATTGATCCTGCTGAGAGGATCCAAAAGCTAACAGCTAATGTTGATGTCACGTTCACTAAAGTATTTCATTTAGATTAGTGACTGCTGGTGTAGATTACAGCCAGAAAGAATTTCCAAGTAACTGAATGGCTGATTATCAAGGAAATGATTGTAGTGGCCACATGATGAGATGTGTTAAAGTGTGTCAGCTCAGTGTTAGAAAGTTGTCCTTTTTTTCATTGTTTGCCCGGGGTGCCACCTCTTAAGAGCGACTTATGGGAATTACGGTAACTCCATAATCTGTATTCTACCAAGAAGGACTAGGGGGAAAAAAATACCATCAAAAGAAAATTCTATCCTAAAGATTGCAAGATGCCGGTGGTGAAATATGCAGCCAAAAACAGTAATTATGTAGCAGAAAGAAAGTTAGGAGTGAGCGAGAAACTTGAGGGACCGGTGGAAAGCAGCGGTCGTTGAAGGGAGAGCTTCACAGCTTCACAGCAACCGTGAGAGTGCGCCGTGCAACTCTCCTTGAAGTCATTGGATGGATGGACAAAGCCTGGGCTTCAGTGACAACCGAAACCTTCCTGTCAGCATTCAGAAAGGCCACAATCATTGGAACTGCAGCTGAGGAGTCTGTCAAAAGCAATGCAAAACATGAAGCGGTGCTTCGTGTTCCTCCTGATTTGGTGGAGTTTTTTTCATAATGACACTGAGTAGGAAAAATTCCATGGATTTGGTCATTTGGAGCGAGCTTGCTGGTTTGTAAACTTGTTAGCATGTTCATTATGCTATAGTTTGTTTTCATAACTTACTGGTTGTAATATCTGACACTAGTATACCAGACACGTTCAGTGTTTATTCTGTTTGGTGTCGCTGAATGTACCACATGAGCATAACGTATACACGTATACATACGTATAACGTATATATTAGAGGCGAGACATAACGCAGCTTAAACGTCTCCTCTGAACCCGCAAGAAACTAGGGATGACAACACCTCCCCACTGTGGAGGGCATTTCTTTCAGCCGGATGTCATTTACACCCACTGAAAACCAGTTTAACCCCCAAACACCTCACTCAGGAAGTACAGCTGGCAGATAGCCATGATTTTTACTCAGTTTGTTTTTCTGTTATTTTAAATTTCCTTTCAAAATAAAATGTCTTTTCTTGGTCTCAAGTTTTCTCAAATAAATTTCCCCCCCAAAATGCGACTCATTGTCTGGTGCGACATGTATGTTTGTTTTCTTTTTCATATGCCTTTTTTTGGTTGGAGCGACATATAGTCCGGACAATACAGTAATATGAATTTGAAAACATTTTAAAATACGATTACTCAATTAGTGGCCAAAATAGTTGATTAGAATATTTGATAACTAAAATGATAGATGGCTGCAATCCTGTACAGGTCAGCTAACAAATCTTAGACAACAGAAAGCTTACCAAGCAATTTACCAATCCAGTTGTTGATGATCCTTTTAGTAAAGTTAGGTTTGTGAATGGTTGCCTGGGTAAAGAGAACAGACAAGGGGAGTATAGACTTGAAACTTCATGGTCGCTGTTTTCCCAACAACCACCATCCAGTATGGATGAGCTACTAATAAAGTGACCAACTGAAGTTGATTAGGTAACTTGCGACAATTACTGGTGGTAAAACGTGATGCTGTCCTACAGCAGTGGGTGGCCAAGCTGGTAACCTGTGTAAGAAGAAGCCAGGCTGATGACACTGTGTTATGATTGTTCCACATGCTTCTGAGGCTTCTGAATTTTTACATGAATAAACTGTAAAATTTCCACGATGTCTTGTTTCTTAAAAATTCATTCATTCAAATCAAGAAATGCCCAACAGAAAATCAGTGGAAGAAGAAGCTAGTTGGCAGAGGAGAATTGGTAAGTTTTCATGGACACAGCCTGTAAACTCAGCCTCTGCTGCTGGTTCCACAAATGAGCCACCACCTAAAAGGGAAGCAAACTGGCGTTCTAAGAGTATGCATTGTATTCCCAAAATGTATCCTTGTGGCAGATAACCAATATCCTAAATGCAAACATTTTTGTGCAATGTTGAGTGAAAATGCTGGAAAATTTTCCCCCAAAAAGTCTCATTGTGTCATTATGTCTTTTATAAGGTGACACCATTTTTTTTTGGTTGACTTCCTTTCATTCTTCCATTAATTAATAATCAATTTAGGGACTCTTTTGTAAAAATGGTTTATGTGCACTTGTGAATGCTCAACAGACTGCAGGTCTCAACTAGTTCTTTTGACATTCCAGAAACACATTGTACGTCATTGGGAACAGTCCTCTAGTTGCAGGTTGGCTTGTGTGCATGCATGCTCGTGCAACAGAAGTGTCCTGAGGTTGTTTATGGTCTTTTTTCTGCTTTTAAATAAGAACTGATCCCTGAAATGGATGTGTGTTTGGATCAATAATCAACATGTTGTAATTTGTTTCAAAACACTGAACTGGGCCTCATCTTCCCCACTTAAAACATCAGTAGCTTCAGAAATTGATGTTTTTGTAAGAATCCATGAAATGCAATCAAACAAAATATAAGCCCATGTTTAAGCCCAAGTTGCTGAAAATTCCTCCAAGTTTCACTTTCAATTAGCTCAAGATTGTGCATTTCTTGGTTAAAAGCACCAAACTGCACTCTTCCACAGTTGCCCCAGATAACATCTTCTGAAAACGGAAGCAGGTTCGCAGAGTCCCCTAGTGACCACTGTGTGAACTGAGGTTTTCTTGCCTAACTGAAACCACAGAAACATCCCAATATGGTCGTATTTTATTTGTTTATTTAAAATTTGTAGATTTTTCTGGAGTAAATGTGGTCGTGGTTTTGAAATTTTCATCAAAGTGGCCAAAACTCTGAACAATAACACTGTAACATATTTAAATATGAGAGCACCTTGGCCTCCTCTGTAATTTTTGAAAGAATAAACTTGATTATGTTTATTAGACACTCAGTTCCAGCGCAGAGAACATAGTTTTGTATGCATTGTTTCACTAAGTTCCCAGGTGGACCACAACAGGAAATATGGGCTTAATTAGAAGTAACACAATCCAAAGAAGCAGAAAAGTTAAGGATTTTGATCACAGTCAATACTGTTCATGTATCTGTCAGTCAGGTTATATCATATGTTAACTCAACCCTTAGTCCTCTTCATAATTGCACATTTTTGGTTCAATTGAGCCTCACAGCATCCTGGAGGAAACAGCTCATCAGTGACCCCCTACTATGCTCCTCTTTGAGGGCACCACGTCTAAATCGCCGTCCAAGGCATCCACCTCTATCAGAGTGCTCACAGCAGATGTGGCCTTTAAAATGGGGCAATTAAAATCACAAGGAAGGACGGAAGTGGCACAGTGTTTGATTACAACCCTAGAACACTAGGCCAAAATATTTAGGCCTGAGCCTTCACTGCTTCCACCATACTTACCATTATCACTTATTCCCAGTGTGGCAGAAGTGTCTATCCATTTTTTTTCTTTTAGCAGAGCCTCATGGAGTGTGTGAAGAATCTTTCATGTGTCTTCTGTTATTGTTTGTACTACCCTGCTTACTGGTCACCCAAGTAATCAGTAGTTTGCCAACCTAAACAGCCAAGAAGTAAAAAAAAAAAGTGTTACAAACAAGGCGAAAATCAAAAACATTTCACAGGTGCTGTAGGCAACCCAATTAGCTGCATCATGGAGGTGCAGGGAGTCCAGACACCCTGAGCATTTGCTGTTGTCAAAGACTCCTTGGTCAGAAAAATACTCTTATTTGTTGTGAACAGATGCACATTCCCATTGTGATGGAACTGGATCCCGGGTTCAACCCTGTGTCTGCCTCCCCAGACACAGTGCAGTGTGCCGAGATCAAAACACAAAGGTCGAAGGCTGCGTTTCTCGGAAACTTTATTGTCCAGGTGGATCTCCCACTTCAGAGGTCGTGAGGTGAGCCGGCATTGACTATTTACAGTGAATTATTTACACTATTTACAGTTCTTGGAGTAAGGGCTTTGAGGCCTTCAACACCCCCTCTGCCAGTACCTGGAAATACTGCCCTGCTCTACTCCAGGATGCTGGCCTGCTGTCAGCAGGACTCCAACTGAATCACCACGTCAGTCTGGCTTTTGCTCCTCTTCCTTCGACGTCACACTCTGTCTCATCTTGGCATGCTTCCACGTACCAAAAAAAAAAGAGTGTGTCTGTCATGTCAGCCAATCACAATTTTCCACTCATTCCAGACAGCTGCTATCACTAATCAGGTAAGTAATTGAGTACTCCCATCAGGTGAATCACTTAGATCTCCATTCAGGTAAGTATAAAAACAAATACTCTTTCCCCAACCCATCATCAGGTATAAGATATGTCTCTATCTATTCGTGTGGGTGTGCATGTGTGTGCCGATGTGTGGGTAGTTGGCAGCTACCAGACTGACCGTGACGGCTACCCCGTCACACACATTTTATTACAAGCGAGAGAGTTCCTGTTCTCCTCCACATGAACTGCAAACACCAAGCTGAAGTCCATGAAGGACAGCAAGGCTCAACTTACCAGTGAAAACAAACAACCTCTTAAGCTACCAGAAAAATGCCCGATAAACACAAATCAACATTAGTGTGGCATTTTGACTCGAGAGCCCAATGAGCAGCTCAAAGATGAGAACATGACTTTTTCAGGGTTGTGTCTGTGAATGTAGCTCTTTGCTACTCCGTGGAGAACTGTTGCAGGAAGGCTGACATTGAGGCTGAGCATTGAAGCAGGTGAAGAGGCATGGCCTTTGCAGGCAGTACCTCCCAATTTATGACTGTTTTGAAAACTGGTGCTCACAATCGCCCCGAAGTGGGTTCAATTTTCCACCGCCACCTCCAGCTCCTTTAAAGGTGGAGTCGGAAGTTCCCCCTAAACACTACATTTAAAAAAGGTGAAAACAAGCTCAATCTGTAGCCTTGGGTCTCTAGTGTCGAGTGGTAGTAACATTTTTTGCAACTCCCCCTCCCCCTGGCTGTATTTTATCCTTCCCTTTTGTTTATCTCGGTTCGGGGCGTTTCTGGGTGGAGATTGTGTATTTGTCTCCAGCCAATGACGGAGCTATGGGCGTGACGCTCTGTGGGGAAAGTCATCAACTGGCAGATGCCAGACAGAGTCGCTGCAACTTTTGAATAAATGGCGGAAGCTGCGAAGAAAAGGAAATACTCTACAGCAAAGAAAAGTTTAGATTGTGCACGCTCGAAAACCAGAGTCAACATTGGTATCGCTTTCACTGGCTTCCGAGCATTGAAGGAGAGGCTTGGACAGAAGAGCAATGCGGATTTGGCCTGCTTACTCTTGGACAGGTACGTGCAAACTGCATTACTGATAGCCTGCTAATTTAGCGGCATGCTAAGCTGCTAACTAAGTAGCGTATTTGTTAGTAAGTTAGGCTGCCAGTAGACAACAGCA
>JAUESE010000056.1:17416805-17439466 GCA_032274725.1 Malacoctenus triangulatus | reverse complement strand
AATAAACTTAATCATAAACAATTCAAACAACATTAAATTGCTTACATCGAAGTCTTGTGTCCAGGCTTCGAATCAACACAAAGGCTGCAAATTGCAACCAGTACGAACTCATAAATAAATTTGTTTAAGTGACTTTACATCTTAGTTGTACACTTGAGACCATCCTGTGAAAATCAGACATCGTGCTTAATGTAAAGAGTCTGTTGTGTATATTTCACCACAAATCCACCTCCATTGAATTGTGACCAGACTGTTGCAGAACTGACATCACTCTTCAGCCTCTGAAGTTGTAGGAAAGTCATTCAGATGTCACAACTCGAAGGCAAACAAGAGATTCTCTATTTGTTAATTTTATAGTCCCATCAAGTCACACTCATAAAAAAAAAAAGTTAACAGAACAAACTTGCCTGCAAACACATGCAGACCCAGCCAGTACAATTTCCTTTTTTGGAAGTATTATTACAAGTGGAGGCTTTCCCTTTTTTGCTTTGTTTCTGGTCTTCATCAGCTTCTAGTGTCATAACTTTACATGTTTAAAAGCTAAATGCTTTATCGTGCTCAGCATCCATCGTCAAGTGGCTACTTGGAGTTTTTTTCACAACAGGTGACACAATCATCAGGTGAACAAAATCTTTGGTAGAATTGATATCATGAGCTAAATGTCAGTGAGTGTCGTGTGAAATCCAACAGACAAGTGGGCAAACAAAGCTGCACATTAAATCAGTGACCTCAGCATTAACTCTGTGCCAGCTGCTGTTTGTAGTTGGACTCTATGAAAACCTTTTCGGAAACATTTTCATGAGGCCGTTTAACAGTCGGTGGACACTGGACACGTCGCCCAAGCAAACGAGTGCTTTTCCAGGGCAAGAAAAGTTTTCAAACCAGATTCCGGCCTGCGTGTAGCTGCTGCCGATTTGGCCAAAAAAACATCTGCAAAAGCAACAAATGTCGGGCCAAAGCAGCTGGAGAGCCTGCAGGCCCAGAGGATGCGAGGTATTATGAGGACCTTCCAGCTAAACCCGGGTAACAACCAACTGATATTAATGACAAGCGCCATTAATGTTCCACTTGCTTTTCCCATGCAAGGATCCAGAATCGTGCTGTTTCTCTCAGACACGACTGCAGCGCAAAGCAGGTTGATCCCGTCCCTGAAAGTCAACTGCAAAGGCGATAAATCTGGGGGTATTTACAATCAGTATAATATAAATATGTTTCGGTATCTTGTCAGAGCCAGTACAAATATGACATGGGTGTGTTCCTAAGGCTTTGGTCTCGGTTATTGTACTCAGATGTTGGGGGGGAATAAAAGGGAGCCTGTGGTTCTCTGTAAAAAGAAACATTTGGATATCCTCAGGTAGCAGATGAACGAGGGTGTGACTGAGACTCATTTTAACTCTTAAAGTTGCTCGTCAGGTTTGTTCGCAAGGCCTTGTGCAGGGACGAAGCAGAAATTTCTGGACTTACCCGTCGTTTTGTCAAAGAGGAGTCGAGGAGGAGTCATGTCTCTCACTGCAGAAACAACATGGAATAAGTGAGCAAATAAATTCGTGTCGCTGTCTCATTACACAAACCAAACAAGACAGAGAGATATGTATGATCAGATAGCCAGGGAGCGCTTCACTAGCAGTGGAGGCAACTTTTTAAGGGCACATTATGTCCTTGAATTCATCTGCTTGAACTTTACTCGCTGTTTGATGAAAAGTCAAATGAAAAGGGCGGAACACCATTAAAAATAGTTTACTTGGACACTTAAATGCCGAGGATTACTCCACTGAGCACTCAGGATCAACTTCCAACTCCCTTTGAAAATACTTACTTTCACTGTTTCAGAGGCACATTTGTACCTTATTTAAAGGCTTTTTGAGGGAAAAGGACCCATTTTGTTTATAAGAAAGGCTGCCACTTTACCTGCTGTTCTACACCTTTGTATATCTGAATGTTTCGAAGCCTCTTCTATTGTGAAGAATAAGGTCCAAGATGAAAACAGTTACACCGTTGATTTTGTGTTTCAATTTGCACTTACCAAGTTGTCAGACATTTATTTTATCCAACAGCAGTTGGATGTTTGTTTTCCACAGTCCATCCCTCCTTCGACTGGACCTGAAAGAACCCAAATATCAGCTTTTTATTAGGTTATTCTATTGAAATTAAGAATTCCAGGGTGGTTATTCAAATGGCTAATGGATGTCCATGTGTTCTGTTTTTTGTTAGGTCGAATCCCCACGGATTTCTTCTCGAGAGAAGGCTCACAGAAGTTCGTGACGCGTCACTGCAAGTACAAGAAGTGATGGGAAATGAATCCGTGCCACTTTTCCACTGACAGAACCAACTCAGTCGGGCCCCAGCTACTTTTGTAGCTTTCTTTTTCCACTTGATCATCAAAATGTGGCTTTGCGAACTTGGAGTGATATCATATTAAATGTTGTTCAAAGCGTGTTGCTTGTCAGAAGTAAAACAGACAACCATCAAAAAAAGAAAATCTGGCTGCTTTTTTTTTCAAATTTGAAAGTTGTACAGTTTTGTGTTTTGTTTTGCAGGGGATGGCCCTTGTTTCATACTGCGTTGCTGACTGCGTTGATGCTGTGTGGCATTGGCGGTCTGGATGAGCTTCACCGTATCTTCAAGCCCTTGCTTAGCTCACTTTGGTGGATGTACCAAAAAATATTGTAAAGGAGCCAAAACTTCTGGCTTTTAGAAAAGCACGAAGAGTTGAGCTGAGGTCGCGCCATCCTGAAGACGAGGCGTGTTCGAGGCTTCTGATGCCACCCAGAGAGAAGCGAAAAATGACTCAAGAGGTGACAGAGATCTGCAGAAGCAGTCATTTTTGTCAATTTGCATAATTTAACGGAAGGCAAAGATGTAAAACGTGCAATTATAAAGCCTGAAAATACTGTAAAAGAAGAGAGTCCACTATCTTTGTTGTACGCCCACATGATCAACTGTGTGCTCTCCTCTTGCATCACAGTGCGATCACAGGCGATGACTCACGGAAAGGAGAAAGTCTGAGATGAATAGACACTAACAGCCTCAAGGAGATGATCCAATCCCTTGTGATTTTGCACAAAACCGCTTAATGAGCGAATTTGCATAATTTGAATGAAGCCATTTCCAGAGTACCTACGTGGCATGAGACGGAGAGAGAGAGCGATTCTGGGATGAGCTGGCACCAAACTCCCCCCCACAGGTTTCAAATGATTAATTTCCAGTCATGTGTTGCTGATCAACTGGATATTTCCACAGTACCGTAAAGAATAATAGTGCCATGACTCAGATCTGCATGCAGCTGTGTGACCAAACACATCAAGGAGAAGTGGAATGGGGGGGGGCATGGACAGAAAAAACCTATTGGCTTACGGGATACCCAGCAAAGACACCGCAGCCGCAAAGTTATACAGTCAGACCCCCCTTCGAATGGAAACGCAACATGTCACAGGACTATTGTTAGTGCCCAGATGATTACCACTGATTTAGGCCGGACCCCCAACCATATAATGAGTCAGGAGAGGAGCTCACTCAGATGTATTAGCAGCGGTCTGCAGGCCATTTCCCAGCCTGAAAAACGAGAAGTTTAACGTGGCTTCCTGGAACACATACAGCACCAACAAAGGAGCGGTTTGATACCGAGGCCAAGACGCGCTTAAAGGAACAATTTGACATTCTGGGAACACGCTCATTTGCTTCCATGCAGTGAGGTAGATGAGGGGATCGATACCACTCCTCGGCGCTGGCCTGCTGCACTGTGACGACCGGGATCCAGGGGAATCACTGTCCCCAGCCAAAAAAATGGTCGTTTGTCATCCACGCACTCGCACACATGAACGCAATTACGTATTGAAGTTTGCCTGACAAGTGTCTAGACACTTTGGTCCGAGCTGCCAGAGGATTTGCGAGCTCAACTCCAAACCCAACGGCGACCTTGTCCTCCAACGCTGCTTTGCTGCAGACAGCGCAGGATGGAGAGAAAAGCTGGTGAAAATTAAACCTTCAGCCGGACTCGGGAGATCGCTGATTATGTGTTAAATTCATCAACCCGATAATAACGTGTTACTGTCCGCCTTCAATAATCTACATGTCTGAGGTGTTTGTGAAATCTACTGGGGGGATTAAAACAGAAGAGGCAGCCGTATAGCAGTTGAGCTCAGATGTTTATCCGAAAGACGACGCGGCTCAGACTCGATCCAACACCTGCCGATGCAACCAGAACTCATTCGACATCAAAATATGTCGTCAACTAACCAGCATGAATGTGAAATATCAATGAATCAGAAAAAAACTATAGTCTGTGCAGCATTTGCAAGAAAACGTCGAAGGACGCAACACTAAAATCTACAGTTCCTCCAGAAGGAACAATAAGCTGCATCCTCTCAGTGCCTCATGTGGTCGGTGTTATTTAGGGGATTAAAAACCACGAGTTGAAATATGAAGGATTTTATTAGGTCTCGCTACAATGTAGTGTTTGGAACGAACATAGCGCTGCTCCCTTTTACTTTGGGGTTTCTCAGAACATAAAAAAAGAGGTAATTTCTTCTCCTAACAAGGTTCTTGACATTAAATTCTGTGGGAAGCTGTGATGGTAAAAGGATATGAACTCTGATATAAGATACATTTTAAGAGTTTCCAAGAAAAATGTAGACAAAACATACTGCACACTGTGAAATTATGGTGTGAAAGTCAGAGAATCCAACGTGAGGAGTTTCTTATTTATGCGCCTCTTGTCAGCTTCGACTTGTCGAGAACACAAAACATAATGTTCCTGAGAGAACAACAACCTGCAGAGACAACCAGTTGATTTGACTCCAGCGGCCTTCTCAGGCTTTATGTTTAATTCAAATAAACATAAGAGGGACTTTTTTTCTTGCTGCACAGAATGAGGTCATGGGGTTTTCCTCAATCACTTTTAATCCGAATAGCGCGAGGAAGGAATCTCTTGAAAGAGCATTAGTGTACCTGACAATTGTATAAGCCACAAGGACCTGAGACGGCGTGTATACAATTAACGCTCGAGAGCCGGATGCAGCATTCGGACTGTGCCATTGTTCTTATGACCACTGGCCAATGAAACGCATTGCAGTCTGTTGAAATACATGTGGGGGAAATTAAAGCTGCAAACAAGCTTAAAGGGATACGAGCAGGTTTTGATGGATTTAGGGCAACATAATGGATTTATAATGTACACTCATGATATGATGTAAATACCTGAATATACAGAACACAGTTATTTATATGAAGGGATTTGACTTGATTTCTATGAGATAGAACTTAATAACACAGATTGGTGCTAGTAACAATATACTTTTGCATGATTCACTGTTGAGTATTGCCTCACTCACAGTTGAATATAATATTAAAACAAATACAAGAAATACATTCCACGTTCCACGTTCTTTGAATATAGTAGTTATTTTATACCCATTTCTCTTTGAGCTCTGAATGTTTTTATGTTTGCAGGAATTTACAGAGAGGATTTTGATTGTGTTTGGAGAGAATCAACATATTCTTTACCTGCAGGAGGCCAGAGTCTGTTTCGCCCAACACTGGGCTAACGGTAGACATGTTGTGGGTCCATCAAAGGAGGACAGAAGCAAGCGTTCAGCACAAAGTACGACCAGAAGCACTGAAATCAAACCATCACCTCCTCTCTGTGAGTGGAGAGTACAAACCACTCCAGCTACACATCAAACCGTGCCCTTCAAAAACTGTTAAGGAGCGCTCAATGGTTAAAAGTTGAGGAATTTCTCTTCATGTTTGGCACCTGAGTGCACGCGCCCTCACACAGACTACTGTCTGTGGGAGGCGCAGATTGAGAAAGGCCATCGTGTACTTAAGTAAAATATACAGTAACTCTGTACATACAGGAATTAGGCCCCGAAATCTTTTGCGTCTTTGAGACAGTGCGCACCTCTTTCTTAATTTAAAATTCATTTTCGAAGTGTTTCTTGTGCGGCTCCCGCGATTGATAGCAGCTGTCCAGCAATTCGTACCATATGTGAGGAATTTTGTGTAAATATTGTACCACGGGAAGCCTGCTTTACATTTCAATTACTACATTTATACAGTCAGCAAACATGATACCCAGGAAAAATGGTGGAAACCCAACGCTGCCTGCCATGAGTGCAATTTATCAAGAGTATATCGTCAGATGTTGCGGCGATGGAGGCCAACACGCAACTCTGGCCCACTTTGAACAGTTATCGGTTATCATTCTGCTTCATGTCCCGCTTCGTGTGAGGTCAAATTAGATTTTGCACAAGTGTAATTAGGAACATTTCTAGCAGTGAAGGAGAAATGTCAGCTAGTGTACCCTGAAAAGGTTCCTCAAGTTTATGAGATCTGGATTCTATGTAAAATTTTAAGATGAGTTTGAATATCATAAGTTTGTAATACAACTGGTGTTGTTCAGTTGTTCAGTCGGCACATTTCGAAGGATATCTTACCTCTTGTGAAACACACCGTACATGTTTGTAGCCTGTGATGACACAAAATCACTTACTCCTGCCTGGTGAACCAGCTCTGGCACACAAAGACAGTCAGGGACTCTGAAGCACCTTCCAGGCATTTGGCGTTTGGACCTCGGAGTTTCTTGGCGGGCATTCGGGGGATTACGAATGTTATACAAGACGAATGTACAGTACACGGCATGATTCTTCGTTTTTGGCCCCTTCTCTCTTGTTCAAGATGTTTTCGGTGCGGGTCTGCCTTCGCTTTGAGGGGGTTTTGGCGGGCTTTAAGAGCAGGGGTGGCAACACATCAATGACATCATCCTGCAGCAGAAGATACAGTTACAACCAGTGGACAGATTGGCAGCAAACAACCTGTAACATTCACGGAGAGGCTCGAGACTTGATACGCCACATGCAGACCATAATTACTGAACTGCAGCTTGCGAGCACAACAGCATGTTGAGTCTGTCGTGCTACGACATCCAGGACGTCATTGAGTGTACAGATGATCTTGTGCAAAGAGGGAAAGTTCAAAAGTTTGTCACAGTTCATGTTGCATCCACTGTAGGCATGCGTGACCTTCAGTGAGTCAGCATGTTGTGTAATGCTGCGAAGTGTGAGATGTTTTTTGGAGCCACAAGCACAAATGTCTTCGGAAAGCTGCCGTGTAACTGCAGCTGCATGTTCGAATCTTGATGATGACTTGGGGTGAGTCAACGGCTGCGACACTGAAGCCAAACAGATTTCTCTGCAACGCGGAGGTGAAACTGAAAGAGACGTGACAGCTCACGAGTCCGGCAGGGACGACTACCCTCATTTTACGCCACGGATCCAAACCTCGAGGCCAAAGTGCACTCAGTCCCACTGTGGTGTCTGAAAACTGCCTGATGGATGTTTTGTATTAGCCGCTTAAACCGAAGCAACAGCAGCATTTGTGGTCCGTTGTATTGGTGCACCTTGGTTTCCAGCTACAAGAAAAACAACCATTGCTGCCGACCACTCTGACTTCCCAGGCTTGGATTCCCACTTTACCCCAGAATAAAGTTCAAACTGAACAGGAAACCCAAACTTGTTTTATATCGCCGCTCCCACATACATATATTTTTTAAATGATGAAATTTATGTTCTCATTTGATATGCTGCAATACACACACCGGTATGTTGTTACATGAAAACAGCCACCCAGTGCCAAGAACGAAGTCCAATTTGAAAACGATATCTCCATACATAGGCTGCTTCATAGACATTTCCTCCAATTGATGTAAAAATATTGTTTGATTGATGACAATTTGTTTGTACCTTGGAAGCACATGGACTTTTAATCGTGACATGAAGTCACATTGGAAAGTGGAGACGAAATTTATCGCGTTGTGGCACATTTTGGAATGGGAGCGGAATCTGTTTGAACCTGTCCCCAAATGTCAAACAATATGTCTGTATGTTAAATAAAAGAGAAAAGTTCAGCGAGGAAGCTTTATCTGTTTAAATATTCAGCTTGACAAGCTTCCAGAGCTCCACCTTCCCCCCGGGGGGTTTACACAGAGCGGTGAGGGGAAGCTGTGTGTATAGCAGCGCAACTCTAACATAAACTCCACAGCTCATATCACTTATCAGCTCGTTGGTAGGAGCATGTTCCTCCATGGGGGTTACCACCCCCTTTGTGCTGGGGTGGACAATGCTCCCTTGTCGAGCCGCCCGTGCCTGTCAAGATGAGTGAAAGCTTTACGGACGCAATCATAATATTTTCGAGTTGCTTTGCAGAAGGGTCGTCTCGGTCCCCTTTTTTGTTTCAACCTGTGTGGCATTTCTGGAGGTTTCATGGGAGCGGAGCTGCAGGTTAGCGTGGGTGAACCCCACCAAGGTTCCCAGTGGGAGAAGCGTCTCCACGGGTCACGGCGAAGCTACTCTATCGTCCCGCGAGCTTTCCCAAAACTCACCGTCGATTTGCAGAAGATAAACAAACCAGACGTTTGAGCAGGTAGAAAGAAAGAGAGAAAAAAGCCCGAGCAAGGCTGAAGTTTCCATAAAACTGATAAATTCCATCAGAAATACAGCGAAGGAATTCTATTATTAATATGTCCACATGCTGGCTTTGGTGCCCATGTTCAATGATTTGTTGTAATGGGATAAACATGACGGGAGCTTGATTCAGAAACAGGCTGCTGCCGTGAACCTCTCGGCAAGGGTGAGCCTGTCTGGATCGCAGCCGTCACAGATGCACCTGCGACTTTATGGCCAGCAGATGGACGCCGTTTAAAAAGCGTATCGCTCTGCTTCTTCCCTTTGTTTTGGATACTTCCTCAGACTGCTCGAAGTATCAAAGTACGACACAGAATAAAAGAGCTCGACTACGCTTGTTCATCTTGTGGTAAGATTGATTAGCAGTACAATCTCCTGCCTTGGTCCCCCATCAAACATAATTCAAATGTATCACCACATCCAAAATAAAACACCTGCAACTTCATTCTTCCTTGAACATTTGTTTTTTTTCCTCAAAGGTCATAAAAAGGGTGCTCCTATTTCCAATTATCATGTTTTTCCACCATTTTTGTGTTGGATATAAACCATCCACAATTGATATGTTGAATCTATTTCTGGGCTTCAAGGCCAGGCCACTTCTGAAGAATCCCAGTCAGTGTCTTTAAAAATCCCTGAAGCCATTAAGTGTTATAAAGAAGCACGATTCTTTCTCCTGTCAGCACCAAGCTGTTGTTTTACCTTACAGAACCTTTGTAGTATTAGCTTCAATTCGTCCTTCATTCCTCATTTCTGGGACGGGTGGAGAACCTAACTAACATCACCAGATGTTGAAGCAACAATGAGACTTGGATCTCCTACATACTTACAAGTCGGGAACAGCCTCAATGCATCTTTGCTGATTAGTTGTGTTTGATGCGTGTGGTGGTAAATGTCTTTTCAGAGATTTGGGATGATGCTTTAGGAAAAAAAAAAGAGCATCGGTCTCAGATTGGATTGTAACGTTGCACAGTGCAGACAGTAGACACATAAAAAAATGAGGCTTTTCTTCCTTTGCCAACACGAGGAACATATGCACTTCAAAAGTTCTGATTTCAAGGAAAATCAACTGCGGTACGTGAGATCAAAGGTCTTTTACACAAACAATCGTATTTAGATTTGGTTGAGGGATTAATTTTTGTGGCCGCAAAAAAAGTCCTGTCAGCACCATCAAAGCGTATCGCCTCAAAGTCTGGCTGAGCGGGCTGCTCGGTAAACGAAACAAGGAGGACAAGCAGGGAGTTGTTGTGTACGTGACGGCTATATTACAGGCAGGGAAAGCGACTTGCTCAGTTTAAAGTCAATAAACACATGGTCAGTGCTTTAAACTTTAAAAGTCACAGATTAGATTAGGATCAGATTAGTCCGATTCAACAGTGAACTTGTGGAATCTCAAGTTTTGTTTAGGGCGTTTTCATAAGTGTTGAATTTGTCTCATTAAAATGCTTATGAGTACGATTGCTCTGATGGTAAATTTTGTTTGTAGTCATAATTTTGGTATTGCAAACCCGGGTACAATTTGGTGCTGAGTTTTTTTTTGAAAACAAGTTAAAAAATACAAAAAAATCAAGCGCTTTCCTCAACATAACACTCCAGTAAACCAAATACTGGAAAGTGGATCGGAAGACATTCTTAATAGAGACTGACTCGCAGTGCTTTCGTTGATCAGTGTCAATAACAGTAAGAACAACACAGCCTCCAATCAAAAGAAAAAAAAAACTTGGCTCACACGGCTCAAACACAGGTTGCATAAATATTTTGCAGATGCTTCCATGGGAGCACTAACGTGGTTTCAACATCTCAGAAGCACTGGCGTCTCCAAGTGACAGATGCATGCAAAAGGTCGTCCAAGTCTGAAGTTTATACATGTATGACCATGAAAACTCCGACTTTCCTAAAGCATCTGTTGAAATTTTCTGATACGAGGCCGCTGGACATGTCAGTCTTGCGTTGGGATCACTTCCAGTGTCCAGTGAAAAGAACGCAGCGACTCCCCGTTGTTTTTCCTCCAACATGCTGCAACCTTGAACTAGATTTTGGACATCGAATGTAGCGGTGGAAATGTAATAGAACCAAATTTGATGGAAGCAAAATTATTGTTTCCAGAGGTTCAGATAAGGTTTGAGTGTTTTTTGGGAGGCAGCGGGTCGTCCTCAGGAGAAGCGCTAGTAAAACACTTCCACTCTTCCCAGCAACCGTGAGGAGCTCACCGAGACAGCAGCCCGCTCTGCACCGGCTCGCCGTAACCCGATCGCCCTACGAGGGGAAATATTTTTGCAGCCTCGCTATCACAGTTGACGTTGGCCCCGATCAAAAAACCAATTGCACCATGTTACGAGCTTCGAGCAGAGGAAGCGTGTCTCCATCAAAAAAAAAAACCTGACTTAGAAAACAGGCGCGCAGCACAGCGGCGAGTGGGCGTCTGGTTCTTTCTCAAGGTGTTGCAGGATCTTCCGAAAGCACTTCCATCATGTGACGGATCGATCCAGCATGTGTTGCCGCTCGGTGATTGCAAACACAGTCCGGTCATGCTGCCGGTGAGAACTTCTTAAAATGTTGGTTTTCTCCCGCTTATCTGTCCGTTGTTCCCCCTAATTAATCATGCGGGAGCGTTCAGTGACATGCGCCCGGGTTTATATGCACTGAGTAAATGTCTTAATACAATGGGATCCCATTACTAATGTGTTTGTCGAAAAACCAGCTTGCCCGACGCAATGCGAGTTACAAGCCAAAGAAAAGGAGCCAAAAGCTACAAAAACACGCCATTTCCGTGTGATTACTTGAATGTTTGAATAACTAAAATCTCAAACAATAAACTCGCTTCCATTAATTGTCATTTTTAAGTGAAAGGACAGAAATTTGCTTTTTGTCTGTTTTTGAACTTCCTTCATTTCCTCTCAGTCTGTGGCGCAGAAAACAAGACCACTGGGAGGGGAATGTAGTCGCCCACACCTTGCTAAAAGTCAGACCTGTATATAACAACTCACAATCCCAGCAGTTTTCTTTTTTTTTTGGTCAAATTTGCTGATTTATCCACCATGTGCACATCCTCCTGCCTGAGACGGCTTTGCATAATATGGTATTTGACAGCCGGATGTGATATGGGAAAAGGAAATAGGATAAAAAAAATCCATTTCAGCACTGGACTCTGAACTTGGAAGAGCTAATTCTTCTTTTTTTTTTCCCCCCCACCATCTTCAAATTGCCAGGTGTAAATCCCTATTGGCTCAGGTCCTGACAGGATCCTGGTGGGGAAGGATGGCGACGTCTGAACAGCTCAAAGTGAGCTCCATTGAGTGGGAGTCCTGAAGCGACTTTTGATATGAAGAGTGTCAGTTCTATCTCCCGGCTGCAGATGGACGAGGTCTGCTTTGATAGATGGGACTGAGCCGAGAACCTGGGCTGCTTTTCCAAAAAAACTCGGGGAAAAATAAAACCCCTGGAGTTTAGTACGACAAGCATTGAAGGCAAAAGTTTTACTTCTGGCTTATGTTTTAATGTCCACCTGGATTTAATGCATCCCGCAGGGAACGCTTTTTTTTTTTCTTCTTCTTCTTCTGAGGACAGCTCTTTCGAGAAAGAAAGGTTGGGATTTACGTTCGGTTCGCTGCTGAACTTTTCTAAATGAAGCTCTCCACCATTCAAACATTTTTTGCACACATCCCAGTTCATAATCTCCCAATGAATCTCGCTACAGAGTCGGCACTGTGCGCTTCAGAATATATCCTGAGAATCGTGAAATCTTTGGAATAGACCATTAGCTCCCCTCTATGTGTTATGGCTATCATAGCTCATCCTTCTGCAGACATCTTCATAACAAACAAGGGATCTCAAGCTCTATTGGCCCATATTCAAACACGAAATATCATATAAGGCTCAAACTTTGGTGTAAAGTTAAAGAAATCATGAAGGCCTATTTGTTTTGAACTCTTCATGAACTTTGAACGAGCAGAATTTAATGTGGCCTCTTCTGCTTGGAAGGTCCTTGAAATGTAGAACAATGCTGCAGTTTGAGCGCAGCTGTGATGATGCTATAACAGAGCGTGAATGTTTTCATTCTGCTCTTCAGTTCTCCAGAACTCAAATACTTGGTACAAGGTGAGAAAACACACAAGTGCTCTTCAGTTATGGGAAATAGGTGATAAAAGGTTTTTTTCCCCCTTTCCACGTCCGTGCAGGTTAACCCGCAAACATCCGCTGCTTTTTGGTAAAGTGTGACGACGTCACAAGCGAGCACACCCAGATGGTGACTGCAGGAGTGACTTCCAAATGGGCGTGAGGTTTTCCGGCCATATTCCTCGTTTTCTGACACTTGTTTAAAGGGAAAAACCCAAACCGTGATTGTAAAAGCGGTGGCAGCCATCAGATAACAGGCGTGTGTCTCTTCACAAGCAACCCCTTGCAATATCCTCGGGTTTTATAGCTGCACCTCTCTGTGTGATCTCGCCGAGTTCAGCCGAGTATCAGAGTCCGGGCGGCTGAGAGCGGAGCAGGAGTCTGGTAACAATATCAAACAGCCATCAAGCTGCAAAGGGTTTTTTTTTGTTCCCAGCACGGGTGCGACCATGTTGGTTTGCTCTCCAATCAGCGCGCTACCAGAATAGTCTTTTCATTGATAGCCAATGCCTTGTGAGGCACATGCAGGGGATCTGGCACACGGGGTGACATCATCAAAGCCGTGTGCGCATTTTTCTTCCGCTCTGAAAATAAATTCGACTGTGCGGGCGGGTTTTTTTCCTTTTTTCACAGCCAAACAGCAGAGCTCCTGGTTGTTTTGTTTAGGGTGGTTCTCAGAATCGCCTGCCAGCAGTATTCATACGCTTAAAGACAATATTTCAGGAGGATACGTGGCCAATTCAGGCCGCCGTTGGGTTCCAAAGGAAAATAACACGAACCAAATGTGCGTGAGATACTTTCCTTTGACTGGATTCTCCTCGAAAACGTCCTCCATGATCAATTGATCAACCCGGCTGTCAAGGAGCACAAACGAAGAACAAAATAAACAGCGTGCGCTGAAAGCTACACAGCTCGCTGCAGAACATCTGTGGAGTGTTGCACTCGGTGCAACCTCGGCATTGCCCCTGTCATGATGAATACCGGCTTCAAAACTGCCTCAAAAGTGCTAAATTACTGCACAGATTTCTGTCACTTTCTGAAAAATTACTGTCCAGTTGAAATAAACACAGTGATAGAAGTATTAAATATTTCCACTCTTTTCTTTACAGTTTCACAGCTGCTCTGCGTGTTTAATGCCTACATTTGATTGTCAGATAACATTTACCTTGCAGGGTAGGTTTGCAATATCAACACTCAAGAGGTATTGTTTAAAAGTGAAGTGGCTCGACACTCTGAGGCTTTTAAAGTCTTGGAAGCGCCTCAAGTCCGGTGCCCCTCTGGACGAGTAAAGGAGCGGCAGCTACTCGAACGGTTCCCGGTGACTGGAACTTTCCCCGTCCGATTGAAATTACCTTTCATCGCACTTTGATAGCTCAGAGCTGAGCAGGAGCAGCTTTGATGGTGCGGAGGAATGTTTGGGAAATGTGGGTCAATCCAGCTCGCCGAGCGCCGCTGTGACAGTCCAAGAAACCAAATCCAAAATGAACAGTTCCTTGCATGAATCTGAAATGGATATACACAAAGCCCGACCAATACGCTTCATAAAAATGTCTAAGAAAACAGGCCCGCGACCTTTTCCTGTGAAACAAAATTCTTAAATGTCTAAATCTTCCCTTCGTATCTCCCCCATTCATCACATCTGATCGAGGCCTCGAAGCTCTTCAAATCCTTCTTTAGAGGGAAATGTTGCTTTCGACGTTCAACTCTCGAGTTTATAACGGCGCGACTTATGAGGTCTCACTCAACCTGGCCGAGCCAGCTGCCAATAGACCAGTGTTCTGTGACTGCTTCTGCAGGAAAATGACTTGTCGTGAAATACAACAGACACATTGAAATTCCACCTCATGTGATGAGATTTCCATTGAGAAACAAAAAAAGTGAACTTCACGGTACCTTTGGCTATATAGTATGACAGTTTCCTTGCTTTTAAAGTTATCTTCCTTGGAAAGTGATGTAAAGTGTTTGACTGGTGATGAAAGGTGTGTTTCTATCCTTAAGCTTCAGTCTTTCTGAATCTTGATTGCAGCATGGAGCAAACAAAACATGACATTTGTAGGCGCCATATTGTTGCGACACTTGATGGTTGTTGTTTTAAGGCCCTCTTGCCCAATTGTTAAGTTCTCAGCTAAGAAATACACCAATCCCCCAAACTCTCCTTATTGCATTCAGCTCGACAGTCAGAAGAAACTTAAAAGAAGAATGCGCAGGCGTGATCACCCAGGTTTGCTTGTAGTCACCGATATTATTGTTTGTCTGAATTTTGAATTCGCTTCATAGGTGACAGCTATCTCACCATCAGGCTACATGTTTTCTTATGGAGCACAAGCTGAGAGGTGAGGGTGGAGCGCTGCCACAAAGCTGCCAAGACTAACAAAGACAACCATTCATAACTACACCTTAGAGAAATGAGTGGCTGAACTAAAAACATGTTTACACTGAATCAATGTAAAATAGCAGTGATTATCAACCCTAATTCAGTGCTCACTGTGAGTTCGGTGACATCGGGAAGCTTATAAATTCCCCCCCGAGAGCCTTGACGATGTTGGGACTGCATTCGTGCTCTGCCCGTGGTTCAAGTGCATCTCAGGACAACACCCTTGACCCTTCACCCCCTGGCATTTACATCTGCGTGGCATTAACAATCAAGTGTTCTCATCAACCCATCAAAACCAAGTCATTGGTTCACATTAGCGCTGACAGTCGTTTAATCCCACCAGAGCCCCCCCCAAACCCTGTCATAATCCCTTTTTAATCAACCGGTCTTTACCTTTCCCCAGTCATCAGTGACTGGATTATCATTTACGGAGACACATCTGTAGCCAATTCAGGATGCTTGCTGTTTTGCGAATGACCCGGTGAGATAATACAGGAGATAAAACCAGCCGCACTGAAGTCCCCCTTTCAAAACGTAATCCTATCAGATCTCAGCTCGGAACCACGGAGACATATCGCATATCCGCTAATCATTTTCTAAATTGTTTACTGAAAATACGTCTGGTAGATAGCAGGTCTGGAGGGAAAGTGGTCTTTTTTTCTTCACATCCAAGGTTTGTGCTCGGGGTCATGCGGGGCGACTGTTTTACCTATTAAAGGGAGAATATTATACTTTTTAAAGGGCGCGCTGGTCTCTGGGCTTGTCAGTGGAAGCAATTATTCCATTGGCTTCTTTGGTTCGCTGACACAAATTCCCTCCACAGAACCTGCCTCATATCAAGTATCTCAAGGAGCACAGCAAAATTGTGATGTCCTCCCGCAGGCCAACGACATTTTAGCAAACAAACAAACTCTGGCTGGAAAACGTTCAGTAGTCTCAGAGGCGCAAGTGCACTCCGATGGCAGCAGCGCTTCGGAAAATGTTCGTTATCAATTTCACGAAACAGTTCGGTCGAGAGGCTTGTCGGTTTTTGTCAAAGATCTGCCGAGGAGCGGAAAAGACCGAATTTTGACTCAAATAGTTAGAAAAGGAGATTAACCCGAATAACCCTTCAGCTGGCAACTGGATGTTCTTGAAGTTTACTTTGGGGACCGCTCAAAGCTGCTACATAGAGCAGACCAGGGGAAAGTGTTGGACTTGCCTTGTGTATTCTTATTTAGCCAGCAGGGATGTTGTCTCCTTTATGCAGTGGAATAAAGGGAACTGCCAACAAGAGCAGCTGTGCAAATGTATCTGGTATTAATGTGTCATACCATCATTGCAGTGAGGTGATTTACTTCGTGGCTACAAGCACCTTGAACAATCCATTATCTCCACCTTATTGAAGTCGCAGCAGAAACACAGAAACAATATATTACCGCATAAATATAAAAATAAAGGCCAAAGGTCAGGGCCTGACAGTTATCTCTCTCTCTTGGTTTTAATTTTCTCCCATCATGCCTTAAAGCCATTACTGCCGCTCCGTGCCAAAACAGACACGAGACACCCGGCGTTCGTGCGCTGTGTTCCTCACGACGCCCACATCAGAGTGTCTCAAATGGAGCCCCCCCACCCCCTCCTCCCAACCCTCCCCACCCACCCTGGCTTCTCCGCATTATTTCATACAACATCTGGCACTGCGAGGCTCAGCGCTCCAAGCTCCGGCGGAGGTCTGCCGTGTCGCCACACGCTGCAAACACATATCTTAGAAAGACCCTCAGCCAGACGAACGTGGACCGCGCTGGCAGGGCCGTATCAGTGGAGCTTGTGATGTTCGTCATACGTTAACATCTGTCCACAACTCGGCAGGATGCAAAAGCTCTCGCTCTCATTTTGTAGGGCAGGAGGAAGGGGGGGTGGGGGGTGGGGGGGTGAGCTGTGTTTCACGTTTCCTTGCATGGTGAGGAATTGGTGCACTCGTGCTTGAAGACGATGATGCACTGCAGCATGGAAAGAGTTTGCTCCTGCGGTCACATCTTGGTAGGAGAACAGTTGTGATTCATGGTTATTTTGCACACGTTTTGGCTGGACTACTGTAACACTACAAAATCCATATTGGTTTAATCTTGTATATCCTTCCAGCCCCGTCTGTGAGCAGTCTTGGGGAGAGAGACGAGGCCAGTGAAGTTATTTGTGAGACATCTGCCACGGAGTGACGTGCAAGTATTTTCAATTTTCAAACGTGGGAGAGTCAAGTTTAGCAAATAAGGAGGTTAAAAACAACGCAACTTCAAGACATTTTGCTTATTCGTAGACTTAGTTAATAGTTCCAATCCCTCTCTGCTTCTTTTTCGCATAAAAGAAATCTAAAGATTATTTTGAGGTCCTTTTTAATGGTTATTAGCTTTTTATCTCACAGAAAGTCAATGACCACTTCTACTTAGTTCACCGCATCTCCAGTTTCACTGTTACACAGCAAAATTGGTCAATGACAGTGTATGTGCATTGCTTATTATCTCATTTAGAGCCTTTTACAACCTATTTTTAATATGCAACTTTTGTCATCTGACTAGCCAGTCCTCGTATTTGTAATAAAACTTTATATATTATTTCACAACTAGTTTCGGTTTTCTGTAAAAGTTAGTTATTCGGCTTTTGGAAGGCCCGAGAAAAAAAAAAAAAAAAAAAAAAAAACGTTTTTCCAATGGTCTGATAGACCAAAAGGGGAAGAAAAATTAGCATGTCAGTCAGAGAAACTAATTGTTAGTTGCTAAACTTCCAGTTTTGTGTCTGAAAGCATAACCCACGTTAATAAATTCAGAACGCCTGCCAGTCTGTTGACAATGGAGAAAACCACACATGGAAAAATAATGATGGCAAACATTATGACAAGCAAAGAGAAACACAAAATAAATGTTCAAACTTGGTAAAACTGTGCGGTTTGGATAAAAATCTCGGCCTGCTTCGGCAGAGCGGTATATTTTTCTGCCTTGGCTTCGTGTTTCTCCTCTTTGTGTTCACAAGAGCAGAAAAGGAAGTTTAGCCTAGTCTTAAGAGTCTCATTTGCCTCATTCCAGCACAATTTGTTTCCGTGTTGGACTGAAACCAGCGATTATTAATGTAAATATGTCTGCTGACTGAAATGATGTCCAGTCTCTGATGGTCATTTTACTGCGCAACATCATCAGCTCTTCGGAAGCTTCCAGAAGACAAAATTACAAGAAGAAAAAGTGGCCCCACAAAGAAATAAATGAAATAAAAAGGAGAGGATATGAAGCTGCTGATTTCTTTTAAACACACAAATTAGGGCTGGATGATGGATACGCGAAAGAGGACATGAAAGGAAAAACTGGTGAAGTTTGTTTGAAAGTAGATGATGAGCCGTCATGCAATCAGACGCCGAAATTTCCGCACAAACAGTATTGAGGTCGAGCGCATCCTTTCTGACACTTCCGAGCTGTCAGATTTGAATCAACACTTCCATCATCTCTCAGTGTCCGACGCAGCGGGCCTGTGAAACGCATTGTGGTTTGGCCTCCGGAGAGCCGCGCTATGTCAAAACCAGGTGGAACACATCTCAATGTAACATCACTCGTCAAAAGCATTCCAGTGGAGGCCATCACTCACAAACCACTGGCCGGGCAAAGTGGGACTCAAACCGGGAGCAATTATTTAGGCAGGAGGAGAGTGACAGATATTAATTTCGACACATCTTTATCTTTTAAACATCCCAAAAACAGAGGGCCAAGCGTGGAGGCGGATCGCGGGCCGCATCAGTGTTTTATTATGACCGTCCTGACAAATTAGTCTTCTTCTGCAGAACCGAAAGAAGGGGAAGATTTGACTCGCATCCTCTCCTCTCTGTACGTCTGACAGCAGGAACAGCGGGCGAGCCAGCATGTGGAAACTTCACCTCATGCAAAGATAAGAGCGGGGAGGGAGTGGACAGTGAGAGCGGTTGGGGGGGGTGGGGGTTGTGCAGTGCAGCTGGAAGACATTATGAGTACCAGTCATCCTCGCTGGAAAAGAAATAGACAAGGAAGAAAAAAAGAAGAAACAAGAAAATAAGAGACAACGCTCAGATGTTGTTTATTAGAGGGGGAAGGACCCCCCCCCCTCCCAACCCCCAACTGCTCATTATTGGATGTATATACTTCTCTGGAGACTGAGCTGTGCTGGATGCAGTTCTTTTTTAATGTGTACTCACTAAATATTCGACCTTTGCATTCCTCAACTATCACTGTTTTCGCACATATATTACAAACTTGGAGTCAACGATGGGACATCACGCTCCAATTCTCTTGCTGGGAAAGAACTCCGTCCATCCGACCGTTGAGGCTGCAGTCTGCCCCAGCTAACAATGTGCAAAGAGCAGGTTGTGCACACATTCACACCCACAAGCAATTCAGATTTGCTAGTTTTACAAGTAAGTACGGTATATGGATTGGCAGGGAGGGAACATACAGATTCTACAAAGAAAGACATTGGGGCAATTGCAAACCCAGGTCTTACTCCACTAAGCCATCGCCATCCTCTGTCATCTTCACTTGATTATTCATCAATGTTCAAACTGTTTCTAAATCAGACCTGCACATCTCCCCTTGTCTATTTCATGTTTATTTATGTTGTGAACTCTTACTGATGCACCGTATTATAGATGCTGTCAGAGACACTTAAAGGACTCCCTATGACTTGAGACGACGGTCTTGCTAATACTGGTTTAAATAAAAACCAAACTGCTACATTGGTTTCAACCAGACAACATGTAGTGGATGAACATGTCCTCACTCATAACACAGGACAAGGATCAAACACACATGGACTCCATGAGCAGTCATCACACAATCCTCCATCAATCTGAGGCCGTATGACCACTTGAACTCAACATTTTTCACACGCTTCAGTCCATCTCAGAGCTGACACGGTGGGTGGGTGGGGGGCAAACACCATCCCGCATGTTCACCACTAAATCTCCTTTAAAGTCGACAAATGTGAGTTTGAAAGCCGACAGAGGGAACAGTTGTGTGTTCAATCTTCACGCAAACAGCCCATCAGGCAATTTACAATATAAAACCTCCTTGCTGTGGGCCGCACGACATGCAATAACTTGATACCTGTCGGTTTAATGCAGATAGAAATGTAGAACAATATCAGAAGATTATGGTGAGCAGAGCGATGGGCTGAACAAACAATTCCAAGCTGAGTTTTCTTGGCATAAATTACAATAAATGGATTGTAAACAGCTGTGTTATTTCTCCTGACCTTGGCCACAACAGCTTTTGTTTTGATAAATCACGCTACCATCCTGCTAACTGCAGACCAGAGACAACAGAACGCTTAATAGTGTCATAAATATAGATGCATACACTGTGAATCAGGAACTTTATCCAGTCTCTCAACAACCCTGACAGGCTGGTTGGGGAAGACAGTCACGCCCCCCCATCGCTCTTCTGGAGCAGCACAATGGCCAACAATAGAAATCTGTGGTTGTGGGAAGGGTTTCCATGCTGGAAAGCATGCAATTATATATACATGAAGCATCGATTTTGCTGAAAAAGACCAAAAGGCTGCTTTTTCTCAAGAAACAACATTTCAAATGCTCAGAAGTGACCGCACGAACTCGCAGTATAAATTTATCTGCCGATGGTCGAGATAGTAAACGCTCGAAACCAAAACATTTGGACAGAAACTTAAGCACATGAGATGAGAAACAGTTGCTGAAGGAGTCGAAATGTGTGAAATTTATTTGAGGAATTGGACTTCCTCTTGCTCATGAGCTGCAGAACAACAACTGCAAAAAGTCAGACATAGAAATAAAAGTCTATTTCCATGATGAGGCGACACGGCCAACATTATCTGTATCAGTTTCCACATTTTCACCCTGAAAAGTTCTACATCCCACTCTGAGAGTGCGACCAAACATTAGCAGCTCTGATAATAACTCATCCGGAACTTGCCTGGAACCGAACTTGTCAGCGAGTTTCTCTGCACGTGAAGCTCGTATATTACAAGGTTGCACAGATGTACCCACAAGGCATCGGGAGAGGAAATGCAGCAGCCATTCAGTGATGATGAGGAAGCGTGTGTGGGTGCGTGGCCCTCTGCTGCGACAGCTCATATATGGTTGAGACTTTATAACACAGAGGGGCTTGTTCGCGGTGCAGACACCGTCTTCATTTCCTCCCAAGCGAGAAGGCACTAACTTCAAATCGTGCTCATTAGATGTGGGGAAGGAGAAGAAAAAAAAAACCCATGTGAAAAGCTCACTCGGTTTTTTACGCGGTGTGGGATTAAAGACAGGCTGAAACACACTGACCGGCGCTGTTGACTGCTCATGAATCTGAACGCCTCAAAGAGTCCGAAAGTGTTTCATTCTGAGTGCACCAAAGTTGGTGAGAACCTTTTACTTCAGGGTGTGTTAATATGATTCACAGGAACTTGGACGATGTTTTGGTTGAGTCCCCTTCCAGATAAAATTCACTCACTCATCCATAGAATGCTTGAAGGTGATTTTTGTATTACAGCCACACAGTAGTTTCTATTGAGAGTGAGAGAAAGTGGGGGGAAAAGATTACTACAACTACCACAACTTCGCTCCTGTGTTCAGTCTGGGGGGTCCTGTATCAGCCCCCTCAGACAGATAAGGTTTTCCACTGACTCCTGGAAGCTTCGTCCCCAGTGACCCTGCTCAAGACAACAAGCCTACACAGGGAGGCTTTGAACACAGACCCTCAAACCACCTCCGCCTGATTGCTGAGTAGCAACTTAAAAGTTAACGGGTGGAAACTGGGAATAGCATAATGTTGACAGAAAACCATTCGCCTAAGCTCCATGGATACACAGTCTCGCAAATCACTCCTTAAGTACTTTGGATCTGGTTCTGATTTAACAATAAGGTGCATTTAGAGAGTGAAAAAAAAAGCAAATGTAGTTAATACCTGAGATGAATATTTGATGAGGTCTCGTTTTGGAGCGCAACTCCCCGATTGTTTCTCTGCATGACTTATTGAATGATGCGTGTTTCCATAATCATATAATCACTCTGAGAATAGCTGGCGTTGTCATCACCCACTTTTCTGAACCAATCAGAGACGATTCAGAGCCATTATTTCATCCCTTGGAGGCACGCCACGCTTCCAGCGTGGTGTCGTAAATACGGAGCTGATGGCGCGGATGATGGATCGAGGTGTAAGGAGCAGCCCCGCCTCCCCGCAGTATTTATGGCAGTGAACACCGAGGACGCGTGTAGATAAATTCAAGAACTTGCACATCATAACAGTCCCGCGATGGCTGCTGCTACTTTGTGTCGTTCCAACTTCTCAGCCAGAGTTTGGCACGACTGCTGCCAATTTTTTTTTTAACCGCCAAAACACTGAGAGGACCAAGAAAGGGTCAACACCTCAAGACGCTCAGCAAAAACGTTTGGGGGAGGGGGGAGAAAGGCACATTCGGGATTGTGCTTTATGACGGTAATGCAAGCACAGTGCGAGTCAGGATTTTATGATGTCAGTTTCTAAAGGCCTCTGCCCAGCTTCAGACGGAGCATCCTCTAAAGTTTGATGCACATTGTGGTGGTGGTCCTCGAGGTAAAGGGGGACATCGCAGCAGGCCAGTTTATCCAATTGTATGTATCTCGATGATGTGAACAGGAATGACACATTTGCTTGACCCAGTTCAAGTGTTTAGGGATGTTTTATTTGGTTGCCGAACAGAAAAAGGACATGAAAAGCATCACC
>JAUESE010000056.1:17361698-17394892 GCA_032274725.1 Malacoctenus triangulatus | reverse complement strand
GTGTGTGTGTGTGTGTGTGTGTGTGTGTGTGTGTGTGTGTGTGTGTGTGTGTGTGTGTGTGTGTGAGGACATGTTGGCAGTCAATGGTGGAACCATAACAATCAGGAGCTGGCAGTCAATTACAGGTCAGTCGCCTGCTCTGAACCTTTGGCAGCACCTGTCGCTGCGCGGGACAAAGTTTTATGTTGCATCAACACGACGCTGAAAACAGGAAAAGAGCAGAGACACCAAGAATAGTTCCCAAGGACCAGAACTGACCCCACAGGAAATTCTTTCTAACCCCCCCTCCCGCCCTCCGGAGGTGATCCAGCCAGCAACGAGGCACTTTTAATACGTTGTGCTCGCTCAGCTTTAAGCTGAAGAAAAAGTTTGTCAGGTAGAAAAGTAACAAACTGCGACCGAGGGAGATTATGTAATTAATTTTAGTGCAAGATTGAGTTGTAGCCCTTCAGCAAAAGAGAAACAACAAGAAGCCAACAACCTTGAATATTGTCAAGGGGATAATATACACAGTTGTCTCTCCACATGTAGCTGGAGCCGATACACAGCCAGTAATGAGTCAGGAGAGACAGCATTTCTGTTTTATAATCTAACTATAATAAAAAAACTGGATTCATTATGGATCAGAATATAAATGAAGGCCATTTGAAGGACTGTACTGCAAAAAAACGGATTCTCTTAACTCAACCTAAAGGTTGCTTTTGAATTTTCACAACTCCGACAAAACTCTTCCCGCATAAAGCAGGCTGTGAGGTTTGGATCATACTACAAACTACATCATCTGAGTCAAGATTCCTGAAACCACATGTGGTCAAAAAAACACTGCGAAGGCCTCGTCAGATTGAAAAGTAGTCATATGTATTTTTTTTTTTAAAAAAGACTCCATGTGAAAGTGATTCCAAAAAGCATTATAGTCAGATCAGGATCCGATTGCGTTTGGTAAGTGACTTTCAAACAGATGTTTGAAGGTGTTAATGCATTCGTTTCTCCTGAGTAATAAACGCAATGGATTTATCCGAAGCGTTTCGCGTCTCATTAAGTTCAAAGAAAAAAAGGCCACTACAGCTGCAAAAGGCACATGGAGGCCTTGCTGCTTTGATCAATTCTTGACTACTGAACGTTGTATGTGGGTGAGAGAGCACTGAAGAAATTTACCATGAAGTATCTGTCGCCAGCTGAAAGTCTAAATCTGAGTTAGTCTAAATCTGTCTGAAGAGTAACTCAACGACTTTTTACAATTAAATGTAAAATTCTAATGAAGAAAAGGCAAATCAGCTCAACAGGGACTGACATTTATTAGGCTAATTTAGCACAACAGTGCCACATCGTCACCTCTAATGTAACACAGTTATTGTGTCACAGCACAAAAAAGATATACTGTGACAAAGTTCTAGCACAGAAAGTGACAATAACAAACTATCAGCTTAAAAGGGAAAAAGTTGTCCAGTTTTGGGTTTTTTATTTTCATGGTTTCATGAAATGTCGATGCCTTTGTTTACATTGACACTGGACTCAGCTATAGTTCTGGCAGACTAGAACAACACGTCAGCACCTTCAGTCAAGAGCCACTGGTGACAAAAAAAAAACCAACGTCCGGGCTCGGAGAGGTGAGAAGCGTCTGCCAACACAAAGTGGAGGGAAAAATCAGCCTTAGTGAGAGTTGAAGTGGGCGGAATAGAGTCATTGCTTTGGACACGTCTCTGGAACGGAGAGTGAAGAAACGGCGTTTTCTTCGGTTTCACAGGCTCCGCATTGATACTTTAATAACAGCCATTGTTTCAAGGGGGCCAAGCAGTCGCAACAGGCCCCCTAATCGCCGATCCGAGCGGACCTGGGACTCTGACGGCCCTGTCTGCACGGCGCTCGGCTTGGCATGATGAACATCACACAGATGAAGGAGGAGGGGACTGTTTTTGTCCGCAAATGAACAGGTGGAAACATTAACTGCAGTTGGCAGGTTGTGCTAACAAGCTGGAGGGCGTTTGGAGGCTCTCTGGGATGTGTGTGTCTGCACCGTGGCTAATTAATCACAGAGCCCTGACACAGTTAAAACGAGGGAAATGACTGTGCTTCTCCAGGAACACAGGGATAAATGGGTGTGTGCTCTGTAATTGATTCCTCATTTTCACAGACTTCAAAAGCAAATGAGAGTTTTAATCAGATTAAAGTTCTGGATGATTCGGAGAGCATCAGCCAAATTAAGGGATGTTAAATTTACTCCTGAAGCGGTATAGATCCTCCTCTCTCCAGTGTTCTGCTGGGAATAGAATGACCCTGTGCTGATAATGCCTGTGGAAAAAAAAAGACAGATAAAGCATCCCCCGCAGGGTCATTTACGAACGCCGGTTTGGGCTCGATGTTCTTTTATGTCTCCGGGTTTGTTTTACATTTATTCAAAAGTAAGCAAACTTTTGGGAACTGGAATATTTCTTTGCTGACTTGAAGAAAAAAAACGTTGAGCAACAGCTCAAAGAGAGAAGAGGGTCCCTCAGCACTTATTGAATTCCCACTTTGTGACTTGGTTTACGTTGTTTCAAACGTCCGCCGCAGCAAACATCTGACGCGCGTTCCAACTATTTCGCTGACAGAGGTTTCGAAGCTAAACAGAAACTGTTGTGCAGCAGAGAGAGGGGGGGGATCGGATGTCACCGTTAGTGTTGGACGTTATTATTATTTAGATATAAAAAAAAAAAAGCTCTTGGAAGAGGGACAGCGCCATCGCACGAGATAAAGCTTGTTTGTCATATTAACTGAGTTATATGATCTTTAATATCAGATCCATTTGTTTATGGAGCCTTGATTTTGATTACCGCCCTGGTATTCACAGAGAAACCTCCCGCCGACGCTGGACTCCAACCAGTGTCCACTCCAACGCTCTTTATTTTTTTGGAAATCCCACCGGAGGCCTGGCCTAGATGAATCTACATTATCATCCTTATTATAAATAATCTTTTTTTTTTTTTTTTTTTTTGCATTCTCTGGTGAGAAAACTTTCCCGCTTCAAGGGCATGATTAATGATTAAGAGGAAAGACTTCTCATCTTGGAGCCTCTCAGAAACTTCAAAGCCATTCAGCTTATTGTTAAACTTAGCTGCGCTTTAGGATATAAACCAACACTTAACAGACATTAAAGTGAGTTTCACTGGAAACGAGGCGAAGCCGGAAAACTGCCAAGTGTGGAGAGTGTAGCCGTCCAGAATGCATTTTGTCCAAGTATATTTATGCTTTGTATTAATATACAGCTTGTTTGAATGGACTGTAATGCATCTGGGTACATAAATGTTTAGAGTCACATATACAGCGGTGGGTTTTTTCCCAGCGGTAGGTTAATGTTCCAAACTATTTTTAACTCCAATAACAGAACAGAAGATGTGCATACATCAAATTGGGTGTGGAGTCTAAATTTTGTGAACACCGAGAAAAGGAACAAGATGAAGTTATATATTGTTTTCTTTCATGACACCAAACTTAATCTCTGACTGAAGCAGTAGATAAAACATAAAAAAGCCTTGTGAAGTTTGCAAGTCGTTTTATTGAATCTCGTCAGTAAAAAAAAAAAAAAAAGGGTTCATACGACACATTCACCAACATGCTGAACCTAAATGTGTTGCGTCAATCCATCGCAGTTAGACTTTTCCTGTCATGTGCTTGGGAGCATGTGTGATGCTTTATTTCCCCCCTAAAGCTCATTATCCTCCACAAACATTCCTCATAATTGTTTGACAAATTTCCTGCTCGGCAACAACGACCCCCAGAGATGCTGCTCAGTTGTTTGACTTGAATGCAGCAGGAAAAAAACATGTTACACACGTGTTGAAGAACACCTGCTGTTTGCAACTAAGGAAACACTTTAAAGGTTGACTTACTCTATTAAAGTAACTTCACCTGATTGATATAACCGACTCGCTCGCTCCTCCTCTGAAACCAGTCTCTGATGAGGCAAACAGGCAATGATGACTCTGCCAGTTTTTCAGAACTTTCCAATGAAAAAGTTTTTTTTAATCTTTATGGGACAGATAGAATTAAAGAGTAGTGTTGTATCCTGTCCCTAAAGAACCGCAGTAATGCATTTTCTCAATGTCACCCCTCCTCCAAAAACACATGCTTGTTAGAAGCAGCTTGTTCTCAGGCTGTTTGCAAAGTTAGGTGATTCATTTTTCAGATCCAGATGTGTTGAAGCAAGGAGACACCTCACACATGTGGGAGAGAGGCCCTCCAAGACCAAGTTTTAACAACACCAACTCAACAGAGTCAAAAAACAATAAAACACGCAGGAGTCTCAGTTATTATTGCCATAAAAACAACATAGAGTAAACTATCTGCTGTTAGGTGTAATAACTGATAAGCAATGGAGTGATGATGTTGTTTTGTTCTTGGGAGAAAAAGTTCTCCACATGAAAATCAAAGGACTCAGTAGACTGCAAACCTCCACCACGCCACACAATAGTGATGTACCGCCAAAGCTTGAGATAATGTACAAGTTGATGTGAGAGAATCAAGTGATAGCGCCCCCTAACGGTGGGTCTCCAAAAGACCATAGCAACAATGAGGACAGAGCAACAACGAGCATCCAAAGACCAACTGTGAAGTTTCCCTTTGGTGACACAACAACAAAAATTGTGTTTTTCATCATCGTGGATCACCGGATAACAGGATCACCACCAAAATTGAATGCACTCTTCTTTCCGCTGCCCCTCATCCATCCTGCAATCATCTAAAACTGTTGAGAAGATTTTGGATTATTCTGTCACAGGAAAATCAACCAACCAACAAATAAACAAATGAAGGCGTTCAACCGCCCTGACGACGATAATAAACAACAGTTTAGAAGAGTTACATTGTCTTTGATCAAACAGTGATAAGGCCACCGTTTACCTCAGGAAAGGCTCACTGAGGCTGTGCTGCAGACTGATTTGCTTGCTCACTTGCTTTCAGAAAACCTCGTCATATGCTCACTTACTGCTGACCAGAGCTGCTTGTGTTCACGTTTGGCCTGTGGGGGTCAGAGACACTGCAAACCTGCTGAACCTCTACTCCCCCCCTCCTTCGACATTTGTTGTTTAGTCTTAAACACAGACAGTTGGTCCCGTCCCAAACCCACGTTAACTAACAGCAGACCCCATTAAGTGTTTCCCCTTGTTTCCACATGGTGCCCACAAGCATCTCCACTCACGCCGGAATGTGTTTTTAATCCAAAATAAAGAGTCGTGCAAAGGTCCCGGCCTGATAAATCTGACAAGTGTAGCGACGGAGGCCCGACGGTTGGAGAAGTCAGACGGCTGAATGAGACATCAACGGGGGCACGGGAACGGGACGAGAACCAACATTGAGTAGGTGTTCCTGAGTGGAGCCCTCAAATGATAGGTTGACTCCACAATGATGATGAAGGTTAAATAATCTCCAGAATTCATCTAAAAACGCCATATCTGCGGTGAAAGCTGAACGGCGTCCAAGCCAACAGCAACTCGGATACAATTTCTCGAGGTGAGTCTTATCTCCAGCGCTGGAACAGTTGAGATCTTTACGTGTCGAAGTCCAAAGAAAGCATAAAACAACCTTCACATTAATTCAAACAACGACTGGGGGAGAGACCCACGTTGTTGAATCCACATAATTTTCCCAAGTGCAAACATACAGCTCATCTATCATTTGGTTTTAGAGTGTAAATGGCCCGTATGTGATAACCTCAAACAGATAAAGCCATAGATATGAAACACTTGCATAAATATCCGTTAAGACCCAAAGTATAAATATTAGACGTATAGGGTGCAGCTCTGTGTAAATGAGGAGATGCGGCTGAAATGATTGAGGGATGAGAGAGGCAGAGCAGCCTGAAGCTACGTTGGCTTTAAAAGTATAGAAACACTGGTGTCAGACTGCAAAGTAGTGGTGATGAACATGCCTGTTCGAGTCATAACTAACTGGTAAAATGCAAGTCACGAGTCCGAGAACGCCCGATGATAATCTGCGTCAGATGTACAACTTCAATAAGCGAACACGTGTTTTTTTTTTTTAACGCGCCAACAAATTCAGGCGTGCGAACTCCGCTTGACAAGTCCGTTGCTCGTCACGTTTCCAAAACCTTTCACCCACGGGTTCGGCCCAGCCGTGCTGTTCAGCTGCGAACTACCGAAACCTGCCCAAAAAAACAGATATCAGACCGCAAGAGCAGCCTGCCAGCCCATTACAGAGAGAAAGACAATCCATGCATGCTCCCACAGCTTCTGTACCCATTGTTCTCAGACCAGAATCACTTTGGGACGTCAACTTGTGAGCCAGCAGGAAGAAACCCATACTGTGAGAAGCTCACATGAGTTGGACACTTCAGTTCTTTTGTTTTTTGTTTTTTTAAATTGCAGACGTCTCTGAGAGAAACCAGGATTTCGTTTTAATCAAAACGTAACAAGCAGGTTTTGCAACATGCAATAAGAAGATGTTAAGTTCACGATGATGAAGTACAGCGTTTGGCCCGGATGAGTGGGTCTAAGAGTTGACATCATCTCTGCAGATATTCGGAATAATAAACAAGTATCCCTGCACTGTAGGCTTCCTTTAAAACCCTGTCTCACGCACACACACACACACGCACATATACACACACTGCGAGTGTATGTTCTGCCAAGTGTTATCACCTCTGGGTCATCACGCCACCCTTTAACTTGGAGCAGCTAATAATAGCTCAGCTTGAGATCACTTCCACATCGAACATAAAATGTGGCTGCGGCCTGTTTATGATCATATCTTTACGCGCTCTCTGCTGTTTTTCCTGCCATCATGAAACAATCTAAACCAAGCTGGGGAACGTTCCCTGGTATGACAATTAAATGAACAAAGAGCAATCCGTGCAATGAACCAACGCGAATGGGAAGAGCGAGTCGTTGCCAAAATCCATAACTGTAACGCAGCAGCGTTTTGTACACAGTAAAAGAAAAATGTTTTCATCTAATAGAGCAGCGAAAGTGAGTTTTGATTTGATGCGATCTGCTGATGATTTCACACAGATGCACCTGTATCCCCTCCTTAAGGTCACCGAGCTATCTGACAGCCCGTGTCCTGTTTTGTCTGCAATATTCCCGAGTCCTTAATTAAATAATCCAAATGGGATTAGTATGGAGGCCTTTGAAGTCCCATGTACTTCGCCTCTGGTGAAAATATCGAGACACAGTGCTCCTTTTGATCAGTGCAATCAAAATCAACCTCAGAGTGGTCCCTGCTGTGTCGGATCCAGTCCAGGAGCGGAAGCTTCCGCATGGCTTCATCTGCGCTGCCAAAGCCGAGGGATTCCCTTATTTGCTGCAAAACTCGTTATGAGCTCATAATTATAAAGTGTTCAGCTGCTGTTGTGCAGCTGCTATGAGGTAACACGTTGTTTTCCAATCATATTTAGGTAAATAAACTCAACTGAAGTAAAGTTATTCACCCAACAAACTGGATGCGAGGATTTAACATCCTTTGATTTTTTTTTTTTTCCCCTTCCTTTTCAAACAACATCAACAACAACCTATTTCCTCATCTCCCAGGGTGCATCTGGGTGTGTGTTTGCTCGGACATGTGAGCTAATTAGCGCTTTCTTCCGGGGTGGGGGGTGGTTTGCGTTCTCCATCTATAGCTCGATTCACAAATTTCACCTCTGGGGCCGTCGTTCGTGAGAACTGGCGTTTCAAACTTGTTTGGAGGCGAGTTCAAAGTTATTGAGGGAGGACGGCGCTTTTGTGTCGCCTTTAATCACTCTGAAGAGACTGAAAGAGTGAAAAGCGTCACCATGACGAGCTCAGTCATCTGTGAAAATAGGTGCTGGTGAGTTTTCACTATAATTAACGGGTAACCTCACGTTATGATACAGGAAGGTGCTCACAGCTCGGACATGACGATCGAGCTGTTGTTCCTTTGGTCACAATGAAGGAAAAAAGTTGAAAAAAAGTAATATATTCTATGGTAATTCACTATACAATATTTTCTTCATCATTTAAATGAAAGCTGATCTGTACGAATATCAAGCAGGTTTTTACACCCAAGTGGTTGCAAGAATTGTACCAAAATCCCTGTTTAATCAATCAGCATCCCGATTGCAATCATTGACTTGTAAATAGAAAAGATTTTCAAAAAATAATAATTTCTCACATTTGAGAAGCTGCTGAGAATAAGCCATTAATTGAAAGTATTCAAATGTGCTGCTAAAATGTTTTATTTTACCCAAACAAGAATCCTGGATCCTTATCTACTCAAAAGTGGTTTTCATAGAAAGCCAAAACAAAGAAGGAATAACAAATTCTCTCATTTTAGAACCCACAAATCTATGAATAAAACCAACAAAGTGACAAGTTCATCATAGAACTCATTACAGGACACATTATTGAGTTAATACAAATATAACCCACTCGAATAGGCTTTGTTAAAGGTGTAAATGTGCCATCTTATTGGATATTACACGACAGGATATTCAGATTAACACCTTTTGTCTGCAGCTCGGTCAAGCTCTTTCCATTCATTTAATCATTGTAAAAAAAAAGAGAGAATTCAGCCCAGATTTGGACTTAAAGGGAGGGTTTTACGAGGGAGATGTTTGGCACGGGGCGCGGCAATAAAAGGAATGACACAAAAACGCGGCCGTAATGAAACGCTCTGGGCCCAATCAACTTTTTTTACGCACGCACGAGCCTCAGGTTGGGTAACGTACGATGCTTCAAAAAAAACGGCACCAGAGTACTCCCACATGGTGCAGCGACTGCGGTAGCTTTTTGATGTCCCGAGCACCTTACAAGCTGATTAAACACACGCTTTACAAGGAGGCGTGCGAGGCGCGGGCGTGGCGTCCCGCACAAAACTTAGCAGCATGTGGTGTCGCAGTAATTAAGTTATTAAGTCCTTTAGCCGAGTGTCCATCCTCGGTACAAGCTGTCGCGAGGCAAATTTATGGCTCAAATTAGATCCGCGGCTTATTACAGCCTGAGCTGTATGGAGCTAATTTCGCAGGGTGAGAACGACGCGAAGCAAAAGAAAAAAACTCCTCAGCATGTATATTTATCCATATGGACCTGTTTAAGGTTGAAATGTGTTCCTTACATGGCGCAGCGCTCAAAGAGTTATGAATCGGCCTGTGACATGCAAACAGGTGCACGCGGCCAGAAATATCCACCAGCTAACCTAATGTTTACTCTGAGTGAGTCATAGCGGGCGGAACGATTATCATTCCACGACCTGTCCAAGATTCCTCGCACCGGGTTCCCAACATTACCAATCGCTTTGTCATGCCCAGTGTTGATATACAATCAGCTCGACGGAACGACCTCAAGATGTGTTCGAACGGAGATGCCGAGGAGCGCGAACAAAAGCGAGGCCCCGCCTCGTAAACCGGGCCCCCCTGCTCCCCCCCGAAATCGGTACCTGTGATTTTTATCTTATCTCACAGTGCAGCTCAGCTCCCCCTCTTTGTGTAAGCTGATCTGTTAAACTTCTATTATCTTTACTGCTCGGGAACGTTAGCGTGAAAGTCTGAGTTTATTTCCATACGTAGTGGAGGTAATTGTTTGGTTTAAACAAGAATTAGACCACAGCTTCGAATGTTTATCTTGAAAAGAGAGAAAAAAAACCTCCCAGCTGTGCCTATTCATATGCGGGTCCCTTTTATTTTGGTCTTCGGACACCTCAAGGTAAAATTACACAGTGTCTTAAAGTTCTTTAGTCATCAATTTTTGTTCTCCCTCATGCCTTCACTTGGCTCCCTGCATCTGTGTGTTGGTGTGTTTTGTTTTCAGAAAAATCGCTCACTTAACCTCCGCGCTCCCTCATTTATTGTTCCCCGTTCCTCGAGTGAATCCCACCCAGTGTTGATTCAGTTCAAGGTCCACCTTTTATTAGTCTATCACTTTGAATTATTTAGTGGGTTGTTTGTGGCGAACTATATTTGCAACAAACTTCCTTTCAGATCTCGTTGGGAGCTTTATTTACACTGAGTGCAGTTTGGTTTTTAGGTCCCTCAAAAAATGACCTCATTTATGGCTGCAGTTGAAAAGAAAAGAAAAAAGATTCATCATGTGTGTTTGTAATATTAGTGGTTCTAAGAGAGACACCTTTGCTGCGAGATAATCTTGAGTTTTCAATGTGGTTGGTTGAGGCTGAAAATAAGGAAAACATAACAGACTGAGACTGTGTTTGTCAGATAATTATTCAAAGGAGATCTAAGAGCTCTGAATGAGCAGGCCATGCTATAATTTTGCTGCTATAGTTGACTATAGAAAAAAAACACATCTTTTTTTGATGTTTCAAGACAGAATTCAGGTTGAATCGGTCAACTTTACTTTTCCCAAGTAAACATTTAAAATCTGAATGTTTAAAAAAAAAAAAACCCGAGTGTTGAGGAAGCCCCTGTTCCTCTCACGAGCTGGCAGCAGCATCCAGACCAAAGCTACTACAGTGTTGTTAGCAGGGTTTTCTAGCCTCCGTTAGGTCCCTGGTTACTATTAGCATTCTCATGCGCTGACATTATCTCCAAGCAGGCTGACATGGCAGCTGAGCCGCCGCTTGGCAGGCTGACCCACTAACCCACAGCCGCCCCTTGGCTCCACTCCGCGCTACCGGAGAGATTTGCTGGGGCTACGCGCCGGCCAGAGTCCCTGGCCAAAAAAGAAGCCTATGGCACCAGCTGGCCGGTCAGCGGATACAGGCAGCATGCGGGGAAGATAAGTACCGCTGGAAGTTTTGAAATCAATCAGTGTCCCGGAGTAATTGCAGATTCAGAGGAGGAAAAAAATTTAGATTCGGGGCAGAAAACCGCAGCTAAAAGGAGCGGCTCCCGTTTCAATCAAAATGTACAGATCTTTAAATATCCGTCCGCGTGTAAAGGACACCAGGAGGAGAAGAATGCAGCCGTGTCTGTTTGGACTTTATCGGTCGTGCCAACATCTTAATTCATCTCAGAACAGCTGGTGAAGCTCTTTCCGACCCTGTAATGGTGTAAAAATTCCAGCGAGGCCGTCTAAAGTATCACTTCTTCATCTGAAGTGAGAAAAATCGAGTTAAGTATGTAGCTTTAATGCACAATTACTTGGTTGTCATACAAAAAAATCTGTTTCCAAAGCGGCCGAATGTGAAAAAAGCTGCTTTGTAGTCGTGAAAGTTTTCTGGCAAGCCGCATAATTTGGCAACATAAATGTGCTATTTAACTTCACGGGAGAGAGGATAAATAGTAAAATGCGTGAAATTGAGGAAGTAACAAAGATTTATCACGACATGAAGGGTGAAGTGGAGCCATCACGCAGGAATGCGAAAGAAATACAGCGCTACGCCTCGAGAAGACGTCCAAGCCTCGCAGCCGGAGGATGGTGCTGCAAACGATCTATTACCTCTGCTGTCTGTTTCACAAAGAGCAGGAGGTTAATCCCCATGATTTAGGTTTAAAGATTACTGTCCAAACATTAGACACTTAAAGTGATTTGTCTTTTATCTTCTGCTTATTTTTTGGATCTCACCACACTCCTTTTGCCTTCCAGAAAACATACATAATTGCTAAACGTACAGGATGTGCAAGATGTTCGGCACGTCGCACAAAACTCTCTTTTTTTCCCCATCGTATATTTGAACAAAATCTGTGTCAAGCATGTCGCAAATTTCCCTCCGTGTCGCAGCTTATGGGAGAAGCTTATTTCTTCGGCTCGACAAACTGATGACTCCACATTTTTGCACAGCTCTTGGGGTCGGAGATGTTTTGATAGGTTCCCTCTCTCCCCGTCCCTCCTCCCACCTCCTCCTCGTTCCCCTCCTCCTCCTCCTCCTCCTCCCCTCACCGAAGCTCCCCCCCCTTTGACATCCGATGGAAGGTTGTGAAGGTTTTCACGGACTCCTGGGAGAGAGCCACACGGCTCAAGACGGGGAGGGGACGTGATGCCTTTTCCAGAGGTGATTAACTTTTAAACAGGTAAACAGAGATGTTGACAAGCCAAAAAAAGGAGAAGCAGCACAAGCCAGCACTCTGCAAGACTGAGAGGCCTTTGTAACAGCACGATACAGTTTTCTGAATTGCATGTTTAAAATGTTGCTGTGTCGGACACAATGTGTAGAAAAAGCTTCGTGGTTGGCCCACTGAAGTCAGTCCACAGGTTTAAAAGTTTATTACCGTACTTTGAGTTCAAAAAGTCCGACAACACGGCTGCCAAGACTGCGCGCTGACTACCAGTTACTGATTGCAACACTGCAAGAGGTCACTTCCCAACACCAAGAAATAGTTTGGCACGAAACACATAAACACCTTGGTAAACACCTTCCAAAAACACACTTTACCCAAACTTTTTCTCAATGTTATGACAGGCCAAAGCGACAAAAAGTTCCAGGGTGAGATAGTGGTCGGACACTGGTCCGTGCTGCAACCCCCCCTGAAACCTCAAATCAAACAAATCCACCAAAGAAAAATCGAATGTCTCTCCGAAAAAGTGGATTTGTTTCTCCAGGATGGCCTCTTCCAAACGACTCATGGTTAAACTGATACAGCTTCACTCTGAGACTATTTTTGATAGTTTTTGTTACCATCTTATGAGGCCGAGATTTGAGAAGTTGTTGATTTACCTGTAAAAAAATATTGTTATGGTTTAAAAAAGCCTTTATCCCATCCAAAGACTACACTTCTGAAGGAAACAAGGAATATCCAGAGGTTTTGTGAAAAGTTTATGACAGAAAGTGGTCAAAAAATTATTCTGAATTCTGGCACTCGCACCCTGCTGGCAGCTTCACTTTTAAACGAGTACCATCAGGATCAATTTTCAAGAAATTGAAAGAAAAAGAACACAGGCTGGCCTGAGCGCTCGACTTTCCTGCTACTTTGGTTCCTTTATCACAGTTTGGGAGGTGGAAAAAGCACATAAATCCCGTCAGTTGGTGGCAGAAAGGCCTCGCTGACTGAGTTTTGCCACGATTTCAGCTTCCATTTATAGCGTGGCAACACTTCCTGCTATTGTGTGCCAGGAAAAGCGAAGCCCTGCTGGCTGCTCTCTAATGTCCTGCCGCTCTTATCCAGCCTGAAACTTCTCACAGGGAGGGGAGAAAAAAAAATCCCTCGTGCATGGACCAACACTGAGCCGTGTTGGTGCGGTGCCTCTCACCACTAACCAGATTAGCGAAACAAGGCTCTTGCTGGGACACAGCTAACAAGCGAGTCAATAAAAATTGATGTTTAACACATTAAAAACTCGGAGGCCAGTCAACCAGTGAAGATTCTGGATCCCCCAGAAGTCAGTTGAGACCCAAACGGTTTGGAAGTTTTTCCCTCTCCTCCCTCTGGGGGAAAAAACTTCTTGCCCTGGATATTACAAACAGGCTGGGCTGTCAGACACGGCGCAGAGGAAGCATTTCATCGCAGCACCTCATCAACGAGCCGCGCCGAGCGTGGATTACAGATTCAGACTCCAGGCTTTCGCTCCTTCTCAACCTGCGCTCAGATCTCGTTCATCCGAGCGAACTGGCGGCGCGAGGCTCCCTTTTGTGTCTGACGCCAAGGTCCCGGAGTTGGGAAAAACCATCAGGACACCGTAAATCATCTCGGGGGAGCTGAGTGTCAGCCAGAGTGTCTTCAATTACCGGACCGCATCTCCGTGGATCACAGCCACAGCTGACCTCCGGCTCGACACGTCTCCTGCAGTCCCGCCAGTCCCCACGTGGAAGCTTGAGCCTCTCAGGCTGGAGAAGTGGATTTTATTTTGAAGACGATTCAGTTACTTTCACAGACAACTGTTAAAGACTGCAGCTGATAAACGACTGCAAATCGTGCCAATATTTAGCAGCCAAGACGATGATGCTTTGAGACGTCACTGCAAACTGTAAGCAAGTACAGTTTACAACTCGAAACAAGATTTATCTGAAAAACTAAACTATTATTTCAACTTATTTACGAGTAAACAAAGTCTTGGCAGGAGGAATGTGCCAGTTTTCTACCATAACCAAAATATGTTTGTTCACCATTGTGTGAGTCCGTTCATTTTTCTGTCCGTTTGAAGACGTGTCTCAAAAAAACAAACAAACAAATGTGTGTCTTGGCCCTCCTTGTCTCGTGTTTTTTCACTTCGGAGCCCAGCGCTCCATAAATCTTCCGAGTCGCTCATGACCATGAAGAAGTTCTTTATCGGCACCGCGCGGCTGTTATACAGGAGGAATCATGAAAAACAGCAGCGCGCTGTCTCTCACTCAGATTTATAGTTGACTCCTACTTGGATGGCAGCCCCTCTTCTGAGGCGGAGCCCTGGCTAAATAAACAGCCAGTTAGCAGCCCATTGAAGGGACCATACATCGATTGATACCTGATTTACAGACCCTTGTGGTGCATAGAAGTTTCCCTGATAGTCAGTCAGTCTTTTTCCTTTGATTGTTTCGTTTTTCCTGCTTCATTTTTCCAACGAACTGATGTCTTTTCCACTGCTTGATGAAACTTTACCACTCATACTTCAGTGGAAAGTAATCACGCGATGTCCGGTGACTCTCCGGATCTGAAATGCATTCAAACTTTTTTTTTTGTTGGGAAAAAAAGGATAAAGATGGTGAACAAGCGTCCTCTTTTCATCAAAAAAGGAAACATCTCTCCAAATTTAGCTGTTCTTGTTCTGCAGAACATTAAACCCTCTGTACGGACACCAGCCTCTCTCGTCTCCAACTCTGATTTTTATGCCTCCGGAGAGTTATTTGGTTTTTGCCAGAAGAAGTAGCTTTCCATACCTATAGCCAGGGAGGACTTTGGAGGACCAGTAAACCCATCCACATCCATTATCCGTGCCCTTCGTCAAGATAATAGCGTGGAGCGCAGGAATTTACTGCTATCTGTTAACCTCGGAGGCACCTCCTTTCTACCAAGCAGTAAAAACCTAAATGTGGACCATTCTGACAGCTGGACGTATTGAAACCCGGGCGCGTGTATCGCCCTGCGTCTGCAGCATCCCCTCTGATCGGATGATGTGTTTGCTGACACGATTAAACGGAACCATCGCGAAGACAGTCGGGTGCCTTGAGTCCTTTGAACTGCCTCTTAAAAATACCTGAACAGGATCCAACATTGACTTGTTCAAGTGGCGAGTATGTGAAGAAAAAAAAGGCATTAATAGAGCCTATAATTGTTGCAATATAGACGGTATAGCTCTCGCTCCGTCGGTCCTCACCCTGCTGCCAGACCTCAATAAATCCCCGCTTCCCCCAGAGGGCCTTCCTCTCCCCTCTTCCTCCTCCTCCTCTCTGAAGACAGTTTTTGAACATCAGCGCGTATTTAATATCTCAAAGAGCTGAAATCAAATCGGAGGAAGATGCGGGCTCCAAAGAAAGCAGATTGCGAGGACGGAATACGAACCAGGTGCAAAGTCTGGAGGGTCTTCACAAGACGATCAACCACTGAATTTAATTGGATGGAAACATTCAGGCAAAAAAAAGGCTTCGTCTCAGCTGACCTGCCGAACTCTCCCATCCTGCCTCTTATGCTCCACTCACAGAGCACTTAAGAGTCTCTTTGACATACTTTTTTCTACAGTAGGATATAATAACTCCATTACTGTGGCGGTATAGTTGTGCATGTAATTTAAAATCAATCAGTGAACACAGACGGTGTGTTCGGCTGCTGTAAAAAGAAACAATGAACTGTTTCTTGTTTTTTAAGTGTAATAACTGCCCATCACTGAAACTGGAGCTGGAAATTGCCTTTGGCTCTCCGCACACGCTCAGTTCAAGCCAGCAGGCAATTTTCAAGTTCCACCGAATCCAAAAAATTCAATTGTCTTCTTTTTTGATTTATTGCCATTATTGTAGCACACCAGACTCTACTGGGATCATCAGGAGTGAAAACTATCAGTTGTTTGACCTTTCTCCCAACAATTACAGAGTGGAAACTTCTGTGTAGCCCTGAATCCGAGACGATGCGCGAGATATTATGTTGTGTGTCCGCAGTTCAGAAGCTACCGTTTCTTTACTTAAGCTGAAGAAATAGCAAACATCAGTGTTTTGTGGGAAACAAATCTCTCTGCTTTAGTGATTAAACGTCATTCATTCTTTCAGACATCGCTTCAAATGAATATATTATCCCTCTGCGTGCATTGTTTTTGCTTGGTGCTCCAGGTGCCTCCTACCGTTCTAAAGCTATGCACATGAGGTCAATAGGTGAGTTGAAGGTCTACAAAGTTGTGAATGTGTGTTTGAGTTTTTCTCTTGCTTGCCCTGTGATGGTTTGGTCACCTGCCTTCAGACAGGATCATCTCTAACATGCTGCGAAAAGAGGCAAAGATTACGAATAGATGGATGGAAGGAGAGTGGTGCTCAGTGATGCAGTCTGCGTTGTACTGGAGTTTAGAGTTTGCTCGTCCTTCAGCCAGTGTGCAATAACAAACAGATAAATAGGAATTAACGCAGCTACTTTATGCTTAATGTGAAATTAAATCAATATGACGGACTTATGCTCACACTCCCAACACAAGCTTACTCATCTGTTGATAGAATGAAAGTGCTGACCTAAATACATCTCATGTGCATACTGTACCTGAGGAGTGTAGCAGTGAACACAGCCAAAAACTTAGATAGCGAGCCTTTTTTTGAAACATAAACATCTCTACGCTTGCGGAATATTTCACTGATTTGTTTGTAGAAAAGTCCCGCTGGTCCCGATCTTGTTTACGATTCATCAACCTGCATTACTGTTACCTGTAACTCCGAAGTACAACTTTTGATTTAGGGTTTGCTGAAGTTGCGAGGATGAAAAGTACCCAGCTGCAGGACTTAGCAGCAACTCATACTTTCTTTCAAACTCTAATGCCTTGTATTATGGAGCCATGCTAACAGTATGCAGAGTTAGAGAGGCAGGGAGGGAGTTTTTCTTTCTTTCTTTCCTTTTTTTTCTGGATGTCATTTTATAGATCTTTCCAAAAAGCTTCCCCGCTCTTGGAGTTAAGAGGAGTGAGCTTTCCCAGCTGGAGATATAAAGGGCTTCAATCCGGCAGGACCGGCAGTAATTGAGCTAAAGCTGTTGTGGCAAACTGTGTGGGCTCGGAGGCGATGCTCAGCAGAGGTGAGCCTATCAGGCAAAAACCTGGGTGGTACGCTGAGAGGGAAGAGGAGTCCTGCTTTAGCGTAAATTCCATTAGTTCTTGACCCCCACCACCCCCACCCCGACCCCCCACCCCCCCTCCTCCTTGAAGTATCACATGCAGGATAGCATTATCATCCCATGCATAAATAAGAGCCTGAAAGCGAACCCTGAAGAGGCATCTGCTTACATTGGCAGTGACTACGAGACCGAGCCGAGAGGTTCAGTGGCGGGTCAGCCATGATAGCGGCTTTTGAAAAGCAGCCTGAACTTCGGCATCTGTTGAGAGCGACGGATCTCTCTCTCTCTCTCTCTCCCCCCCCTCTTTATGCACGATTTCACGGGGTCTGAAGTGAGGGGGAAGCGATGTTTAGTTTCTCTTTGATTGATCAACACGGAGAGGTGGTCTGGAGTCAGAGTCCTTGAAGAACACACTCGTCTGTGTGTGTGCGTGCGTGAGTTCGAATCCATGTGGGTCAGACGACTCTCTGCCATCTTTTTTCCACTGCGCACTCAGAAGAGGAAGAAGGGGTCCCAAGAGGGCTTTTATAAGATGTTATGAGCAATTTGGTTTTAATTACTGTTGAGAAAAAAAAAAGACCATTGTGATTAAGAACAGAAAACCTGGATAGATCCTTTGTTTTTGTTTGGAGTGATTTGGTCTTGAGTCCGAAATCTCATCAGTTCGCTGCTGCCGACCAAAAAAAAAAGTTTGAGAATACAAAGATAAAAACAAGCAGCCAGGTATGACAGTTCAGAGACCACATGCTGGAATCGGCAGATTTCTGAACCACTAAAAAACTTTCAGAAGTCAAAATAGTAGCATACAACGATGCACATAAGAGTGCTTTTTTAAAATTTTGTTGTCGTAAAACATCAACAATACACAATGAAGTCACTGCTTCACACTTCTCAATGAATCAAACTAAATTTGAATGTTCCGTTTCTAGAGAATCAAGTCGAAAACAATACAAATCTCCTCATTTTATGTCCAACCGAGTCATTATTTCTGCTCAAGAAACTGTCAGTAAATGACAGGATTCACTTTTTGCCCTTTTGGATTTATTGTCTTACCACATAACCTCCAACCACCCTGAAACATCCCCCACACACTAATCCATAGGGACACTTATTGGAAATCAGGGCGCTTTCCCTTTTGCAACTTGGATGGAAATTACAACTCAGTCACTTTTTGGCTTCTCAGCGGACCAGTGACATCAGCAGTGACCAAGGAAAACATTCAAACTAGAGACATGGCGGGCTTATTATTGTAACCTTCTTCGCCCGACACTGGAAATTATAAATTGGAAATAGATCAATTGGAGTATGTAATTAAAAAAAAAAGAACGAAACCGAAAAAACCACAAGAGAACAAAAGATGTCTCACAGTCGAACGGCTGGCTGAAGCGCGGGCCAGACGTGTTGAAAGTGTGTGGGAGAGGACAGCGCAGGATCGCCCAGCGTTGAGGTTTTTAACCCCGAGGCGGCAGAGAAGAAATGTTGTATTTTTTTCTCACGTCGCGTGGGAACGCCTTCTTTAAACCTCATCAGAGCCACTGGCCGGTGGTCAGAGAAGGCCCGACTGTAAACGGCGCGGCGCAGTGTGTCGTTTCCCAGCAGGTACGAACGGCTGGATTCTCAGACACGAGGAGAGGTACAGTAGATCCCGTCTTAAACGTCCCTCAAGAGTTAAAACCAGAGCGGGGTGTTGATATACTGTTTCCATTTCTGCGGGGATCTGGCTCTGTTTGATCAAAAATAATGTTTCAGGAGACGCTGGGAACGAGCCGTGATCCAACCTGATCCTCGCAGCCTTGTTCCTGTGTTCAGGAGTGACTTCATAACCCAAACCAGACAGCAGACAGTCTGAACTTTAGGATTCTGGAGGACGGCAGGAAAACAAAAGCCCGACGTGTGAATCTGACTCTGGCTGCGCCGTTACACTGTGAAAGAAACCTCTCTGTCTTCGGTTATAAACACATTTCATATAAAATGAAAAATAGCGATTCTTTTTATTTAATCCACCCCGAGTATTAGTTTTTTTTAAGGTTTCATTCAAAGCAATCTATTACTCTCTTGATGCTGTTGTTTCTCTTGCCTGTGGAGTGAATGGAGCTCAGTCATTAGGGTGTTTCAGTCCATTGGTTGGTAGTTTGACCCCCTCTCATCTAACCCTGTCTGAGCACTGAGCACTTGTTTCTGAATTAGCTGCATACATGTTCATGGCAACTGGAAATTGTAGATAACCACTTTACAGTGTTGAACTTGAGGTTGTGAGTAGACTAAAATTAGTTTTTGAGTACAAAATAAAATTTAAAGCTTTAAATAAAACTGCAGTTTATCATAAATTAATTTTTGAGAGGCATTTTGACCTTTAGGCTCTTCAAAATGGCTTTAAAAACTTGTAAAATTGAAAAAAGGACTGTATTTTTTATTAAAGAAATCAAGTGTATCTCTTGTGTTAGTGAATTCATTTGTATATTAGGATCATTTGATCATCTTTCAATCAACTGATGCATCTCCCAGTTTATCAGCATCTTTCAAGCTTTAAGTTTTAACCTATTACTTTTTAAAGTGCACAGCGCTCTGACTCCCTCTGCTCCCATTTAAAAAGCTGAACACGTCTGACTGAAACCTTTTGATGACTGCTGACACAGATCGCTGTGACATCAAGGGCTGAACCAGAGTCGCGACTTTGAAACCTCTCAGACGCTGCGTTGACACTTTGTGCGATATCCATCAAGAGTGATCTTACAGTGATAATCATGATGAACTCGCTCTTTTGTTACCAAATAAAAACACATGTGGACGCTGTGCAGAGAGCAAATATTTATCCCCCCGCTTCTAATTAGCGCCGCAATTTCGCTATGAAATTAAGCATCTCCGTCATAACTCAAGTACGATAATGCAGAGGCTTGTGCACACACTGCACAAAAAAGCCAGAAAATTGGGATAAGAAATGATGTAAAAATAGCAACAATGTGGAAGCAATTTATGCTAATTAGGCTTTTATTTATGGTCCAATAATTGGGCGCATTTGAATTGTTGATGATGTTTTTTCTCCCTATTTTTCTCCCCCTGTGTTCTCCCATTGCTCCCCTTCTGTGCGAAGATCAAAGCGTGCGCACTTGAATAGATGTTAATGGCGCATGGCTGTCGTCTTAGTCCTGAGTGTTCGAGATCTCTCCAGTGAAAGAAAAACAGCCAATTTGGGGTCTACGTGGACACAATTAGCACAATTTATGTGCGCCTTTCACGATCGCACTCCCCGTTTAACCCACATGAGGGGCTCGGCATTCATGTCGTCACGATAATTTTCATAACCTTCACCTCCTGTTGCCTTTTTTTTTTTTTGCAGGATCTGAGAAGTATAGCTCAAAACTGCTGGCAGATGGGAGCGCAAACACTTGAATCTTTAGTGAAACTAATTCAAAAATAAACCTGAAGGATCCGGTAGCGACATAATGAGCTGTGTGATAAACGTTGGCGTGCAGAAGTGGCGGTCCAGAAATTACATTTTGCATGCAACTCATCCCCTAAAATGCCTCACTGGTCAGCCCACCCACAGGAACATTCCAACCCCCCCGCCCCCCTCCCAAAAAAAAAAAACCAGGACAGCAAATCAATTTTTTTTGTGTTCGAGTTTCTCCGCGTTTTTCTCCGCCGTCGCCCGAGGCGTCGCTCCTACAGTCCCTTCTCCCTCCTGAATTTGAATGAGTCGAAGTTTGGTGCAGCCCAGACTGAGTAGGAGGAAACAAGGTGCATTATGTAGGTGGGAGGTAACCGAGCCATTGAGGGACAATTAGCATGAAGCCCAGACCTTTGGAAACGGAGCAGAGGCTGCCGAGAGCGGGGCCTGACAGAATGAAAAGATTAAGACTTGAGAAAAGATAGCAGGGCATGGGAAAATCCAAAGGGAACCGGCCGACTGAAGTAGCCAATAAGCAGGGGAGGGACAATGAGGCAATGAGCATTTTTTTTTTCCCCTTCTGTTTTTTTGGGGGGGTAAAATTTATGTGGACCTCGCAGCTGCCAAGTGTGCGCGCATTCCTCCATCGCTTGAAAGTGCCATTCGTCCATACGTGACTTTTGTTTCCCCCCCCTCCCCGTCTGTTATACACGCGAGCCTGTCAGGAGGGGTGAAAGACGGGCAGAGTGGAGACTATTGTAAACTATTCAAGTCCCGAAATTCCACCAGGTGTTTGGGAAAAAAACAGAAAACGGGGATCACTTATTGGACGTCAGCTGTCATGTGCCAATGAGAAACACACAAGTGTGTTAATGGTTTTAATGAGCCATTTGTTCGCAGGTTGCCGCACTTTCTTCCCCCCTCCCTGTTTGGGTAACTTCAGTCTCCGTAGGCCCGCACCATGATAATGGGCAAGGCTCCGTGAAAAAAAGAAAAAAAAATGCTGCCAGCTCTCTAAACCACTCGGCGCAGCCAGTTTTAAATTTAGGAAACAGATTATTCACGCTGGTGTTGTGGATTGTGACATTTAGCCTTTTGCCATTTCCTACCGACATCATAACTAATAACCATCCTCTTTTTTTTTTCCAGCCGGGAAACCCGGCAGCTGGAAAAGCAACAGAAAGGTCAAGAGGAGCAGTTACAGCTGTTTTGGTGTATACAGCGAGCGAGCTGTTTACCACGCGTGTATTCCAACACCTGCAATGTGTGCGAGAGAGAGAGTGTTTATGTACGTGCTTCGCACACAGTCTCACACACACACACACGCAGCACACAGCAACGCTTGAGTTTTGTAAACATCACAACAGCCAGGCTGCGCAGGAAACGCGGTCGAGTGGGGAGCAGCTGTTGCCGCGGTTCATAATGTTACTGGGAGAAGACTTCAGTGTCACATTAGCGTGGGCTCGCTGTGCCCGGGTCGTAAAATAACCAGGAGAAGACAAAACTGACATCACGGCGAGGGAATGCGTGGCTGCCTGTGCTCCTCGCTGAAGGGAGGGGTTGTTTGGATAGTCCCCGTATGATCCGTCTCAGTTGAAAGCGGAAAAAAAAAACAAAAATCAAAGGATGATACACTGGATTGGATGTGACTCTGAGTTTACGCTGACCTGGTGTGCACCGGGGTCACGCTGTACTCTGTCATCACTTTTGCAGCATTGAGTTTCCTTCTTTAGACAGCTTATCATCCATTCAACTGTCCAGGAATTGGGAAAAGAAATTTCTTTCGCATGATCCAAGCTGGGATATTTCACATGGAACAACAGGCTGACCTCCTGAGATTCGGCAGAATACTGATCACTGTAACTGAACCCACACAAGAGGCTCAGGGGGTCAATTCTGCTTCTGCATCACAAATCATAACAACAAATGATGATTTAGAAAAAACACTCATGCACAGGGAGCTCATGCAATCACGATAGAGGAGGGGCATCAGACACAAGGTTAAACTTGCACCAACTACAGTGCTGAGACAATAAGACAGTGCAGGAAGTCTAAAGCCATCGTTTACCTCTCACACTCACCTCATCATGAGCTTCGGAGTTCATACGAGTTTATTGGGTTTATCTCTCGCACTGGCAAACAGTCTCTCGGAGGGTATGAAGGAGGGTGTTTCCTTCCTGCTCATTGTCTTGCACGTCTTCAGAGAGTCAACACCTTCACTTGGCTCTCGGTGTGTTTGAGCACACAAATACGGTCACTCAAGTAGGCCAAAACTGTACCGGCGTGTTTAGGTTGATTTCTAGAGTGGGAGGACAACTTTTTGGAGGGTGTTAATTCCCTGCTGTTTCTTCCCAGTTTGTGTCTTTTTTTTTCCCTTGTGACTCATAACAGTTTTTGTTTGGTTTAAGTTCCAGCGTTTGCCCACGTATCATTTTCAGGGTGAACCTGTCTGGAACTCTTGTTTTTTTTTGGTTTTTAAAGCTCATTCTGGCTATTCATTTTTTGCCAATTCCTTCTAATTTTAAAAAGGACTGTTGAATCCAAATACATTACAGTAATCCAATTTCCAAGTCCAAGTTCAGTATATTAACAGTCATGCAGAAAAAAAAATAACCCGCACCAAATTCAACTCAGGCGTCGATCAAGACTGTTGGAGTCGTTGAGAAGTCCCTCTATTTTTCCCCGTGTAAAGTTTTCAAACACATTCCAGCCGTCTGCAAACTTTCTAACACGCTGTCATTCCTGGCTGGAAAGGACACTGCAGACTCCTCATCTAATATCCTCAGCATGTTTGCTCACCCTGAAAGGCGGACGCCGCGCGTACTCACGAGAAACCCTCCTCGCTGTTTGTTTACAATGAAAAACTCCGTCGGGTGCCTTTAACAAGGAGCCGGGTCCCAATCCGCCGCTTCTGCCGCTCCTTCCTTGAGCTCTGATCCTCTCAATTTCAATTCATCTTTATTGTCCCTGCGGGGAAATTCTCCTTGTAGCCAGACGCATAAAAGCATATAACACAAATACACAAGACGTAATGCGGGACTCTGGAGTCATAAATCCCCGCGTTCATCATCCAGAAAGCAACAGTCACATATAAATGGACAAACTGTGTCCTTCTGAATGCCTTATAATAGACAAATTAAGCAAAAGGGAATAAAAGTAAAATGAAACTTGTCTAAAGGAGGAAAACTAAAGTTTGCTGATGCAAGGCTGCATGAGGAATACAGAGTTTTTTTCATTGGAGTGTGGGTGACACGGCATTTCAATTGTTTTTCTGTCATCTCAATCTGAGGTGAAGTGTCCCTATTCTACATTGTTACGAAGAAATAAACTGTTTTTGTTGCCGTCCAGTGGATGGTTTTGTGACTGTGGTTTTGGACCGAGCAGCAGCAGCAGCCTCCCTCAGTTCATCACGGATGTTTGTTTTGCTGAATTAAGATCTTGGAAGCGGAGCCAGCATTGTTTTCGGTCTTCTCAGTAAACCTTTCCTTAACTCAGCACTTCATGGGGAAACGGTACTGTCCTCAGCAGAGGCATTCAGCTGCAGGCTGCAAACATCTAATTCGTGTCATTGCATAGAAACAAATTCAACTGTGATCGAGCATCCTTGAGTGCTAATTTTTGCTGACAGTAACTTGCAAAAAACACAACTTTGAAGCATGTTTTCGTGGGGCAAATTTCTCAATCAAAAGCCAATTTTGACGAATCATTATTGGAAGAACTTGAGTTATATTCAGAGCGGCAAGAGTTTCATGCCCCTCCAGAGTTAAAGTTGTTAGTTCAAGCCCTTCCAGCAGGCTATCAAGGGTTTAGCCTCCTTTCAGCTAACCATCATCTGGAGTTGGCTGCACCTTTGTTAATATAGAGGATAGATGCATGGATGGAAGAATTCTACCCACCACAGCCCACGCTGTTGCAATAGTTAAACACCGTGAGGAGGAGGTCTGTTGGAACGTGGTGGTCACGAGAGAAGATTCAGATCGCCCAAAACGTTGATTGATGTCGAAGGGAAATCAGCACCTTGAAGCTTTTCCTGTACGTTTGAGCTTCTTGGCCTTCAAATGAAGTTTTTGACAGTGGAAAAAAAAAATGCAATTTCACCCTTTCGTTCTCTCCATTTAACTGCAGCTGAGGCATTCAAAGTGGCTGTTCGCCGCGGCCAAAAGGAGCGGCAGACGCTTGGATAGCCAGTCCACCAACGCCAGACTTCCTGGGCCACACGGAGCCTTCTGTCCACACTCGCACTGTTTTACTTTCGCGTTACACGCCTGCGCTGAGGTTTCGGTTCCGCCTGTGTGTGTTTTGCTCGTTGACCATCATTTATGCAACGTCTTTGTGCATCAGCTGCGGGGCATGATGGATTCACTGCAGACCCCAGTGAGCAGGACTTGAGGTTGAACCGAATTCAGTATGATTAAAGAAGTGTGGCCACAGGGGTTTCAGAGCCCCCCGCCCCCCCCACCTCACAAACCCCACCCGTGTGATCAAGCCTTCATAGGCATATGAGACAGCGCTTGAGAATGAAGTTTCAGTGTATTTTGATGATAACTCTTAGTTTTCAAAAGGAAAGGGTCGGTGTGGAAAGCCAGAAACCGCACACCAATCCCAACGAATAACAAAGGCTCAGGACAATGTGACAAAACCTAAAAACTTCACCATGTCACGAAGTCCCCCCGTCAGAAATGTGCAGGCAATATCGTGTGTCACCGCAAAAGGCTCACACGGACAGCAGAGTCAAGTATGAAAAATGTAAACACGGTCGATCAGTGCCAATTCATGCAGTAAACTACACTACAGAGTGGGGTTAACAAACGAGGGGTTTCTCCTTGTTAGCTGCCTTCGCTGACATGCTGGTTCGGGGAAATCCACAATTTAAAGCTGGGGTTTTTCAGTCGACCTGGCAACGCTTTCACAAAGAAAAGGGGAGGTTCTGCTGCAGATGATCAAGTCAAAGACTTGGAGGAATGACGCAGGGCTGCAGACAATAACAGCTCCAAAATACAGGATTTGAAACTTATCATTCTCCTCAAAAAAAAGCTACAAGGGAGATGGATGGCAGTACCATGTCACACCAAGATGGCCCCCAGGAGATTTCACTGCTTTCATGTGTTTTTGTGTTAATTATGTTTGTTTAGGAGAGTAATGATTATGAACTGTTACATTTTGACCTCATTATTTCAGAAATCCAATATGGTGTCAACTATACAAAGATGCGGTTCGTAAGATTATGAGGGTCTGCAGTGTCATGTTGACATCCAAACAATTATTTGACTTTTTATAATCGCCTAACTTTCATTTTAATTTTTGCAACTCGAATCAAGTCTGAATTGGATATTTCCAAACTGAATTATGATCCACAGATTGCAGGCCAAGTTCATGATCCATTTCAGTGTCGGTGCTCCAGTTACCTCCTTGTTTTACACCATCTTCACTTTTTTTCCCCTCATTTTCATTTAAGTGTTTTCTGCTCTGCATAGCATTAATTTCATCTCAGGGAGCTCTGTCATCTACGCTAAAAATTGCTTATCCCGGAGCTTTCAACCCTGTCACATGGTCCTCATTAGGATGTTGCGTTTGCTCAAGTGCAATAGAAATGTAGATGTTCAGACTTTCCATTTGATGGTTTTTATCTTCTAATTAAGTTTCCATTTCCACTCCAGCTCACCACTTGTTCGGAAAGTTTTGTCTTGTACGTTCCCCTAGCAACTGAGCAAATCTCATTTATGATACGGTCAATAACTTTTGAACTTTGGACCTTGAATCGAGAATGAACTGTCCAGGACGTCACCAGCGTAATTGGTTTTATTTTGTCTTCATTTCTGAACTAGAAACTCTTTTGTGGATCAGCTGTCTCCTCACTGCACACAGCTTTGCAAAAATTTCTGGGCTTTAATGCAATAGTAAGTGGTTACTGGAAGTTAGTGATGCAGCTCCATCTGTTGAGGTTACGTTACTCGACTTTTTCTTGCAAACACTCGTTGAAAAGTTGCAGAGACAAATGCAGCACATGTTGGTCGTACTACAGCTGAGCTGCATGTCCGTCACAGGGAGCTTTGACTAACCCTAACCTGACAGCTCAGCTACAGTGTCACAGCAATGATGATACTATATCAGGTGCATCATTAAGACAAGCTGAGAGTAGCCAATTTATGATAATCTGATAAACTAAAAAGTGCTAAAAAAAAATACAATTTACCCACTCTTGTCCACTTAAAAACAAAGTTTACCTGATTCCCTCCTGTCCCTTTCCTGGACAACCACATGCATCCTGTTGCTTTTTATTCTAAACCAGTCAATGCAACATTCCAACATGTACTTGGCCAGAGCAGCTGTGAAAATCCTGTAGTCCCCAAAGCGGTGAGCAGCCCGACAGCTTTGCTCGTTGCCAACGACACAGCGAGTTAACCGGGCCCTTAAGTCAGCAGCATCTCCCCAAATTAGAAAACAAAACAAGAGGTCTGAATCTGCTGAGGCAGCAGAATGTCACACATGGGATAAGAAACAGATGCCGTTGCCTCCGTGGAGCCCCTGATGGAGCGACTCCCTGACAGCGCGGCGACACTCGAGCCAGGGGTCTCACGGTGATGCCGTTGTCTGTTTAGCATCCATCACACACTTCTCTAAATGTTCTCAAGCTGGTGGCAACCAGAGCCTCGTCTAATCCGAGCCTCTCGGTGCTCGAGCAAAAACCGCAGAGTTTTACTGAGCGGGTGGGGGTGGGGGGGGGGAAGAAGCTTTTCCAGAGATGGGACGGCCATCGTCTTCCTCGCACAACCGCACACCAGCACACATCTATCTTTCCCTTTCATTTCCCCCAACAGCCCCGGCTCCTCGCTCACGCTTTCATGTGTGTTGAAAGGCACGGCTGGCTGCAGTACACACGGCATTAAAGAACACTTACTGAAGGAAAACCTAGCAGCTTTGATGCAGATGTGAGAGGACCGAGAGCCCCCCCGCCTCAGATGGGGGCGATAATTTGTACAGTGTTAATGTTGTTTCACATGTAAGCTTTCACAGCGTGGACTGCTGATTTGCCCACTAAGCTGCGCAGCTTAGTAGACCCCTAATGAGGTGAGACAAACTGGGGGATCCGACTGGGAACTGAAGCTTTTGATGAGATTCGTTGGATTATTTTTGAAAGGATATTTTGACAGTTTTCAAATAAAGACGAATTCAGTTGTTATTACCTCTTAGATCAGTCAGCTTGTGGCAACACAACACTTTCTGATAAATATATTCCTTCCATTAGCATGCATCATGTCAAGGCATTATGCTTGATTTTGCACTTAGCACTGACATCAATTTAAGTCTTGTTGTATTAACACCAGAATTGTCATCTTTTATGACCTCCTTTATTTAAATAAACAATTTCCCCAAAAAATAATAATAAACTGCACACCTGCTGAATGTCCCACTAATGTCCCAACCTAAATGGGATGTGTCCGTCAGCTGTGTCACTCTAAGAAAGCTTTACAGAGCAGTGGTGTCCCTTAATTCCACCTGTAACCCATGAAATGGCGTCAGCTTTATCGAGCTTACCTTCACGTCGTTGTCAGGACGACTCCACGGCACGTGCCACCTCAGGCCTGATGTGCGTTCACAGTCGCTCCACACATGGTTTACAAAGCGTCTCAGTCCCTCCAGTCAAATCATGTCGCTGATGTTGACATAGTGTGAAACAGCAAAACAGTGTGAAAATGTGCCACACATCTTATTAAGGCTTCATCAACACGACTGCTCTTTTTTGTTTTTTTCACCTGTTGTCATTTTGTGGTGGGAAATTGTCTTGACCTCAGTCTCTGATGGACATATTAGTCGTGTTTTACCTCAATGAAAGTGTCAGTAAATAATATAACGTGTAAAGTAATGTGATGTAACAAACATGCAGTGTTGGGCAAGTTACTTAGAAGATGTAGTGAGCTAAGCTACAAATTATTCTACATTATATGAAGCTTCACTGTTCTGAAGCTACCCACCAGAGAAATATAGCAAGCTAACCTATGATAAAATGACAAAAGAAGCTTAACTACATCAAAGCTTCTTTTTTAAACATTGAACTTAACTTCATTCCAAGTCAGTGCTATCGAGTGGTCAATGAAACTGTGACAAACAGGTCAGATCAGTTCAATGTTTATTAAACTCTTCTCTCTCAACAAAACTAATACTTACACATTGTAATCACCACAAAAAAAAACTGGTTGTGTGTGACTGTCTTCATTCAGGCTGATTTCAGTTTAAAGACTCAGTAACTATGATTAAACCACAGGAGCTAAATCATCCCAGCAGTTGTACTGTTGTGCTTCTCCTAACTTTTCCTCCCATTATTCTCATACAAACATGCATTTAAAACACCCACGCGCACACTCGCGCGCGCGCGCACACACACACACACACACACCGTTATTTTTGCTTCGTAAGGACGTTTTTGGCTAGTGCCACATGTTAGCTGTTGATGTTTGCTGGCTGATTTGTGATGACTAGCTTAGCTGATTGTGGTAACTTTTGGCAAATACCTGAATGTGTGTCCTTAAATTTGTGTTGGACGTCTTGGACGTTGACAGGAGCTTCCTCTTGGGCTTGCACAGTAAACAACGGAACGTAGAATTGCTCTGTGAGGTCTCGATAAGTGACAAGAACTTGTTGAGATATGGTCATGGAGATTCGCCAGGTGAAGACGGCTCTGCCTCTGCCTCTTCCCCCCGCCATTGTCTCCAGCGGCACTCTTTCCATTCCAGCTGCCTCAGACAATTTTCGCGGGCATCTTTTCATACACAGTCTCTTAAGCGGGAACCAGGATGATAAGTACACTACGCAGAGTTAAAAGGCCCCCGCGTCGTCTACAAAGGGAGTACTGAGCGATGCGTTTAAGGTCTAGAAATGGCTGGGATAATGTAGCTTCTGAGGACGCTATCTCGGTACTTGGCCATGAAAGTAGCTTCACGACTGAAAAACTATTTCATGTAGAAAACAGCGACGTTACGACCACGCCACTGAGAAATGTAGTTAAATTAGTAACGGCGCTACTTGTAACGGCGCTACTGCCCAACACTGCAAACATTAGAGACAAGAACAAAAACCCTGCTGCCTGCATGGTGGTGATGTGAGAAAGGATAAGAACCTGAAAGGAACATTTTGTCATTTGAAACTGGTGACAATTGTACAAACTCAATTTGCTGAAAAAGGCTTTGTGATTTAAGTGCAAGACTGCAAAAAGGTGAATTTTGCTTCATGATGAAATTGTCAAACAGTGTTTCGAGAGATCAAGATTGAACTTTCAGCTCGATCGATACATATTTAAAGACGTTTCTCAGACTGAAATGTCATGTGCCTGTGAAGTGAGTCCCAGCAGGGGTAACAGGTTGTTCCTATTTTCCATTTCAATGACATTTAATTCAAGCTAATTTGGGGTTCGAGGTGTCAGAAGTGTTTCTTCACTGGTTACGAACTAAATCATAGTGTGAACAGTTTTTCAGCTATCATATGCTTATACGACACATCTTTCCATGGATTCTTTCACTTTTTAAGGCTTTTTAAACCTCTTACGTCTCCATTATGACAGATGTTAGGAGGAAACGAGGGGAGGAAGGAGATGTGACAGGAGTCAAACTGAAGAAGTGCGAATTGTACTGCAGGACACCCAAGGAGCGGCGGCATTTCACTCAGCACTCATTATCGCTGAAGGACACACGGTTTCATATCAATTATAGATTTGTTGTTTTTCCGAGCTTGTTTTGATGTCGGAGTGATCTGTTCACCCTCACCGTCTGTTACGCATCCTCGCGCATTCACAGTCGAATCAAACATCCATTAGCGCTAACCAACAAGGGAAAGAGCAGAATGTGTTTTCTGATCCAGCAGCGAATGTGCTTTTAATTAGACGTCACTTAAGTCAAAATCTGGGCAGGCGTTTGTGGCTGTGTGAGGACACTGGAGCTCAGCACAATCAATCTTTATAAACAAGCTCTTGAGAGGGGGGTTTTATTTTTCGGGGAGGAACTTTGTTTCAAGAGTCACTTCTTTTCATAAATGCTGGGAGAAGTTGTGAGTCAACATGGAAATCCTCCTAATAGGGATAATGTTTAATGACTTTTTTGTGCTCAGCAGGGGAAAAAGTGTTCCCGGTCCGCACAGGGAGCTGAGGAATAATGAGGCACCACTTTTTCACCATCACTGATGATTAATAACTGTGTCCACTCATTGGAAGTTTAACTGACTTGGGACCAGAGGTGGACTGGGATAAAATCTAAATCACTGAGTTGCTAAGCTCAAAAGAAAACCTCATTTATTGTCAGATGTCAGACTAGACCGACACCCTAGAAATACATCCTCCACTACACATGTTCATCTATGGTGAGACTCACAGAAAACTCTCTCAGAACTTATTGTAATAAGAATGAACACATTGACCAATATCAGTTCTTTCTTATTCAAATCATTCAGTGGTAGATTCACACAGACGTTCAAGGTGGCAATGCAGTCCAGTGGTTAGCACGGTCATCTCATAACAAGGAAGTTTTTCCTGGAAACAACACCGATTCTGGGATCTTGTTGCCCATCCCACAAATGCATCTAACTCCAAGCCAGCTTCTTATTGGTATGATCTTAAAGGTAGAATGCCAACGGTAAAACAAAAGAGCTGATGTGCCAGTAGCAAAAGACCTTACTCTTTGTTCTGAGTTTTGAAGCAGTTTTCATCTCTTTAATCTAGTAAATGAAAGTTTACAACAATTCCACAAGTCCATCAAGCCCAGTGAACTCTACAGTATTTGTAACAATGACCGAGCTGAAGGCAGAGACCTGCAAAACACATTACAGCCGACTTGTTGTGATTACTTTGCTGCATGGGTCTGCAAAACCAGAACAGTAATCATGGCAGTACGGTCCTTGTTGCATTGCTGGGTCATTACAGACACAAATAGCATCTTGCTCACTGAAATAACAACCGTTTGAGCTGATGGGAATAACATGCTGTATTTTCTTTCGGGCCTTGTCCTATAATGTAACACGCAATGTTCACACTTAGGATATATGCCGCAATTAATCCTTAAACACATCATAAGCTCCTCTACCGTCCGGGCGAAGTCGAGCAGCCATCTGGACAAACTCCAAAAACAGCAGTTGTGGACAAAAAAAAAAAACAAAACAGTAGGTGGACCCCCCCTCACCCCCCTCCAACATGACCATGCTGCCCTTTAAGAAAATCGGGAAGACAGATTCATGTCAGTCCCCGTGAATGTTCAACATCCCACCACACTGAGGAACAATGTGTCCTTTGTGTATACAAGGCGCTCCTGCTCACCTATGGAGAGGAAGGTGGGGGCTTCGCCCCCCCACCCCCCCTCAAGGCAGCGCAGCCTGATCTCTTTCAGATCCCGCCATGTCACAGCAGAGGAGTTCGCTGCGAGGTTTATTTGAATTCATCTCCTATTTACTCGCTCCCACCAGCCGCCCGGCTCTCATTATCATGGCGAGTGTTATTATTATCCCGGCGTCGGAGTGGTACGGCTGTCTCAAAGAGGCTTCGGTCAACACAGCTCTCCGCGGGACCGAGCGCCGCGCGGTAATTTACTCACACTCCGGCTGTCACTCTTCGCCCGGTTCACGGCTCCCTGCGTTTTTCTCTCGCAGCCCCCCCTCTCCAACCCCCTCTCCCTTCGACGATGGAGAAGATAAGCATGTTGAATCAGTGCGCTCAAACACAAAAAAAAATGGTTCTGCTCAATAAGCCAGATGTAAATAATTGTTGAAAGCAATATAGGGCCCTGCGTCGCAGAGTCCGCCTCGTGTTTGGTTTGGCGGCCAGCGAGGACGGCTCGGTTTCATTTGGGTCCTGAAATGCCTTTTAAAATGTTTTATTCCGACCGAGTTTTATTTACGGAGAGCGCGACGTGAGGCCGATGCGCAGCGAGGCCCGCCACCCAAAACGTCGGAGGACGTAACGTGAGCTCCGCGGTGACTCTATCTGAAAAAAAGCGCGAATGTTTACATGCATCCAAATGTGTTTCTCGCCCCTGTAGGAAGAGAAGAAAAACACGCCGGCATGAAAACACACTTAAATAAATACTTTTTTTATTCTGTTATTGGCTTTTTACAGGTACAAAGCATACAGCATGTTATAGTTTTATCAAAAGTGGAAAATACTGATGTTACATATGTAACAAATGTAAAAAATAAGTCTTCAATCTTACTTTCCCCGAAAGTAAGAACATACATTTCAGCATATGAAAATATCCATAAAAACACAGCTTAAGTAATTTAAGTTAATAAACAGTACAAAAATGTAGAAACCATACATGTCAAAATAATGAACAAAAGACACCGACAACGTGACGGATGACTCCGCGATTGCTCACGGATTAACAAAATGTACACAAGTTCATAGTGTTTTAGTTGTGGTCAATGTTTACAGGATTCATACATCATCAACATCGTTGCCCCGAAAACACGATTGGCTGTTCAAAGAAAAGCAGTTCTCTTCCCCCCCCCGACCCACCCCCCCCAAAAAAAACTTCATTCCTCTCAAACTCAGGCCAGAAAAACAGAAGAGAGAGAGAGAGAAAAAAGGAGAGTGCTTTCCGGTACTGATATCCTCAAATGTCTGTAAGGCAGGGGGACTCGATTAAATCTCACTCTTGGAGTGTTTTGCCAGTCTTTGTGGAAAAAAAAAAAAAAACACACCCGGGCAAAGACAGACAGGCAAAGAGGAAGCACAACATTGGTTGGGTCTGCCCACACCGCGCGAGGCCAAACGGT
>JAUESE010000056.1:17339516-17355288 GCA_032274725.1 Malacoctenus triangulatus | reverse complement strand
AGAGAGAGAGAGAGAGAGAGAGGCTCGATGCTCAAGAGTGAGAAGGAGCTGATGGTGCTGAGAGTGGAGGACTGTCCTGAAAGGAAAATTGAAGAGGATGAATGAACGTTGGGGAAGTTTTTTGGGCAGCGGCCCAGGACCGGTCAGAGGAAGGGAGGGAGGGGGGGGGGGAGTCAAAGACAAGAGGAATGGGACTGAAGGGAGGCAGCAGACAAAGACCACTGCAGTTTTTTGTTTTTTTTCCTGAAGCGCTGAGAAGGAGTGGAGCGTGATGACTGGTGGCGAACGAGCCCAAGACAAGGTGTGACGAAAAAACGTGTGCGGGATTGTTTGTCGACGTGGTTGGAAAGTTGATGTGTTTACGCATAACGAGCGGGAGGTAACAGTGAGCACACGGGCGACTGCTTAAGCTGCTTTGAGCTATGAAACCATGTCGTTTGTTCCCATTTTGATGATCCAGGAAAGAATCAAAACCTTCACATTAAAGTTTTCCCGATGGAAACATGTTGTCAAGAGACAATTTCACTAATCTTCATGAATACAGCCCTGATCTCTCTTCCCTGCATAAACCAGATCCAGACCCTTAATTGTGAGACTTCAACCTGAACTTTGGATTTTTATTCTCTCCTGCGAAAGGCATCCAAGTCTTCTGGTCACACTTGCTACTTTTTTCAGTGTTCCTATGGGATGATTAACACGTTCTGCTCTCAAAACTTTGGCTGGATCAAAAAACCTTTACCTGGACTGCTTTTATTGTTGAATCACTGCAAAACAAATCCAGTTTTAAGGACAAAATTAATCAAAATGTGATTGGAACAACTGTTTCCACTTGTAAAAGTAATCCCCTGGCATGCTGCCTGCGTTGCTTTAATAGAAACGCATAAGGAAGGTAATGATTCCTTTTGCATGTGCATATTACCTTAAGGCTGCTTTTATTAGAATTTTTTTACAGTTCACTTTTACATGCTTTCGCCAGGTCTTTAAAACGCACGGAGACGTCCAGCGCTCTGCTGCGTGTGACTCACCTTGACGGTGGTGTAGTTGCTGCTCTCTTGCACGTGCAGCAGCGTGCCGCTCTTGCTGCGCGTGCGGAACTTCACCTCCAGGCCGCGCGGGCCGTCGACGTCGGAGGCGGAGCCCGGAAGCAGGGAGCGCCGGAGCAGGGCGTCGCGTTTGGGGCCCTGCCTCATGGCGTAGTCCAGCCGGCCGGTCCCGTCCAGAGACAGGGCGGTGTCGGCCGTCATGTCTGCGGGAGGAAGACGGAGCGGACCGAGCTTGAGTTCATGGAAGTTTCACAGGCAACCCAAAACCTTCCTCTTTCCACCCCATGCTGGCGGCCGGTCAGGTACAAATGATTTTCCTGGTCCGACTGCCATAACCGCACATCGGTCCCTTTCACCAGTGGTAACAAATATCTTCCCATGACTGGCGAACCGAGGGTCGCCCCCAGAGCGGCTCACGTGCCCTCGAGCAAGACACTGAATCAATCCCTATAATTACCCCGAGAGGATGGTTCGGGAAAAGGAACTGTATCTCCACGTCTGGAGTACAAATGCAATCCGCAGGCTTGGATGTGGTCAATAATGTAATAGAGAAAATGGTGAGCGTCCATGTGTTTATTAGCCTTGTAAAACAGAGGCTTCGCTAATGACCGAATTTCAGCGTGCTGAAGCCACAGACCAGACTTTGACCACACTTGAACCGTCGCAGTAACAACAGAGGATTGGAGTTCTGCTACTCCGACGCAGCCAGTTCATCGGAGCGTTGCTACCAAAAGGAGGCAACAAAGACACACAACAACATTTCAACCAAATCTCAAGAAAGTGAGCGTATTTAACAGCTTTGTCCACACTGTTTCTTCCATTAGAAAAAAGACACTTTAAGTAGTTGGTTGAGCCTTTTTTCTTCACCTGAGTGATGTTTTTAGATTAGAAATTTGACACCATTGGACACAATAGGTGTACTTTAATAAGGTAATAACTTACTCTGTATGCTGTATGAATATGCAGTACACAGGAGGAAGCAACAACTTTGTATCCAGTAAGAAGCTTGTTTCTTTCACAAAACTTTAAATCAATATGTTACGAAAATGTTGTTTGTTTCGTTTGTTCGTTTGAATGAATGATATGATGGAGTAATCTTCTTTATGGTTGTGACTTGGTGAAGTCTCAGAATTAAAAACATGCATCCTGGAAAGTTTGAAGGACAATAACATCCTCAAGTGTTTTCTGGGCAAAACAACGCTTTGCGTCAATGGCAATCGCTTCTCTTCAACATCGAAATTGCCCTTTAAATTACCTCCCCCGAACCTTAATCAGTCATCATTTTGTTGTCATGAAACATGTGGTTGGAAATGAGACCACACAAGCATCACAAAATGGAATGATTTCACTGCCGCAGCTCTTTCAAAACCAGACGTCTCTCATTCTGAAGGAGACATTTTCTCCTTGTAGTTTACTGAACGTCCTGCTATTGAGCTCATTCAATTCTCTTTTTCTTTCCAGGAGACACACTGCACCAGACTCCATTTATAAAACACCGTTTGTTTCCATTAATATTTGAAGAAACGTGGCAATAGTTACTGGTAACGCACCGCTGCAACTGACCTGCCAGATGTAAGTTTCTACCAGTGTTTTTCACGAGTCTCAAAAGTCTTTTTTTAGCCTGCTGATATCAAGCTTCAGTATTTATATAATAAATTACACAAATGCCTTGAAATGAAGCTGAGAACGCAGCAATGTGGCCTATATTAAGCAACGTGGTGCAGTTCTGATGACTCATGAGAGACGATTCATAAATAATCATGATTGAAAAATTCCTTCGCAAGTGCCACCTCAGCAGAAAGAGAAAGAGACTTCAAAAGCGGGGGGAGATGGAGAACTTACATTTCTCACAGTATTTGCCCGTGAAGCCCTCCACACACTGGCACTGCTGCCAGGACCAGCGGTCCAAGCAGGTGCCCCCATGTCTGCAGGGGCTGGCGGTGCAGGCTCCCTCCAGTCGCGGACATCTACAGAAAAACAGCGACAGACAAACCGACAATCAGGCAGTCAGCTTAACAAGTCAGCTACACAGGGGGGGCTCGCAGCCGGGGGGTCCGCCTGGAATGAAAAAAAATAAAAGAAAACTCCAAAAACAGGGGCAGATGAGCCGCAATTTCTCTCCCCATGAAGCGATACGAGAAAAAAAAAAAAAGCCCATAAAGAACCCCAGAGAATTAGCATATTAAAAGATTTGTCCGCGCCTCACTATTCACCAGCAAGTGAGAAAGGGGGGGAAAAGAAATCTCTGGAATTCTGCAATTGGTTTCCCCCCCCCATCAAAAATCTGCCATTTGTATTAAAAAAATCTTTTTTAACAAACTCCCAGGAGGTTGGAAAGTGTGAACAGATGTCCCACAGCGAGAGTCGAGAAGGTTAGAGAAGACGGACAGATGGGGGAAAAAAAATGATGGAGAGAGAGGCTGAAAGTGGGAGCGCGAGGGGGTACGGCCGAGGGGGGGGGGGGGGGGGTCGGTCGCGGACCTGTCAAGGATGCCATGCGATGCCAGCGCCTGACTGGGTTCCAGCGGGCGGCCGTTGACGGCGAACTCCATGATGCAGCCCACGAAATCGTGGGTGGCGACCTGACCGCGCCGGTGAAGGACAGGCTCTATTGACCTGACACCCCCCACGGAGAGCCGGTTGGGCTGCACGTCCAGGATCCTGCAATGGACGCACGGGGACACAAACAGGCAGATTAACAGCAGCGCACAATGGCTGCGAAAAAAAAAAAAAAACCCACACACATATGCACACAAACCCTGAAGCTTATACATGCACGAGAATGTTCACGGATATGTACGCGCACACACACGCACAGATACACACACGCACTCACTTGTGCACACAGAAAGACACTGTGGGTCAGTGAATTTCACAACAACATGGTCCTGAGACCCTTCTAAAATAAACCTTCGCAGACCTCAGTGGACCTTCCTCATCTGCCAAATTTCTTTCACACATATACAACTCATGCTCGCGTGTGCACACACATACACACACGCATGCGCGCGCACACACATGCCAAGTCTCAAGTTTTCACCCCACAAGGTCTGGGCTGAGATCTGTCTTTGTGCAAGAGGCAATGACCGTCCAGTAATTTAATCTGGGTTTACATCATATATTGTGTATTTACACCAGATGATGACTTCAGTTTGACTTCAGTTCTGTATCATCATCGTGAAAACATGTAGGAGTAAACCAAACAACATTTCAAGAGTCCTGCAGAGATCCAGTGCGGCTTATAGGAAAAACAGTCCGAGAACAAGAACAATAGACATTTACAGGTCAAACCAATGATTACGTACTTACATTTTTGAGGCTTTAATAATGTAATAGCACCTATTACTGAAGCTTACTTACAAAGAAAGAGACTTTATTTCCTAGAATAAATCAGTTCTTTGACCAAGTGACCATGTTAGCTAACTTGAATTTATGAAAATTTTGAAATATTTAATATTCGTATATACCGTTTCATAAATGATAATACATTCTGTTGTGTTTTATGAGTTGTTTATCAGATTGTTATCTTTTACCTGAAATGACAAGAAATGACACGTGGTCACGGCTACACTTAAAGTGGTCACGGATCAAATGGGTTGGAAGGAGAAATACGGAGTGTGTTTCATCAGACGTCCCGATAACAACACATCGATTCACTCCAGAAAATAATTGTTGTCAGTTCACATTCCGGTGAAACAGCTGCAGAAAATCTGCCAATTAAGTTCATATCGACTCCATAAAATCTTTCGGTTCTGCATGATTTTCCATTCATTTTGCCGATTCCAAAGTCTTCCTTGGAGATTGTCAACAGCTTTTTTTTTTTTGAATGTTTACAGTTCAGATGGATAATTGAAACAGCTGCTCCGTGTGCTGTGACCTGAGCACATGTGGTTCTCTTACCAGTCAGTGTGAACTGCCACGTTGCTCACAGCACAGTAGCCTGGTTCCTGGTCATCTCCACACAGGTCCACGGTCAGCGAGGCGGCCTGGATGACGATAACACACGCACACACGCACACGCACACGCACACGCACACGCACACGCACACACACACACACACACACACAAACACACGTGTCACAAGTGATTCTCTTTAGGGAGCGACAGCTGTAGAAGTCACATTGCATCAAACAATCATTGTTCAGCCTGAGAGGAACATTTCTGACAGACTGTGGTTGACATAAACACCACCAAGCTGTGTCACTGGCTGTGTTTTGTGGTGGTGGCCGTGACCCATCACACGCTAAATCAATATCAGTCGCCGCTCCTTTATAATCGGAGTCATGTGCGTGCGCGAATCTCCGTCGCGGCGGTTCACTCGATATTGCTAAAATATTTATTAGAGACTGACTCGAGCTGGAGCCAGCGAGAAGGGAAGTGGGTTTATTGGGAAACTGGTTTTGTGATGAAGTTGCATTGCTATTTTCAAAGTCTTTAAAGCAAATTTGAAAATCTGTCTCCAATACATTCGACATGTGTGAAAATGTTTGCTTGAATGTCGCGAGAAAGACTGAACTGTGTCACCCTGAATCTTGACTTTTCGGAGTGGACTCGACATTGTGAAAACTGCAGGTCACAGTTAGTGTAGAGGAAGCCTGATGGGCAGCAGAGTTATCAGCCACGCCAGCCTCTGCAGTGATCACTTTACCTCTGCTGGTTTTGCACACTTCAGAGTAGACAAGATTCATGAATCATCTTCTGTTAGTGTGTGACAAACCGACCATGTAAGGTTGACTTTCTATAACCCGTTTCCATTCAAGCTCACCTGTCGCTATGAGTTACTGCGAGGATGTTAATTATTATGATTGTTGTGTTTCAATGATTCCTTTAGAGGTTATTACAGCTGCAATAGAATTTCCCCGTTGTTTTCAGATCATTTCTGGTTGCACAGATGGCAGCTCGAACTCTTCACCACCTAAAAGTTACTTCATTTAACTCAAGTATTTTTCTCAGGATGTTTGTGTAACTGATTTCTATGCTGTAGCTCAGTGTGAGCTTTGTCCTCCATAAGGCATGTGGACAAGATAATATTTTTCATTTTTCCATCACGGCGTTTGATGGGAAAGTGGCACAGAAATGCCATACGTTACAGCAAACATTTCCTATTTCCCGTTAATGGCACTAAAGCTTTTGCCCAGATGTGGGCTATTCTCTTCCCTCATTCTTTCTCTCTCTCTCTCGGTGCTCTGGGAGGGGGGGAATGACCCTGCTACAGGGAAAAGAAATGGGCTGGTGAGGAAACTGTCCGGAAAAGTGTGTGAAAGTGTTGAAAAACCGGGGCAATCACGCTCCACCTCTCCTGGAGCTTGAGTAAACACGGACCACACCGGCCCGGATCTCCGACACAAATCATCCAGGGTGGGGTGGGGGGGAGCGCGACCCCACCGCGCAGATGCACTCAGCCACACACTCTTTGTTTCAGGTCACACACATGGAAACAAATCAGATAAAAACGCACACGGACGCACGGAACACGCCAGTGCAGCCCCACCAGTGAGACCGAGAGCAACAGGAGTCATTTATCAGGGATATATTTGTGACACTCACTGACGCGCCGTAAAGAACTTCAGATCCATGCGGACGTTTTATTAATGTCTCTTCCTGTGATCAAAGAGTGCTTACAAGACATGGGCTGTCAAGTGTGTCTCACAGTGTAAAAGAAAACATCTCTTACGGGAACCTCCCACTCGGAAATTAAGACCGACTGTAACACCAAAGAACGAGGAGGGCGATGGTGTGCTAACGCTGAAGTAAATCTCCCAAGAAAGAACCACTGAAGACAACAGTTTTACCCCCCAGCACTAATATAATTGTGGGACTCCAGCAGTTGTTTTTATCTGAGGGTTGTTGTTGTTTTTGGAGGAAATCATTCAACAAATAAACGATTATAAGCTGCTAATACAATCCAGTGACAGCAGAGCCGAGGCTACGTTGGCAAACCGCACTGATGGACGATTTCTGGATTTGCTTCTGACTTAAAACTTTCATTTAGAACAAACTAACTCGCTGAGCTGATAAAAGCTCCCACTTTTACTGTCAAAAGTTAACTGTAATTGTTACTAAAGTGCAATTTTATCCAAATTGCCCGTGTTTTTCGTCTCACACACCCTTGCACTTATTTGGTAGTGCAGGGATCTGTGTTTAGAAAGGCATTTATCCTTTGGCCAAGAACCACGAACACAAACAGCTGTGTACTTCAGTGACATGCGCAAGTCATTTAGGAGGATTTGCGCAATGACTTGCAATTTTCTATTTTTGCTCTAATAACGTCATTTATCTTCAATCTGACCTTTTTTCTATTGCTTAGGTCATCTAAGCTAGTAAGCCTGTACAGCATCCATTGTTAGGCAACGCACTCCCACAACGAACACTCCAGCAGAACGCGACTGGTGAACTAATTTCTTGTTGGGGAGATTTAGCAACTTTTTTGGGCAGATCTGAGATTAAAGGCTCAAGAAGCCATTGTTTGAGCTAGGCCTGAATAGGTTCGAGCCAATGAGGCCGTTGGAACAACATTCCCCACAAATTGCTCAGTAAAAGAAGTCCAACACTCTTTGAAAAGTGACATTGAATGACAGTTGACGACTCCATGCTGCAGCGTCATCTGCAGTGATCTCTTTACACCAGCTGTATTACAAACAATGATCAGAGAGTGTGCTAACTGACCATCTATCACCAGAGCAACTTCTGACACCATCCCTACCCACTGTGGCTGATCCACTGTGAGTCACCATGTGAATAGACATTACAAATATAGTTTCTCACTGGTAATAATCCAATTTTCCTTGAAAAGTTTTACATCTTTTTGGGGCCTTCCTCTAACTAACTTTTAGTGTGGTCAACAGACCAAACCTCTGGATCTCAGAGCAGAAAGCAAAACATTCAGTCTGGACATTTTCAGAACGATCTGATATTTTCATATCTAAATTATGCCTGGCAAGTTTGAACAACAGTTTCAATTGTGACATTCTGACTCTAATCAACTTTTCACCATCAAATTACTGTGCAGTGGAATCACACTTGCATTTCCCAGTTGTAATCGACATCTAAGCCCAATTTCACTTTTTATACTGTCGTTATTGCAGCGAGAAAGTGGGCCAACCAGCTGAACCGGGACCGCTGGCACAACCTTTATTGTATTTGACAATGAGGCTGATTCAGACAGCAATGATGATAATTGCAAGTGTAACTGTATCAGTAAACTCTTTGCTCCCTCTGATTACTCGGAGATTTCGCAATGAAGCAGTGCGTGACCACGTCCGTGGTTTTTCCTCGCTTTCCTTTGAGGTTGGCGTCGGATTCGGGCACAGAAACCCGAAGCAGACCTCAGGCCGGACCGCTGAAAATGACCCACAACACCTTTTGCAAACACGGCGATCGGGTTCGCTCTCCTTCGTCGGAGGGAGTTTGGCACTTCAGGCATTGAGCACGCACATTTCTCTCTGATTTCTCAAGAATCCCCCGACACGGCCAGCTCTGAGGAATCTTCACCGACCGCTGTGTGCAGAGAGCACCTCGACGTGCGCTGTGTTCCTTTCCATCCCGTCACTCTGCACCATCTCAAAACTGACAATTTAACGATTTCACCAGCTTCCTGTGAAACTCCCGGTGCACGGTGGGAAATGACAGATTTGAAGTCCAGCAGGACAGCTACATTATAGAGGCTCCAACGGGGCCTGGTTCGGATTTTTTTTTCCCCCCTGCCACTGCATTGCTGGCAAAGAGAAGCCTCTCAATGAGAGAGCAGGAGACAGAATTTCAACCTTCAGGGCCATTTTGGATCCTGGTATTGTAAATCACAACGAGCAATAAAATATAATTACAAACCATGAAAACCATAAGCCGAGTTACCTGTGGTTAAGGGAGACTTTAATTATCATCTGATGGTGCAAAGAAGAATATGAGGCCAAATTTGGACCCAGAATCCAGCTCAGGGACTTTCAACGTTCAGTGCACGTCTGTCCCATGTGGTATTGATCTGACTCTTTCCTATGTTTGTGCGACACGAGCCATAAAAACTAATAAGCCACTAGCATGCAATATTGTTCACTTTGGAAGGTGGAAAACCTTCAATCTACGAGTTGATTCCCATGATAAAAATAGTCCCTCTTACCATTCCAGCTCTCCTGGCGATGACCGTGTGAAACTGCCCGTCCGACACTTTTATCGTCGTCATCAGTTTATAAGTTCCGCTGCCCAAGTTGAAGGAGAAGCGCATCTGTCCGTCGAAGATCTCCAAAGCCAGGAACTCCGCCTTGTCTCCGGTCTGGTTATCGTGGTTGTACATGAGCAGCGCGTTGCTCTGCAGGGTAGCGAACTTGATATATATGTAGTTATTGTTGGGATCCAGAGACGGAAACTCCATGTAGGAGAGCTCCTCGAAGCCGTAGCTGTTCAGCTCGCAGTGTTTGCCGAAAACCCCTGAGGACAAAAACAGACCCGAGAAAGTGGAATCAGGGAGGAAGCCAATGAATGATTCACGGTGCTGCCGTGATAAAAATATCTGCAGATAAAATAAACTGAATCTGTACCCAGCATTATTATACGTTCCGTGCTTGGTCGCAACAAAGCATTTATCACTGCTGTCACATGGTAAGCTCGCAAAAGGATCTTCAAAAAAAGCCTACAAACTTCTTCTTTTCGCTTCATTTGGAGGGTATTTATGAGCTCAAAGCATGAAAAATGGAGACGCAAAATGAAATGACAGACCAACATTTGTTCAAGAAATTAAAGATTAGGAATGGTCAAACATTTTTTCCCTTTGGCTTTCGTAAGGGGGAGATTGCGTGTCGCGCCGCGTCCCGCTTTTCCAATTCACCGGGGCGCCCCGATATCTCGAAAGTTTCCGACCATTACTTACCGAACGGACAGTGACAGTAATATCCATCCACCCGATTCTGACAGGACCCGCCGTTAAAGCACGGGTTACACTCACAGTGATTGATGATGGAATCACACGTTTTGCCTGGGTTCACAGAACAACACAAATTAAAATGGATGGGGTGACAGACAACACAGGCGAAAACCCCCCACCCGAGGGGAACACAACTCACTTTCCCCCCACAGGCCAAAGTCATGCAGGCCTTTCATCAGCTCACAGCTGACAAATGCACTGCAGGGGGAAAAAAAACAACAGCCTCAATTTAACCTAAAATCTTGTTTAGACTCAAATTTAGCAGGAATGTGCGACAACACCTGTTTCAGTGCAGTTGCACCTATTTAGAAAAAGAAACAACCTGAAAAAGCAACGCTATTTTTTGACTCAAGGCTGCTGCTCCAAGATGACATCACTTCATCCAAAACAACATCTTGAAACTTTCATAGGGGGAAAAAAAAAAGAAGAAATGATCTCATTCAATTGGCAAATTCCTCCCAGAAAGAATAATCAAATTTTAAAACTCATTGCACGATCAAATTACATTTGGATCAGGCTGTTGTTTTTTTGTGCAGTGCAGAAAGACAAAACAATCGTCATGAACATGAACCGCTGTCACGCATGCATGCAAACATTTGGATGAGTATAAAATTTGCAAAAAAAAAAAGTGGCACATCATTAAAAAAAAAAGGAAACTTGCATCTGTGAAGAAAATGATTGGTGGGTGGCACAACAGAAAATGGCAACAATGAACTTCTGACTACACGTTTTACGCCGTAAACCTTTTGACAGGTTCTAATGGAGATAGATTTGCCTGAGAAAACCTTGTTGGGGAAAACAGGAAGTTGAGAGTTCACTGCGAGGGCATGCAAACTACTGTAGGTCAATAGGTGCATTTGTGCAGGAGGGTCATTTATCTCGATGAAAACCTAAAGATATGCGGTCATTTTTATTTTTTATCGCCATAATAAAAAAGGACAGTAATGACTTGGCCTGAGGCAAATCATCTGCTACGCAAATGTCTTTCAGATGCTGCAGACAGAAGTTGGACAACAATCCGGGTCTAAATGACCGTTCGATGTAATTCCACTTAAAATCCACTCCCTTTTTATCAGGCCTAATAATACAGCGTATTCATTACGTTGCCAAATTAAAAGGCCTGATTGGATCTTTTATAAACCAGCTCATTTGTCATACAACTCAAAACAAAACCAAATGAGAAATCCTTGATTAAGAAATCTCTGTGTGTACAGTTGGATTAGAGACGTAGCTGTGTGTGGTCAGAGCTGCTTGTGCAGGAAGAAACAATGAAAAGCGATACCAGTGAACTGTGTGTGTGGAGTCTAGACTCGAGTCCTGACTGGGGTCAGCTTCGCATCATCCTTTTTATTAAAGCAAACATGGCCGACTGATATGCATCGCAGCTGATACCCCCAACTGTTCTTGGCAGCCATGCGTGTGTGCCGTGGCTGCACCACTTCTTTGTATCATATGAAGCAAAATATTTTCTTTGGACTTGAACCGTCGCATGTTAATACAGCATTTTATTGTGTACTTGACTGTCCCCGCGTGCGTGGACGCATAAAACGCGACTCCATCGTGTGTCGTACCTGCAAAGCCGGATTTACAGAGGCAGTTGAAGCCACCGGGGAAGTTCTGGCACAGTGCCCCGTTCTTGCAGGGATTGGAAAGGCATTCGTTGATATCCCTCTCGCAGGCCATCCCGGTGAAGCCCTCCGGACATGTGCACGAGAACCCGCCCACCAGATTGTGGCAGGTGCCACCATTGTGGCAGGGCGAGGGCTGGCACTCGTCGATGTCTGTCTCACACAGGGGCCCAGTGTATCCCGGCCTGCAGCTGCAGGCGTAGGGCTGCAGGGGGTGGTTGGAAACAAGGATCACTGGGACGCTTTCCTCTGTCTTCATATCAGGCCCGACACTGAGACGCCTCTTGCAGCTGCCTCCATTCTGGCACGGGTTACGGGTGCAAGGATCATGGTCCACCGCATCTATTTGCACCCCGCTCTGTCTATATAAATTGTCTTTGATACTCTGGAAGAATGTGGCCACGCCGCTGGGGTTGACATATTGTCCGTGGCCCCTTTTCACAGCTGCCATGAGGAAAGTCTGATTGTTGAGCTCAAACGCTCCATAGAGCAGCACCCCAGTGCCTAGTCCAGCTAGCTGAGAGTTGGCAATGCGTAAGAAGCTGAGGTAGTGGTTGGTGAGAAAGCTTTTGACTCCTTCAGAGTGCAGCCGGATGAGTATACTGTTGTCGACTGTGGCGTTTGTGAATCCCATGAAAAGGACTCTGGCTGTACTGCTGACTGAACCATGGACACCATCGCTGCTGCGGATGGTGAGCTCAAATGTTCCGTCCGTGGAGCGGGCCTTCGAGTTGAGGTTGCACGTTCCAGTTGGAATACTAAACAGACCGGAGGACGGAGGGATGAGGGAGCAGTGGAACCTATCATGAATGTCCGGGTCTTGGGGTTTGACGTCTCCCAGCAAACCTCCAGGAAACATGTTTCCAAAATAGTGGACAAAGATTTCCATGGATCTGGGCTCCGACGGGTTATCATTCTGGTCGTTTACTTTCACGTGAACGGTTCCCGTGGAGGACATTTGAGGCACGCCAGAGTCTTTGATCACCACGGAGAGGTGGAAGTCGCTGATCTGCTCTCGGTCGATCTCCCTGCTCGTGGTCAGCGCTCCTGCGGGACTGAGGCTGAAGTAGCTGTTGGCAGAGCCGGAGCTGAGGAGGCTGAAGCGGAAGGGGCCCTGGTTGGGTGGGAGGTCAGCATCGGAGGCTGTGAGTGTCGTCACCGCCGCGCCGGCTCTCTGGTTCTCCATCACCTCGGCGTAGGCGGTCGTCAGAGTCGGACCGTTATCGTTGATGTCCTCCAGGTTCACGATCACGGTGGCGCTTCCGGTGGCGGGAGGCGTGCCGGTGTCCACGGCGAGGACGGTCAAGTTGTACACGGGGGTGGTTTCTCTGTCCAGCTCCGCCGCCACCGACACCTGCCCGGTTTTGGGGTTGATGGTGAAAATGTTTTTATCGAATTCGGGAGCAAAGGAGTAAGAGAAGCGGCTCCAGCTGGGGACGGAGTCCGAGTCCTCCGCGCTCACGAAGGTCACCAGGCCGCCCGGTGACAGACCTTCACTGACCTGCACGTCGTACAGCTCCTGGGTGAACACGGGTGGGTCGTTGGCATCGAGAATCGTAATATTAACAAACACCTCGTCGATATCTGAACCACGGATGCTTCCTGCATTTTTGGCTAACACCTTCAGTGAAATCTTCTCCTCTTTCTCACGGTCGAGAGTCCCCGTCACATAAATCTGCCCTGTTTTTCTGTTGATGCTGAAGCCCTTCTTTCTGCTTTTACCAAAAATGAGGTAGTAAACCACTCCATCGTCTCCCTGGTCCCGATCGCTGGCGAAGACCTCTCCCACCACTGTGCCTTTTGGAGCAGCTTCAGAGACTTCGAAGTAGTACTGTTTGGAGACAAAGCGGGGTACGTATTCGTTGGCTCCCTTCAGCTGAATGTTGACGTTGGCGAAGCTGCAGCGCTCCTCGTCTGGGACGTTGAAGGCCTTCACTGTTAAATGGTAGACCTGCTTGGCCTCGTAGTCCAGGAAACCCTGGGTGGTGATGGTGCCGGTGTTCGGGTCGATCACAAAGAGGTCGCTGTCCGACGACTGGATCACGTAGGCCATGACCGCGTTGGCTCCCGAGTCCCGATCGGTGGCGTTCATCTTGACCACAGTGGTGCCACTCGGAACGTTCTCCTGCACAACGGGGTAGTACTCGTCAGGGTCGAACGTGGGGGAGTTGTCATTGACGTCCGTCACGTGGATCGTGATGGAGACGTAGCTCGTTTTCGAGATCCAGCCGCCGTCGGTGGCCGAGACTTTCAGCTCGTGCTGCTGCTTCTCTTCAAAGTCCAGAGGGAGCGCGAGGGACAGCACCCCGATCTTACTGTTCAGCGCAAACAGGCCCTTGTCATTACCCGACGTAATACTGTACGTGATGAGGCCATTCATTTCTTTGTCTTTGTCTCTGGCTGACAGGGTCCTGATTGCTGTTCCCACGGCGAGGCTTTCGGGGACCGTCGCGGAGATTTGGCTTTGTGAGAACTCGGGTGTGTGGTGGTTTTCCTCTGTGACGGCGATTCGCACCGACGTCCGCGCCGACAGAGGAGGATTCCCCCTGTCGTTGGCGGTGAGGTCAATAAGGAAAATTTTATTCATGTCGGACGTGAGGGAGGAGGCGACGGTAATCCATCCACTGGTTTTGTCCAGTTTGAACTTACTGGAGCTGTTCCCTCCTGTGATTAGGTACTCCACTTCAGAATTAAGGCCAAAGTCCTTTTTGTCGTGAGCTACTACTCGGATCAGTCTCGTACCGACTTTGACGCTCTTGGTGACGGGAGTGAAGTACGTCAGCGCGTCGAACTCGGGAGGATTATCGTTACTATCGACGATGTTCACGATCACTGTCGTCTCGCTCATGAGTGGCTTGACGGCTCGATCCGACGCAGTGACGATGAAGCTGTGGCGGTTGATGTTGATGCTACTGGCGCCCGTCGAGTTCTGATACTTCAGCTGCTGCTTGACGAAGATCTCCCCGGAGCTGGCGTTGATTCGGAAGTACTCCGACTGCGACCGGATGAAGTAAAAGATCTTGCCGTTGAAGCCTTCATCGGGGTCGGTGGCCGAGACCTGCGTGACCAGCGAGCCCACCTCGGTCAGCTCGGGGTAGTCCAGATAGTAGGAGGGCCGGCTGAACCTGGGTGCGTTATCGTTGATGTCTGTGATGAAAATGGTGACGTCGGTGCTCACCGTCCAGCCGGAGTCGTGAGCAGACACTTTCACTATATAGTGGTCCGTGTCCTCTCTGTTGAGGGGCCTGCTGATGGTGATGTCTCCCGTGTTGGGGTTGATGTTGAACGGGAGGCTGCTGTCTGTGATGGAATACCGGCTGACGGCGTTCGAGCCGGCGTCCTCGTCGGTGGTGGTGACCCTGGTGACGGTGTAGCCGACGGGAGCGTTCTCGGCCACCGTGGCGCTGAAGATCTTGGAGAACCTCGGGGCGTTGTCGTTAACGTCCAGCACATTGATGAGCACTTTGACCGCCGTGCTCTTGGCCGGCAGGCCCCGGTCGGTGGCTTTGACCTTCAGCGTGTACACGGCCACCTTTTCGCGGTCCAGCGGCCTGGTGGTCCGTATCTCCCCCGTGGCCCGGTTGATGCTGAAGCTGTTCTCCCTGTTGCCGTCGACGATGGCGTACTCCAGCTGTCCGTTGGGCCCGCTGTCCAGGTCGAAGGCGGAGACCATGAGGACGCGCTGGGGCGAGAGGTTTTCCAGTATTTCCGCGTGGAAGGGGTCCTTATCGAACGCGGGGTGGTTGTCATTGACGTCCAGCACGGTTATTTCCACTTTCTCGTAGGACGAGTAAGGAGGGAAGCCCTGATCTCTGGCTTCGATCCAGAGAACATACTTCTGAATGTGTTCGTAATCCAGAGGATGTCTGATGGACAGCTCGCCCGACAGCTGGTCGATATGAAACGCGTTATCCAGGTTCCCACTCGCGATGTAATACGACAGCGGCCCGCCCCTCATGGAGGACCCCGTCACCGTGGTGACCACATGGTTGCTGGGCTGGCTCTCCGGGAACGTGAACGAGTGCTCCTTCAGCTTGATGACGGGGAAGTTTCCCCCGGTAACGAAGCGCACCGTCACGGTGGTCATGTCCGTCTTGGGGTTGGCGCCGCCGTCTTTCACACGGACGGTGAGGGTGACCTCCGAGCTGCCCGTCAGCTTCTCGTTGGCCGTGATGGCGCCTCGGAC
>JAUESE010000056.1:17287602-17303687 GCA_032274725.1 Malacoctenus triangulatus | reverse complement strand
GACTCAAGGTTGGTTTGTTGTGTTTTGTTTTGGGGAATGTCTCTCTCTCCTCGGCCCTCCCTCTCTCACACTTTATTTCAGTCCCCCCACCCCAGCTGTCCCACTGCTTTTTTGTGCACCGGTGTCGCCGAGTGTTACAGCGATAAGCTCAGCTGATGCACTAAATATCCAGCGTGGCAAATGTGGGGGGGCGGTTTCCGAGTCGAACAGACTCGCAGAAATTACGACACGACTTGAATCTTCTTCCCCGACGATCTGTTACCAGCGTCGTTGTTAGCGCGCTTGCAGTTTGGTGAGCAGCGGCCATAATTAGAAAAAAACAAAAGAGCGTCACATTTCTGCAAACAATCCTCCTGCTTTCCGTAAATCCGACTGGTTTATTCTTACACGAGGGATTTGTCCTCTATTGTGTTGAATCCCGTTTGAGCAGGAAACAGACCACAGTAAGGAAGTCATTCCTTCTACCTTGACCTTCACTGGTGACACTTGATTACTTTATTTCACTTTATGGCTTCAGATCAGTTCATTTTTTCATACAAATTTCAAACACTTTGCAAAATTGAATCAAGAAACTTCAAGAAAACTCAAAAAGGAGAAAAATCCTAATTAGTTCTATCAACAGTGTAGATCCCATGTTCCGAATGTCTTCTACCTTCGAGACACATGATCAGTCCAACTCGCTGCCATCTCGCTCAGCTTTCACTCCAATCCATCTGTTCTCCCCACATGCGCGTCGCCCGTGCTGTTCCCGTCGCTCGGTCTTAATTCCGTTTGCTATTTTTCCACCGCACGCGAGAGCTCCCCTTTCGTTTGGAGATTCCTCGGACATGGAGCTCGGGTTTCAAGTCGATCCAGTCCCCCCCCCCCCAGGGCCTCCACCAAACGTCCCGTTTGGTTCAAACACAATAGCCCGAGGGGCGAAGGAAAATAAATGCTACTGTATGGTTCCAGTGGAAGGCAGCGCGGCAGACTGTCACACAGCGAGAGGTTTATTTTCTAATGAAGGGGGGGGCATATAATTTCCATCTGACGTGAGGCTCGGTTCATCAGTGAACCATTGAATGATCGTCTTTGTGGCCGGGGAGGTTTTTTTTTTTTTGCTGAGTGGACAGTCGGACCGTCTGCTTCCCATTCATCGGTGCACTCACGCGGCCGTCGGCTTGCTGGCAACCTGGAGGCCTTTTTCTTTTTTTTCTCCTTTTTAATGGTCGAGGACTTGAACAAGCGGCTAAGTGCCTTTTCTCAAGGGCACCTTATGGTAGTTATTGAAGAGGTGTTTCACTCGAGTCCCTCTCTCCAGGCGGCCCAAACAGAGGCTTTATTGTTGCCCAAGTTGTTAGAGCGTAGATAATGGAAACGCGACTGGTTGAAAATTTGGCTTTAAATCATCTATGTGTTTATTTCTTTCCTTGGTTTCTCCACTCTGTGTCAGGGCTGAGGTGCACATCTAGTAGTTCGTGCTCGCTCCTCACAGCCAGTGGGCTCTGATTGTGCTGAGTTGCATGTTCTCCCTGTGCATGTGTGGGTTTCCTTCAGGTTTCTTCTTCCAGTCCAAAAGGATGCAAACGTGGTCAGTTGGTGACTCTCAATTGTCCACACGTGTGAATTGGTTTGTCTCTGTGTTTGTGATTGACTGCTGTTGCCTCCACAGTGTAACCTGCCTTCACTAGTTGTGAGCTCGGATCAGCTCCAGCAAAACTTGGGTGGAAAAGTAGTATAGAGGCTTAAAACATTAACTGAAGGACCCTAAATAAGGTTAATTTAATGCACTGTCAGCAAAGTTTAAAAAAAGTATGCAAAACAATAGAACTTCAGATCTCCAGTAGCGGCAGAAAGAGAGTCACAGAATATCTGAAGGCATTTTGGGGCCAATTTGTCGGTGATCTGTGGTACAGGAACAAAAACAAGCTAATTACCTACATAACCTTCGATAGCTGTTGGCTAAAGTGGCTATTTTGAAGCTGGCAAGCTTTTTTAAACTTTCTAAAAACAAAACTAGAAGGAAAAATTTCCCGCTGAGCTCTGTTCTTTGCCGGAAGCAGAACTTGAGTGTTAACTTCTGCTGTGGTGTGTGCGACTATATCAGCATTAACTCAAGCAAAAATCTTTGTCCTGGGATGTTTTCATAGTTGACGACTCACACTGAGAGGGAGTCTTTGTCCCCCTTCAGTGACTGCGTCGCTCTATGTCCCCACATCGTCGAGGAAACGCCTTCGCATAGCACGGTGGCTCCAAAGACTCGGTTGGCCAGATGGTTTGGCTGGAGAGCAAGAAGAGGTGTGGATTCCCACGGAGGAAAGGGGGCCGAGCTCCGAGCTCCGGGCTTCTTTTTTTTCTTCAGTTGCGCCTCAAGCTCCCCTGCAGAACTCCATAAAGCCATGATTCAAACCCATTGGGCTGCGTGATGTTTAATTGAACCCCAAGCTGTTAATCCGAGGAAAGAAAATCAACTAATCCAGATTAGGGTCAACCAGACGGGGGGAGGGAATTGTCAAAAGCACTCGGCGGCCTGCTGGGCACCTCGGAAAAAGATCAGGCTCATTACTCGAAAAACCAAACACGCTCACGTGAAACAAACACCCAACAGTCAGGAGGAAATTGTTTGGTGGCACCGTGAGAAGATTTGGACATAATCTCACACCGGCCGGTTGGCTTCCCGAGGAGGGACGGGGTGGGAGCGGCAAGACGATGGTGGTGAGAAGTGAGCGGCTGGACTGACCCACGGAGGGGATTTTAACAGGGGAGCCGTGAAGAGGCGAGCAGGGACGGGGGCCATTTGATAGCATTAGCAGATGCGGCTGGCACGCCTATCGGTTTCATTGCTGAAACACTGTGTCTAACTCGCCCTCCTCTTATCTCCTGTCTGCGCACACACACACACACACACACACACTGCTTCTCACTCAGCCACCTTCTCGTGCAAACTCGCAGTTTTATCTCCATCTCTTTCACCCCCCCCACCCCCCTCAGTAAGTGAATGGCGGGGCCGCGAACGTGGCGGCGACGGGGCAAAATTCCAGCGCCGTTGCTCCGGTAACGGTCTCCCTTCTCAGGGAGAGTTGCGAGATTGTGTCATTTCTCTTGATCATATCAATGAAACGGCGGGGCCATTTGGTCAGGATCACACCGAGTTCACTCCATACCTCCAGTCTGAAGTGTGTGAAAGTATACAAAAAGTTGGGACGTATGGAACCAGCTGGAGTCGGCTTAAACAGGAAGGCTGGGACTAAATATACCAAAGAAAAACACCCTCACTCTATACGGACATTTTTTATGTCGAGATAAAGTCGCCCAAAGTAAATGACAGTCTGCAATCATAACTAAAGCTTGATATGAAACATTTCCCAAGATTGGATTCGAATGAAAAAGAACACGTCACTGGATTTTAGTTTAGTTTGGGCTGTTTTTCTCAGGTAACACTTGTGTTATCAGACTGATGATAAAAAAGCTCAATAAGACACCAGGCAATGCAAATCAGGTTCAGCAAGTTCATTCTCCAGTTAGCATCCTGAACTGTATCTCTCCAAACACCCTCATTAGATTTCCTAGAAGACTTGCTGTTGGAGGTGTTTTTATGGTTTACTGTTCAGGTTTCTGCCTCAATTTGTTGCAGAAAATATGCATCTTTTGGTCTGTTTTGAGTAACATCATGTGGACTGAACCAATGCCAGTGTTGATGGATAAACGACGGCTGTAACTCTTGCCTATTGTAACTCCATAACTAGAGTATCTCCTGCACTTCACCTGGTGTTCGAAAGTCTCGTGCTTCATATTATCCTCCCTCACGATGACAAACGCCGCCGAACGCTGAACTTTACGTCCTGTGGCTCTTATTGCATACCAGAGGAGATCAATCGCTCTCAGGGGAATTAAAGTATTTGTATAAATCCCGTGTTTATTAAGACTCGGAGTGACGTTGTGCACGTCGGTTTCTGCGCGGAGCCGTGTGACGTGAGCACGACCGGAGGACGCGAGACCCCCGTGACTAATGAAGTGCGTTGTGAATCATCGGAGGGGCACGGGGGAGGTAATTGAAAAATCGTGTTGCCTTCGGCTTCTCGGAGGAGAAGCGTGCAAATGTCCCACCTGGTCCTGGAGGTCCTAACGACATTAGGGTGGAACAAAAAGTACATGCAAGGCCCTCGTAGAGCGGCGCTGCATACGACAGCGTCTGAGGAGGAGAAGCCTTTAAAAACGACTTGCAATCGCTCAGGAAAGAAAACTTCCCACTGACATTTTCATTTTTTTCCTCCCTTATTACTCTCAGTGAGTTATTTTGAGGTTTTGAAGCATGTCAACAGATGCAACTGCCGTTTGATAATTTACAGTTGCAGACAGTCGAATGGTGCTCCTGAGGCGGACATGGTTAATGCTTCCCACACTGTATCCCATGCAGCACCTCTGAGTGATTTCAGGTGGGGATGGACACTAACATTTATCCACAAAGTCTTTCTTTCTTTTTTTTTTTTGTTCCCGGGACGGGGGGGGTGAAAGAAAGGACCCCGATTCGACGAGACAGCTGTGTTTGGGAAAGGAAACGATCTATCAAAAAACGAGGGAGTGATATATGCTTAACCAAACTCTGCGTGCGTCGTCCGCGACGCGACCAGCTCGCGTCTGCAACCGTTCCTCAAAGAATCCATCACGGCCTCAGAAGACGGATACGCTGAGGAGGCCTCCGCAATTAGCGCATCAACAGCTGGAGAGGCCATTAGACACTCCTGGGTGTTTGCTTCATCCCCCTTTTGTTTGGAGAAGGCAGAGCAGCGTGGACAAATATGGGACACTAATGAATGGTGTCTGTCACTGCGAGCGGGAGCGCCTGGGAGAGTTTCTTTAAGGCTACAATGTGACTTTGAGGGTAAAAAAACGGTGAAAAAGGAAGAGAAAAAAACAGTAAAAAGGGAGCTGACGTCAAAGAAAACGGTGGAGGGCTGTTTGGAAAATCTTATTAAGATGTGTAATTTTTGCAGATGTTCATTATACTTTGGCCAGGGTTAAGAAAATAAGTGGTGTTACAGTTTTGCCATTTGTCTTTGGAGAATAGATCATTGGCTGAAGCTTTGACTGCGAGCCATCCGAGGCCACGGCAGCGTTTTTTGCGAGGCAATCAAACCCAAATGTGATGGCAGCGCTGGCTCGGTGCGCTTTGAGCGCTTTCAGGCTCAATCTGGAAAAAATGGAATTGATTGAGCAGGTCGTGTTACTGTTTCCCGGTGCACAATTACGTGCATAAACGGCAAATTCTCCTCTTTTTTTTTTCCCTCCATCGATTTACATCCATGCGGACGACTTGCAGGTTGTAGGTCCGACGTGGAGATGATGGAGGGCCAGCGAGAGGGTGGGAGTCTGAGAAGCGTCCGTCTTATCACACGGAATTAAGATAACCCGCAAGTGAATCATTCAACATGGTCTACAGCTAATCTGAGCTCGGGCTGACGTATTCTGCGTTATCTCACCTTCGCTCACACACACCACCATTCGCGCACGCACGTCCTCCGAAAACAAACAGAGATTACAGATGTCGTTTATTCTCTATAAGTCAAAACCAAGAGAAGGGTAAAGTGTATGCTCAGAGGAGGAGATCCTCACCCAGAACACTTTAAATGTGTTTAAATCTGCTTTTAAGAGATACTCTCGGAATTGGAGATAAGGGGGAGGGTGTTTGCATCGAGCTGCCATGGCTTGCTGACTGTGGCTCATTTTGTTTCTTTTTTCTTCTTTCATGTTGGACAGAGTTCAGGAAAGGTTGTAAATGTAATCTATCCAAGAGGGAGTGCACTCCTCTCTGCAACAGACTCCCCTCGATGTTGTTCCTGGCAAACGCCCTGGAGCTGGCCATCCAAGACAAGTGATGCTATTTTCTGTCCGACGCTCTCTTTCTCTCCTCCTGTTTTTGTTTTTTTTTGTTTGGACTCATCTATTTCTGAAAGGCTATACAGTAAATATGTAGATTTTTTTTTTTTTTTCCGGGGCCAGTGCGGGCAAGAAATCGGGAGGCCTGTAATCAGTTTTCCAAACCCTCTCCCGCCTTCACAGGGCCGGCCTGTTTATTTCCATCTTGATGACATTTGCCTAAAAGTCGGTTCACGCTTGAGTACGAGACGTTGGAACGCTCGAGCTCTCGCGTTATGATTAAAAACCGTGTCAGAAGAGGCCTGCGTTTCGTAGCAGCGTACGATAAATACAGAGCGCGGTGATTAACATCACCGGAGGTGATCGAGATCCATCAGGCGACGTCGACTCCGACGGAACCGCGTCTTTACTTGACTCTTCCGTTCAACACGTGTGGTCACGCTGCGCAGCGAGCTGCCTATAATCTCCGACATAAAAACAAATGGAATAATTAGGCCACTATTGACACCAATTAAAGGTTCTCCGGCGTCCAGATCCGGGAGATAAACAAGAGCACGGAGCCAGATTTTGGGTTCGGGGCAATAACCATCAGCGACCACCGTGTCTGTAAATCAGCTTTACGGCCGGTTTGCGGTGGATTTACAGCGCGGCCGGCTCTCGCTCGCCACTGGAAGCCGTGGCGTTCTGATACGAAGCAAGCGCGAGATTAACAGCACAGAGTCAAAAACTTAACGCGCGTCTTTAATTTTCAAGGTAAATATTATTTTAAAGTTTTAAGACAACAGCTGGCTGTATTATTAATCATTGTGCTGCTGTTTAGAGTGGACTCAATAATCTTACTATCTCCAGCATTTACCGTCATGTCTGGAGTAATTTAATCGGGAGGTGGGGGGGAATGTGACAGTTTTCAAATGGCATTTATCTCTGTTTCAGGACACAAGCTTCAAAGGGAGAAAAGCTTTTAGTGGAGCACTCTTACAAATAACTTGGAGGAAAAAAGAAAAAAAACAGGAAGATTGAAGATGGAAAGAAAGTTTCCGTCTGCAACTCGGCAAAGGGAATAAATTTGCACAAAACTTCGAAAAAAAAAGGGCCTGACAATAAGCAGCTGAGGCTAAAACACGACTAAATAAACCACAAAAGTTTGCAACAAGCCAGATCAGAGATCCTGTTCTCTGGCTTTTTTTTCCCTTCTTCTACTGTTTACGTGAACTTGTGGACGTCTTGTCCAACGGACTCCCTCCATTGCTTTCCCCGTCTCTGGCCCGCGCTGCTAAATCAGGCAAGAAATGGACAAACAAACAATTCCCCCCGAGTCACCATGCGCCTGCGACGATCCCCTAGTGCCACTTCGGAGTGTCAATCCACCCGGGACCACATCTGACCGGGGGCGACACGGGGAGGGGAGGGGGGGGGGTGGGTGGCTGAAGTGAGGTCGTAAAGTTACGCCAGCACAAGGAGGGAAGGAGCGAAGCACACAAGGGCGGGGATTGTCGGGCTACTCGCAGCGCGACTTCCTGTTATTTGTTTTGGAGTAAACGCTGAGTCTCAGGGGAGGGACGAGTGACCGTGCTGCTGGACACAAGTCGCCGTCTGTCCTCGGCCTGCCTCCGCTGTTTGTGTGGCTCGGTGCGAGCGTGCAGCCCGGCATGCATCGGCATTCTTCTCTTCCTGCCGAGGCTGGCCACTTTGTTTGAGGCTAAAATATCAAGTATTGCTGTGTAATCGTACCTGTATGTCAGAATCACACGAAGCTTGAACCTCCATTGGCGGTCGTACTCGTGGTGGTCAAGCTTCGGTGAAAATAACAACAGCCAGTGGTCTGATTTTGAAGTCCATTGTGTGTTTTACTGGACGGCTGACAAAGCCACCGGCATGGACGGCGCCTTTTAATCTAACTTTAAGTTTTAACGAGCCAACCAGTCGAAAACCGACGCGGCCACACGAACATCCTGCAACTATGTGAACGCTGTATACCAACGGAATTAGCTCGAAACAAGCTGCTTGAGTCCCACTTTCATCGAGTTTTAACCAACGCCGAAGCTCGACACAGAATCAGCGTCGCAATTCCCATCGAACGAGACAGATGGGTACGATTCACGACGCGCTTCTCTGCCACCAGTTGAAATATAAACACGACGAAAGCACCTCGAAGACAGATTGCACGGGAGCGGATCGTAGTTCAGGGTTCAGTTAACGCGGACGCATGTCATGCAGCTCAGTATTTGTGATGCAGAGTTGCTGCGGTGTGTCTGAGTCAGCATATCGATATGTTTACCCGTGAGTGATTTGACTCAACTGAGTCGAGGCCATAAAAACATAGGAGCCCATACAAATGGGCGGCTCCCCCCCATCGGGAGCTAATGGGCCGGGACTTTTCCTCGCCTCATTATCTGGTTCTGCTCCTTCTCAGCAAAATAAGAGAGGAAAAATAGGGGAGAGAGGGAGCACGAGAGACAAGGACGCAAAAAGAGAGAGAGGAAAAAAGAAAGGGGCATGAAGAAGGTGTAAATATTCAGACAGAGTGCAAGAAAATATAAGAAAAAAAAATAAAAAACTCAAAAAACTAGCAAGAAGGTGGAGGAGAAAAAAAAAAAGTGCGAGGAGAAAGTGGCGCAGCAGAGCGAGCCATTCAGGGCCGAGCAGACTCCGTGGCGTGAGTTTTATTGTCTAACTACTTAATTGTAAATAACAGGCCTCGGCGATGTGAACGACCATTCATTCGCCCAGACAGAGTGATTAATCCATGCTGGGCTTTGGGAGAGTGCAGGGGCAATGTGTGTGTGCTGGTGTGTGTGGGTGCGTGTGTGTGTGAATGGCAGAGAAAGAGAAAAATAGAAGGGTTCTTTCTTTCTCTCTGTCGTCTCTATCTCGCTGCCCCACAGGTCCTAATTGGTTAATTTCATAAACTTCTCAAAGGGGCGCTCGCTGAGGCCCTCCCTCGCCTTTTATTGGAAAAAAAACAGCAGCCCGGTTCGGCATGGCTACCTGCAGCTCCTCCGGCCTTTGTTGCGGGTAAAGGGGGGGGGTGAGATTCAGACAAGCGGCCGTGGGGGGTTTCCTTCACAGAGAACTACAGCAGGGAGATAATGGGCACGGCGCTCGGGCCCAGACTGGGAGGGAGCTCCGGGTCCCGTTTTAAGCTGGTCACTTCCCAGTGTTTTGTCCGTCGAGAGACTCCGTGACCTGCTCATTATTTCATTCTGGGGGCGCTGCCGCGATATGATAGCTAACAAGCTGGTCAGGGAACCGAGCAGATTGGACGTGGAGCCGGGAAAAGTGTCGTTCAAACAAAAGAGCGTCTGTGTGGTGGACTTTGTCGCGTTTGTGTCACAATGAGAAGCAATTCGAAGCGGATTTTTGCTCACCGAGCTTCATTAAAAAGGCTTGTATGACACATACATACATGTTTAATACATGCAAATCATCACTAAGCAAACTTTTGTTCACTCAGTTGAATGTCTTCACACTATAAATGTATATATGCACATTAATGCATGTTATATTGACATTTACTGTGCATTAGGAGTCTAAATCCTTATTTTTCTGGAAGGTGTGGGACCTCCTGATGCGAAAGTCGTAAATACGAAAGCTCGAGTTCCTTGTTTTAACGTCCAATCATGTCAAATCTTTCCTGTTTACACGTTACTAAAGTCCCAGCTTGGAAAAGGTGTTTTGTAAACTTTAAGAGCGAAACCGAAGCTTCCCAGCAGGGTGGACTCACTAAAAGCTGCAGCGACGCAGTCGAGGGAAAAGCGCTCATGACTGTTTTCCTGCGCCACTGTTGCCAAACTAAATTTGCCTATTTCACTCAGTAAATTCAGTGACTCACATCCAATTTTTGGCAAAACTTGCATTATGCTCCTGCGAGGGAGTCATTTGGCTTTTTGGTTTTTCTTTTCTGCAAACTTTGGAAGTTTTTCAGCCCCCCTAAAAATAGATTTGATATGCTTGAAAAGATCTTCAATGAATGAAGTATAATTGTGCAATGCAGCCAGACATAATCGCACTGTAATAAGTGCATTTAATAGCCGCCTGCAAAATTGTCGCAGCCAGACATTGAAGCGTCTACATCAGTTACTCTGCCTGCACAAGTCGCCATGCAAACACTCAAACCTCCCTATCGAAGCTCGGGATCAGCGTCTTTAGACTGTTTTGCCCCTGAAATGTGCAAATCAACCGAGGGGCTCGGAGACCATGTTTGCACTCCCCCCCTTGGAACTACGATGAATGTCTGGCACAAAGATGAGATGAAATCGAACCCCCCCCTCTCCTTTTTTTATTTTTTCTCCACATGCGAGGGCATCCTGCTGCCTTTTCCACCCACCTTGAGCGATTATTCCTTTCTTTCCCCCCTTTTTTTTAACATGATGTGTGCCACGGTATCAGAATTCCAGCCTTTGTACGGCGCAGGGCCCTTCGCCGCAGATAAAAAACTCCCCAGTATAAACACGCTCCCATTAAAGGGGGGGGAACTGGCGGCCGACCAGACTTCACCTCAAAGCGAGCCGCGTTATCTGCAAAAAAAAGCGTCTCCGGCTCCGGCGCGAGTGATTCACTGCAGGGACGGCAGGCGGAGGACTTTTTTTGAGATGAGCCAGGTCCGGGGCGCAGCGCCGGACTCCAAGGCCAATCCGTCTCCATAAAATTGACTCGTTTCGGGGCCGAAATGAAAGAACGGAGGAGGGTGGGGGGGGGGCGTCGGCGTGCTTGGGTCCACCGTGCGTCGTCTTCGAAAAAGCAATCTGACATTCGTTACGTGTGAACTTTTAAGTGCGCATTAAATCAACAAGTATGAGTCTTCTGGACTGTTGGGAACAGCTTGGAAAAAGCCAGACGCTCACCTCAAAGACAATCAATTTCTTTTTTTCAGGAGAGGGAGGGGGGCATTTTACTGTTGATAAATATTGTTGTGAGTTTACAATCGAAGGGGTATTTTAAAAAGGACGCCCCCCGTGGTCATGTGCAACACTGGAGGCACTGTACTGCCGCCATCCATCAGCATAGCGCAGGGCAGTTTTCACCTCTATAAAAGTGTTCGAGGGTCTTTACCTCCGTGTAAATCAAGCGTGCGGAAGACTGACACCGTTAAGTCCCACAAATCCAATAAAGCAGCAACTAAATCTGGGACTTTTTTTTTTCCTTTATAAATAACATATATTAGGGCAGGCGGGACGGCCATAAAAATGGCGACTGCTGCACCATGGGAATGCCGTCCCATCGCCGAGGCATTCCCGGCGGAGTCTTTACGAAGGGGGGGGGGTGTTTGAGGAGGCTCAGTCGCGTTGAGACGAGACAAAGTTGGAGCTGCAAAATTGAGCTTCGAGACAGAAAAGAAGAAGAAGAAAAAATAAGAGAAAGTTTGCAGGATGTATTTCAGAGAAGGTGCCAAAAAGAAAAAAGAGGAACCGAAACACAAACATTCACATCTGCAACTTTCTTTCATCTCAACTTTCCGTGCCGTGAGCCATGACCACTGTTCACACTCACATTTACATACGCGACTCTGCAGAAGCCATCTTTTTTTTTTTTTTTTTGCTTATTGAGGCTGCTTATCAGTTGCTGTTCCCAACCCGGCATAAATCCTGAGGATTAAAAGGACTTCAAAAAAAAGTTTTGGAGGGTGGAGGGGAGAAAAAGTAGAAGGGGGGGGGTGCTGGGGTGAAAAAAAAAAAAGCCGACAGGATGAAAAGAAGTTGGGGGCCCATAGAAATGCTAAGGAAGTGGCCCTCTTTTTTTTTTTTTCTTTCCTCCCCAAGTTGCTCAGGGGTAGGAAGTTCCCAGCTCTGCCACTTCATTAATTCATGCTATTTAACAAGCAGGATTGTGGTGGGGCTTCTTCGGCCCCCTTCACACTGGAACCAACAACAGTGCCATCAGTAACTGACAACCCCCCGGGCGGAGGGGCTACGGCCTCCGGGGTCCGCGCTGCAAACAGAGCCACGGGAAGCAGAACCTCGCCATTCAAGGGTTCAGCCTTTATTTGTCATCCCTGGTTTCTTCCCCCCCCCCACCCCCCCACCCAACCATACACACATCCCCAATCATGGGCCTCCGAGGGATGAATCTCCCCTGTTTCCTATTAAGACAGAAGGAGAGAGACGGAGGGGTGGTGTTGGTGGCGGTGTGGGGGAAAGGAAGGGGCGGGGCAGCAGGGGAGGAGGGGGGGGTCGCTCATCAGAGGAATCAGTATGCTTATCCATAACTTCTTAACGTTCGCCGACCTCGAGACGTTGGAGGAGGCGAACGGAGGTGGCAGAAAAAATGTAGGGGAAAAAAAAGGCAGACTTCTCACAGACGAAGTCATCTAAACTTTCGCAGCGAGTTTTGTTATGTTTTTTTCTTTCTTTTGCGGGCAAAATGATTCACAGGGGTGTTTTCTCTTTCAGGAGCGCTGGCGCAACCAGAACTCTACGCAGAGGAAATTTACTGTCCGTGAAAAAAAAAAATGTAACAGGCTCTTTTTAGACAGTTCTTCACAGATAGAGACACTTATCAGCCTCCACCACTGCTCAAATTTGTAGGTTTTCTGGCACTTCCAGGGAAGTCAGGACAGTGAGATGGAATTACAACCATTTTTCTTCCAGATAAACAGAGAAGCAGGCGTCGGTATCAGAGACAATACAACAAAAAAAAAGAAAGACATGCACACTCAAGTTAGAGTCGACTTTTTCATTCTGAAGATTAGGAGTTTTGGAAAAGGTTGAAGGAAAAAAAGGAGAAAAGATATATGGTGGCATTGCACAAATATCATGTGAATTCAGGAGGTTTTGTTTGCCGTTTTTCTCGTGAAATCCTGAATACAGCAGGGGTGATTGATAAGTATTTGCGAGATAAGCCTCAAAAATACACTGTCGCTAAGAAGTGGCAAGGACAGCCCACATCTTATTGAGTGTTTGTGAGGAAAACATGGCTCAAAGGGAGGAATATTGCATGTTTAGACTGGTGTCCATTGTCGAGTTTTGGCACTCGTGTCTTACAATGAAGCGAGAGGAACCGAATTAGCTTCCTTTTCACAGAAAAGCTCATTTTTGGAGACTTCACGCTGCTCAGGTGACCACTTTCTGTGTCTGATTGATTAAACGCTACAGCTAAATGACGGTTAAGTGGCCCAACATCCAAAATTGTCCCAAACACAAGGATACAAAAAGATGCTGAAGCAAAATTTGCTCTCTTCCAAAAAAGAATTATAAAGTTTTTGGCTGCTTGAACCATTAAATATTAAATAAAAGTTCAATGAAACGTAATAATAAAGCAATGGGACATCATGATGCGTTAATGCATGACACATGAAGTGGATTTGTGACGAGAGATTGCATCATTTTAAGGCCGACCCTCATCCTGAGCATGTCGTGAATGCACAGTACAATGATATGGGCCAGTAATATGTTGTACATGTGGGTTTCATCCTACAACAGCTCTGTGCAAACACGCTACGGACCCCCCGGGGAAGGGGGGGGGGGGGACTTCATAAGGAGGTAAGCTGACAGATCACCGTGGCTGCGAGGAGAGGTCCGTAATGCATCCCCGAGAAAGCCGGGTTATCCTCTGGGTGAATTAGCCAAAATTACATTGTGCTAATGCCTGTCTGGAAGAATGTTACCCAGGATCCCTCAGGAGAGCCCGCCTGGGCCCCCACATCACTCGCCGTGCCTCAAGGTGTTGAAATCGGGGGGGGGGGGGATGAAATTCCCGTATCTGTGACCTCAAACTTGGAAATTTCACCGGCTCTCAGCTGTTCCTCCGCCGGCTCATTCGTTACCCCGCGCGGCTGTCGAGAGACGACGGCTGAAAATAAACACCGCGTTTATGGCGTTTTTTTTTTTTTAAATCGGCAGGCGACATTATCTCGAGTCTGTTATCTATTATGGTGAGACCATAATTAATGACGGTTAAAGAGTGCATGGATGATGTCTCCTCACAGCCCATTAAGCCCGGCCGCAGTCAGTCGAGATGAGGCGAGAGGGGGACAATTTGCCGGGGCGGCTCTGGGCTCCGACTGTGGCCCCGGCCTCGCCTCTTAATTGCTAATATAGTTATTAAGGGGATGCCAGTGGGAAGACCACCAGGGTAGGATTGTCCCCCGAATTATCACAGTTGCTTTTCAGCGGCGTGGAAATCCTCTAAAGGCCTGCGATTCAGTGTCACACAAGGCTTTTATCGCTTTCCCACCGGGGCCCAGGAGGATCCCCACTAAGAGCCACAAAGCGGCACACCAACCTCGCGCACATGCACACACAAGTGGCCGCGCATTCATCAAAAATCTATCCATCGTCATGTGTCCTGCGCAGAATGCAGAATACGACACCGGGGCCTTCAATAGACACTAAAATTAGTTTAGGAATCGATCAAAAAAGGCAATAATCAAAGCAGACGTCGCAGCAATGGCCTACAAGGTTAATTCACATGCAGGGTTTTTCTTTTCCCTTAAATGCAGAGCATGAAGGAAGGAGTGTGTGACTTTTACTACAACAAAAACTACCAAAGCTTTACTCAAACACAACTTAAGAGAAGATAACTGAAATTAATATCAAAGTACAACTGAAAGAAAAGGTCATTTTGTCATCTTTTGTCTGCAATCATGAGTAAGAGCTGTTTACACAGTGGTGACAAAGCTGAATCAAAAAGCTTACATTTACTGTGCTCACACTTACTTCGAGTGAACATGATACTTGTTGCTAAAAGCTGAATTTATAACTAATGTGGAAAGGAAGTGGACTATCCGGATAAGAAGCCTCCTTTTTTTCTTTTCTTGAATTGTCTCCTTTCAAATAAAGAAACTCCCAGAACGGGACACATCTTTGCTCAATGAGGTAATGAGTGTTAACGCCACTCCAGCACACATCCAGGTCATTTTTTTTCCCCTCCCTTTTTTTTTTCTTTAACCAAACGGTTGATGACTTTAACATACATGGATGGGTAGAATGGTTAAACGCAAGGCCTTCTTTTTCGTCCCCCCACTCCTTTAGCCAAACAAGGGGAAATGCCTGGGAATTACCTGTTGGACCCAAGAGATCCTGGCAAAACCCCATGCCAGCCCCCCCCCCAAAAAAAGCAGTGAAAACACTCACTTTTAACAAACAAAGACGGAGGCAGCTCAGGTCTCCGGGGCAAAATTCGCTCATTAATTCCACTTAGCTCGATTTTGCATGGTTTTCACGCGGCGCTGACTGACAGATTGGTTCAACAAAGACAGCATTGAGACATCTTCACTTCTGTAGGGGGGGGGGGGGGGGGGGGGGGGATTGTTGAAGGTTTGATAAGGCGACTGTCACGCTGCCGGATCACACGCATTATGAAACGGACCCGGGGAGACAAAACGTTTCCGATCCTCCTCCCGTTACGACGACTTCGTCTCAGAGAAAAAGAGGCCTGACCACACTCCCAAATTACACTCTATATGCTGTTACATCTGAGGGGACGTTGCCAGCGTTGCTCAGCTGGGTTAAGTTAGCCATCAAAACGGGTCAGTGGTTTTTCTTTTTTTTTTTTATGTGAATTTCACTGCCAGGAAGGACATCAAGCCCTCAATTAATTGTCGAAGGGAGGAAGCGGACATCCTGCGGGACGCGTCAATGGGACAGTCCACCGGCTGTAAAACTGGACGGGAAAAAAGAAAAAAAAACAGAGGCGAGACTTTTTCTTTGGGCTGATCAGATATGTCATAGTTCATGACTCTTTTCCTCCGTTTCTACCCCCCTTCTTGTTACGTCTGACTCACTGCGATAAATCACGGTGGAAAAAGATTGACCAGGCGTCTCTTTGAAGGCCACAAAAGCTCCCCCCCGTGCCCCCCCCCTTGGGGCAAGTGACATCTCAGCCTGGTAACACGTAATCTCAGCGGTCCCAGGCCGTGCCACTATTAGCATGGCAGCAGCAGCAGCAGCAGCAGTGGTGCGCGGTGAGCCGGCCGGCCCCCTGCGCTTGCTCAAACCTCGGCTAAATCTGTCTGATTCTCATCAAACAGCAGAGGAGGGGAAAGTGGCTGGGAGAGGAGGGGGGAGAGGGGTGGAGGGGGGGGTTAAAAACTCAAGCCTAGACTCAATACAGACACTGCGCCACACAACTCGCCTGGCAGGCAAACCTGTCACCATTCAGTTTACTCCAGTCCCCCGAAAGAGACAAGCCAGCTACAAAAACAGTCTGGTTGGTGCCTTGAATCATGAGAAGAAGTAAGGGTAAAGAGAGAGAGAGAGAGAGGGGGGGGGGGGGGGGGGGCGGGGGGGTGG
>JAUESE010000056.1:17264908-17279686 GCA_032274725.1 Malacoctenus triangulatus | reverse complement strand
GTCGCTCGTCTTACCACAAGCTGGGAAGATGAGGTGTGTGTGTGTGTGTGTGTGTGTGTGTGTGTGTGTGTGTGTGTTTTTCTGTGCGCACGTGAGAACAGTGCATACGAAGCAGAAACGCACATCCTCTCTCTCCTTCTCGTTTGATGTCCCGGAGGTGGGAGGATCTGTGAGGGGAGCCGACCGCACTGAATGTCACTCCCGAGGTGCCGTTGATGGACGACCGGCGCGAAACAGAGATGTGCAGAGAAACAGCGACAAGCTTTTTTTTTTTTTTTTTTTAACTCCCAAACTGGGGGGGTGGAGGTGGGGGGGTCAACAGAGCACCTCGGTGAAGCCTGAGCTCCGAAAACAATGGAAATGCGCCATGTGTATTTCAGCATGTGGATACACTCGGGTGTTTGTTGATGCTAGAGAGCTCGGTAAGTCACGTGTAAGAACACATCATTCTGTTGCTGGGATCCATTATTACCACAGAGAATAGGAGCCAAAATCAACCCACCGCTCTGCCTCCTTCTCCCTCTCTCCCTCGCTCTATCGCTCCCTCCGTTTTACAAGAGAAAGTAGTGGAACATTTTCTTTTTTTTTTTCAGAGCTTGGAGAAACTTGGGCATATTTTATGGTCCCCTTCACAGTCAGAGCAGCACGGAGAGGAGTGATGAAGAAATCTGTGGGATGGAGTCATACCCAGGGCTGAGATTTATTTCCCCGCGCAACACTTGTTTAGGGGAAAAAAAAAAAAGTACAATCATGGCTCCACCTGATCACTGCTCCCAATCAAACTCTGCACGGTCGAGTGACAACAAAGCTCGGAAACTTTAGATCGCAGCCTCTGATGGACTTTTCTGATTGAAGAAATCCCTCCAGGTACTAAAAAAAAAAAAGCTTAATGGCTCCTTTTCCATTACGTGTAATTTTGCAAGCCATGGGGCGACTACTTCAGTCGCACATCCAGGCCGAGGACTGACCCCCCCCCCCATGCTTCCAAATGAGGCGTGACAATCAGGGTCACACAATGAGAGAAATGTATCTGTGATGTGTAAACAAACCAGATGATGCTGAACTCTGTGGAGCATGACCACATTCATTTAACACGTTAACGCGGCGTCCAGCATTGACTTTGCATGAGGTGGAAAGGAGAGGGTGGATGTGGCTGGTGGTGGTGGTGGTGGTGGGGGAGGGGGAGGGGGTGCAGACGAAGGGGTTGCAATACATTGTGAACATTTGACCCAAAGCCAAAACATTGTTCTCTCTGAATATACATCCACATGCACTTCGTGGTCACAATTCAGCACCGTTCCAAAACAGCGCTTTCGTGCCTCAACGTGTTTACAAGGGAGCCGGGCGGAGCCGCCGCACCGGGACAATTCGACCGGCCGCACGATGACGGTCAGAAAAGTGAAGACAAAAAACTCCAAAAGGTAATTTCGTGTTCTTTGGGCTTCAGTTTACTTTCACAGTCTGAATCTTACTCAAGCAGAGCTTGGAACACGATACTTTTTGGTTTTGGACGGGATTCAGTTCAAAGCGGCGCCGAAAAAAAACGAGAAAAAAAAAAAAAGCAGCCAAACACTGAGCCTGGTTGATTTAGTTCAAATATATTTGATCGTTTTCAAATTCGACCAACTTTTGAATGAATCACAGAGAAAAATACTCCTTCATCACAGGCTTGTTTGGAGACATTGTTGTGCCTTTTTGTCAACAGAGGAAAGTGGTTAGAGGACGCATTTGTGGATTTAAAGCACTTTTTTAAACAAACTTATTGAAACTATTTGACCAACGCGAGCAAGCTGAGCCGAAACCGGTTCGCTCATCACCTAGAAGTCACCAATCAACCTGACAGGCGCGTCTTTGGGATCGTGAGAGGAAAAAACACGCGTGTGCGTGCGCAGGGAGAACATGCTGGCCACATCAGAGGGAACCAGAGCCCACAGTCAAACCAGAGTCTCCCCGCTGCGAAGCGCCTAAACTGGGTACGTCCGGCCCTCCGGCTGCTCTCAGACAAGCACAAGTCTGTAGATGACACTAAAACGGGTCCGACTGAGGGATTAACAGTGTCGGGAAACGTATATAAAACACTGACGATTCCGGCATCAAACCACAAGGAAGCTTTGTGACTGCGTACGTCGTGCGCTGGGTGAAAGACGACACCCGGGACAGGTTGTCAGTGGATCGCAAGGTTAATATAGAAACACAATACCCCCCCCCCCCCCCCCCCCGTAACACACACTTTCACAAATATGGCTGGTTTGGAGGCACCAATTAATCCGGGCAGCCTGGATTGTGGGAGGAAGCTGGCGCAGCAGGTAAGCAGTCATGCATAAATATCTGTCTGGATGGTAAAAAACCATGAAAAAAAGCGAAGTGAATTGTGTGGCTGGAGCAACCCCCCACCCCCACCCCCCCACCGTGGCCCCCGGCCAAGAGAAAGGTTAGGAGTTTTATTTTTTTTTGCTCTTTTATTACTGACGCGACGCTCGACTTGGCTTTACAGAAAGTTGGCGCGGCAGAACAATACGAACCTGCGTCTGACCTCTCTGCCTCGCGCTCCGAGCCGTGCCAGTCGCCGCTGGAGGAAGTCGCGTGGAGGAGCGACGGGCCGCGCGGCGAAAGCACCTCGAATGTTCACCGGCGACGGTCGGGGAGCGAGCCGGAACCGCTTAACACTTATCCAAACAAAAAAAAAGTTGGAGGGAGCCACAAAACGAATGAAACACTAACAAACAGCTCGGTGGAACGAGAGGCGGAGGATCAAAACCTCAGGTTTCATTAAGGCTCGCTTTCACTCGAAATCTGCAGAACAGAAGTCTCCAAACGATCCTATTTGACAGAAAAACACAATCACAATAATCGAAATGAAACTAAATGATTTGGACTGCTGCTCCCATTTAGTGCGTTCCTTGCACTTGGAGAACGAGCCTTGTGTGGGTTTTTGAACTCGCGGTCAGCGCGTCTGTGTGTTCTTGGCAGCAGTTTCGCTCGCACGCATCCACGCACGGCTGAACGTTTATCCAACTTTTATGGCGACGGCGTCTCGTAAAAAAAACTGAAAAAAAAAAAAAAAAAGCGGGACAGACGCTCCGAGACAACCGGTACTCCTCAGCACCGGTGCGCCCCGCAGGTTCAACCTTCCCCCCTCCCCTCATGGCCCGGAGGATCGACCACCTACCGAGAGAGAGGCCAGCAGATGCGACGCCTCCTCGGTGACCATCCCTAAAGTGCGCGTCCAGCCGGATTAATGCATGAGTTACGGCCTCGCTCGCGGCTGCGACCGGTGACTTACCACCCCGCTCTCATGCACATCTGCAGAGGCCGAGACACACTCAAAACATTGCAATTAGACCATGAATTACAACACAGCAGGATGCAGTTGGTTCTGCATCACTCCTCCTCCAGCTTTTACAAAATGTGCCTTCGGAGGAACATGAAATTTCTTTTTTTTTTTTTTTAATACCAAACTTGTGCATAAATTCAGTGTAATCAAAAACTTTCTGTCCTGCTCGGATTGATTCAACAAAGAGCACTAAACGTTCAGCTTGGGGAGCTATCCGTAACACAGGGCAGCCTCTTCTCTGGAAACTGCAGTCATCAATATTTCAATTTTTTTATTCAGGCTGCGTCTCTCACAGCCCGAAGAAAAAAAAAAAAGGGGGAAAAAAAATCAGCGAGCGTATTGTATTTTCCAGCTGTACTTGACCTTCTTCTGCCATGTTGACCTGGCTGACTTTACAGGTTTTGGATTACAAGCTTTTTTTTCTTTTTTTAACCTCCAACACGGCCTCTGACACACCAATCATGCTTCACTCGGAGTTTGTATTAGCCGAGTTTCAGCAGCGCGCGGCATGAAGACAGTTTCAGAGTTGGGGTGCGTTCCAATTCCTCCCTTAACCCTCAGTCTTAACCCTCCATCTTAGCCCTCAGTCTCAAAACGCGCGCTTCCGCGACGACCAAGTGCTGTCCCAATTCTCACGTCCCTCAAACTCGCCCCTCAGTTTTGAGGGACGTCCCTCAAGGGAGATAAAGAAATTACGAAAAGCATTGTATTACCTTAGTGTAGGTCCGTGTTATGGATGAGTTACCTCGCTGTTGCGTAACATACTTTTTTTTTTTTTTTTTCTACGATCATTAGCAATAGCAGCCGGTGCGGCTTCTGCGGCTTCTTCTTCTTCGGACTTGACAGACTGAACGCCGCTTTAGCGTAATGCTGCCCCCCACAGTCTGAAGATGTAACTGCATTAAGGAGTGTCCCATTTCTAAGTCAAAAGATTGCCCTTAACACTTGGTTTTGAGGGTTGAGCTTGAGGGTTAAGATTGAGGGTTAAGGGAGGGAATTGGGTCTTTGTCACCGCTCGACGATGAGGATGCAAACACATGCATCAGGTCCTGATAATGGAGCTCTAACTATCCATAGCAACAAAGACCAACACTGATCGGTGTCTTGGATGTGACTCGGCTGTCGGCATTCCCCTGAGTCTGATGCCCGAAAGCACATTGATCCCCCCTTTTTCCCCCCTCCCACCTGCTCGGGACATGATCCTGAACCGTGGCTTCCTTCCCATGAGTCCTACCAATGCTGCCTGTGTCTGGCACTTCCACACACACACACACAGAAAAAGGAAAGCTTCCCGTCACCCCACCTCTTCCTCCATTCCCACAACTCCCGAGAACAGCGTCTGACGTGTCCACAAGCCTCCCAAAACACTCTTTTCTTTCCTCGGGCCTCATGCGTCCAAACATCCCGACCGTACGGTGAGGAGAAGGGGAGGAAAGCCGGCTGACAGCAGCATCCACACACACACTCCTAAATCTGCCACGGCAAGACGCTGGCACAGACAGAAAAAATAATAAAAGCCCCCGCCCCTCAGCCCCCGAATCGCAGCCGGGGCAGCGCAACACTTTATCTGCGGAGGCAAAACAAAGGAAGGCCTGCTGAACACTCCGACTGTGTTTACTTTTTACGGGGAGGAACAATGCCTGTAAGCGAGGGGGCAAGGACTGATGTGGCATTTGAGGGGGGGGGGTTAGGCTCAGAAGGAAAAAAAAAAACAAAACAAAACAGCACTTCATTTTGATTCGCAGCGAGTTTAAGAAAACAATTGTAGCAGTGGAGTCTATAGGGGCTGTGGGGTTTGAATGGAGGGAGGAGGCAGATGAAGGAAGAGTTTACAGCTGATAAGAGACGGATCACTGAGAGCTCTCTGACTCTTTTACAACATCTTATCTGTACACACTCCTTATTTTTTTTTAAAACCTGTATGAGACGTTCTTTGAAGCACAAATCCAGTGTTGCTTCAAGCATATTTCAGGAGTTTGAAACTTCTTTTAACCATTTTTTTAAGCAGGTGTTAATAAATACCTGAATAAACCATCATAAATTGTAAAAAAATTGCATTAAAACACATTTATAGGTCTGGATTTTTTTTATGATATGCATGCTTTTGTTGCTTTTCCCTTAAAAAAGAGGCCACCTCTTCACATGACTCAATAGATGCATCGTGTTGCATGTTCAAAAATATAAATAATGAGTTTTAAGTGCACGTTTCATTTGTTGAACTCCTCCCATCTGCAATAGATGCAACACACCATCCAGCCAATAAAAAGTATGTCAAACATGAGGGAAATCGTTCTGGGGGGAGGTGTGTGTGTGTGTGGGGGGGGGTCAATCTCAGCACAGTCCCACAGAGCTCAGCAGTCAGCCGTGCGCAGGTGTTTCGTCTTCGACAGCAGATTGGAAACACCTGCTCATCACCGACGGCCGACCGTGGTTCAGAGAGAAGCGTGCCATCCGCGGCTCGCAGAGGGCCCGACCTGCAGCGAGGTGAACGGGGGACGTCGCAGGATGTGATGAATCAAAAGCGTCAGCGCCAACAAAGAATAAAAAAGGAAAAAACATCCTCCTGAGCGCTATGAATGGAATCCGAACACACCGACAATAGGTGAGGCCGCTGCCAAGATATTTCACGACGGCAGATTTACCCAAACTAGGAAATGAGAGGAAGCAACAGCGAGATTTCTGGGTAATGAAGTCATTTGAAAGGCATTCCAATGTGCCACTTAGAAGGTGATAAACTAATAACAGCAGAAGAAAGCGAAAACATCGGAGCTGCTTGCAGCAACACATTACCGGGACCATCGCGCTCCTTATCGCACACAACCCAGATGGGGGCCGGAGTGCGCCCCACTGTCCCGCACTGACACATGTAACCAACAGTCGAACTTCCTGAGGTGTTTAAGATTGTGACCGCTGATAAAACAAAAACGTGTGTCCAGCCAGATTTCTCTCTTTGTCTGAGTGTTTCCAAAACAATCACGCGTCACACACACACACAGCGCGGCGAAAGAATGCCAACTTTTCCTCATGCATTCAATCAATTGGGGGAAAAAAATGGGAAATGAAGAATGTGAAAGGGTCACGACCCCCCCCAGGGGGATGGAAATAAGCCCCCAGTCGCTACTGGGTATCTGGTGTGTAAACAGCGCAGTGCAGGAACATTAGTCTAAGTCTGGACGTTTACGCTGCTCGGCCACGTTCTGCTCTGAGACCCCACTGACAGGAGAGCTCCAATCCAACCTATTCATCTGTTGCATTTGGAATGATGTCATGCAGAGGAATATCAGTTACAACGAAGCGCAGAAACGCTCCATTTTTCTCGTCTCGGGGAACGGTCATTCGAATTCCTGCAGGTTATTAGATCTCACGCATCCCAAAGTGGCGAGATCGACTACTTAGCCAGGTGCCGTGGTAAAGTCATCTCTCCGAGGGGCGAGAAAGTTCCAGCTTCGCGTGAAAACCAATCTGACAGTTTAAAGTCGAGTGCAGCGAGGCACTATATTCCCCCATTAGCCCCGACAGTAGAGTCTTACAGGAAAGCAGATTGCCATCTTCCCCTGCAGGGCCGCGCAAGGCCAACATTCGATATTCCCCTTCGGCCCCCCGACGGGCCTTTAAGTTAACTTTGCTAACACGATTTTGCCCCGTAATCCTTGATTTCAATAATAGGCACGTTTGTCTCGGAATAACAGATTGCCGGATTAGATTTCGGTCCCAAAATTAGCAGCAGGTTGGATGGAGAGGCATCAATTACGACTGTCGAGGGGGCGTCCTGCTAATCTTGAACTCCCAAACAGCCTCACGTCACGCAGTTTGGAAACGCGAAACACATTTCTAAGGAGAGCTTACACCTTCTTTTTTGAAGCATGTGTCATGGCGTCTGGAATAACACGGCATTTTAAAGCCGCGCTCGAAAATTCCCAAAACATACAGAGTGACATTTGCTTCTCATTCGACGAGCACGTAGGCTGCAGCCACTTAAAACTGAGGCCTGCATTCCCGTATCACACTTCAGAGAAATGAACTCTATCTTTTACTTCTTTTTTTTCCCCTTTTTATCCCAGAAAAAGATGCATCTCATCATGCAAACTCAATGGCCAGGCTTAAGTTTCACTCCCTCTGCCCCCAGCATCTTTTCACAAAGTCTTAAGGGGTCACCCGATTTTAATGGTCACTTATTGCCTGTGGAGCAGTTCCCCGGTGGTATAAAGGCACCCCGAGACCACCCCGGTGCCAAAACAGCCTCAGGCTCAAAGGCTCAGAGTAATCCTGGCACTGATGATGCATACCTGAACTTGGAAGGCCATATGAATTACTTGGGTTTTGTTTTTTTTTGTTGTTTCTCTCCTTTTTGAGACACTGAGCAAACTCGTCCTGAAACTGAAGCAGCAGCATTGAATGATTGGCGGCGACGAGCTGGAAATTAAAAAGAAACCGTCCCTTTTTTCCAATCGATGGAGTTCACAGGAAACCGATAAGAACGTTTCAGTTCTTTAAAAAGCAGGAGAGGAGCTCAACCCCGGATAACGCGCGACACTCATTTCCTCTCCCCACATCACCTGAGGATTAAAAGCAGGCACACCAGGGATGAACTGTTTGAACAAGCATGTTTCTTGGACAGTGAGGACAGTGATGCTATCGCGCCAAAGAACAGGGACATTTTATTCAAATCCCACAGAATTATTTTCTCATAAAAATGAGAACCTAGTGTTAAAAAAAAGATGAATAATGAGCTGATAAATGCACAAGTGGCTTGGACTGTCTTGGATTGTTTCTTTTTCTCTCCCTCTAGATTAAATCTCGCTGTTATTACACATATTCCCCCTCCTCCAAACGTCAGTAACAAATGCCAGTGAGTGAGTTCATGCCCTTCGCCTGCCAGACAGATCAAATACACCCGTCGTGTGAAGTACAAGGTGGCTCTCCGGGAACCTGCGGAGAACCCAGAAGTCAGCAGTGTACTCACCTCTGCGCGCTGCGTCCTGGGCTGGCTGGCGTCCGTCTCGATGGCGTACACATCCAGCAGGTAGAGGTCGGAGCCTTGCTCTCGGTCCAGCTCGGCGGCCGTCTGTATCACTCCCGTGTGGCGTCCGATGGTGAAGAGCCGGCCCGCGGACTTGCCGCCGCTGCGCACGGCCACGATGAAATACTCCACTCGGGTGGCGGAGCCGCGCGGGCTGGACGCGTCCAGGGAGATGACGTTGGTGCCCGGCGGCTGGCCCTCCTTCAGGATGGTGATGTACTTGGGCTGCGAGAACACGGGCCCGTCGCCCCCCTGCAGGATGATGGTCAGCTCGGTCCGGGAGGCCTTGCGGTCGTTGCCGTGGTCGGTGGCCGACACCCTGAGCGTGTACACGAGCCGGGAGGGGACAAGCTGCGAGGCCAGCCGGATGTCCCCGCTGTACCTGTCCATGATGAAGGTGTCCGCGTCCCCCTCCACGAGCTCGTACTCCACCTCCCCGTTGGCGCCGTCGTCGGGGTCGAAGGCCACCACCGTGGTCAGGATGGAACCGATGACGATGTTGGGCTCGGCCACCAGGGCGTTCTGGGAGACGAAGGCGGGGACGTTGTCGTTCTGGTCGGTGACCCAGATGGTGACGTTCTTCAGGGCGAAGCGGCGGAACTCGGCCGGCACTGCCTGGTCCGTGGCCTTCACCGTCAGCTCGAACAGGTTGGAGAACTCCCTGTCGATTTCCCTGTTTGTGTATATGAGGCCGGTGCCCGGGTCGATGCTGAAGTGGCTCCCCCGAGGGATCTGCTGGACTATCGAGTACTCCAGCTCGCCGTTGATGTCCGCATCCGTGTCCTGAGCCGTGATGGTCAGGACGGAGGTGGACAGCGGGAGGTTTTCGGGGATGGACTTGAAGACGTCCCCGGGAGTGAAGACGGGAGGGTTGTCGTTGAAGTCTCTGACGTGGATGACCACGGGGATGGACGAGGAGCGGGGCGGTCTGCCGTTGTCCTTCGCTGTGATGTTCAGCTTGTAGAAGGACTGAGTTTCAAAGTCCAGCTTCTTCACCAAAAATATGCTGCCGGTGTTGGGGCTGATGCTGAAGGTGCCGTGGTTGTTGGTGGCCGTGATGCTGTACGTGATGTCCGCGTTGTGGCCCGAGTCGGCGTCGGTGGCGGTCACGGAGGCCACCAGCTCGCCGATCCGCATGTTCTCCAGGACGTCCACGGACAGGGAGGACTTGGGGAAGGAGGGGGAGTTGTCGTTCTCGTCCAGGACGCTGATGCTGAGCATGCACGAGGAGGACAAGGGCACGGCGCCGGCGTCAACGGCGATGATTTTCAGCGAGTAGGAGGATGTGGATTCGTAGTCCAGCTTCCCGAACAAGGTCACCTGTCCGGAGCTGCTGTCGATGACGAACTGGCTCTCCTCGTTGCCCTCGGCGATGTGATAACGCACCAGTCCGTTCTTGTTCTCGTCCACGTCCGAGGCGGAGACCCTCAGCAGCTGCGTCATGTTCGGCGCCGACTCGGCAATGGAGGCCTGGTAGATGTCTTTGGTGAACTTGGGAGGGTTGTCGTTGATGTCTTGCACGTACACCTGCACTTTGGCCTGGTCCCTGAGGGGCTTGGGGAGACCCTGGTCCGACGAGAGCACAACGAAGCTGAACGCCGCCGCGCCCCTCTGCCTCATGAGGGACTCGCGGTCGAGCTGCAGCGTGCTGGTCAGCTCCCCCGTGATGGCGTCCAGCTCGAAGTTGGACTGCGTGGTCTCAAACGTGTACCGGACCTCGCTGTTGGGGCCGAAGTCCTTGTCCTCGGCGAAGACCCGGCCGACGACAGAGCCCCTCTCTTGCTCTTCCTCGAAGCGAAACACGTAGTTGGTGCTGTTGAAGAGGGGCCGGTTGTCGTTGACGTCGTCCAAAATCACGCTGACGTTGACGGAGGCGCTGAGGGGCTCCACCGCCCGGTCTTTGGCCACGATCACCAGGTTGTAACGGTCCTGCAGCTCTCTGTCCAGCTCGGCTTTGATGTACAACTGTCCGTCGGGGAAAATGCCGAACACGTCGCCCGCGTTGCCGCCGGCGATGTCGTACATGATCTCCCCGTTGAGACCCGAGTCCTTGTCCGTGGCCTCCACTTTGAAGAAGCGGCTGTTGACCGGCTCGGACTCCAGGATGACCACCTCGTACGAGAGCTGGTCGAACACGGGCGAGTTGTCGTTGACGTCGTACACGCTGACGATGAGGACCAGGCTGGAGGCGTGCCGCGGGACCCCCGTGTCCGAGGCCACCACCTCCACCTCGTAGGAGCTGGTGGTGACCTCCAGCGGCCCCGTCAGCGTGATCAGCCCGTGCTTCTCGTGGACGTGGAACAGCCCCTTGGGGTTCTGCTTGAGGCTGTAGACCACCGCGCCGTTGGTGCCCTCGTCGGGGTCCGAGGCCTTGGCCTGGAAGATCACGTGGCCCGTGCTCCAGTTCTCCACGGCGCTCACGTGCTCCACCGAGTGCATGAAATGAGGGGCGTTGTCGTTCAAGTCCTTCACGGTGATGTTCACAAACGCCTCGCCCGTGATCTCCCCGGCTCGGGCCACCACCTTCAGCTGGTAAAAGCTCTGCTCCTCTCTGTCGATCTGGCTGGACGCCGTGATCTGGCCCGCGCTGTTGACGGAGAACAGCCCCCTCTGGTCGCCCGAGGTGATCAGATACGAGATGTTGGTGTTCAAGTCCACCGTGGTGGCCGACACTGTGCCCACCACGGTCCCCAGGCCCACGTTCTCGAACATGACGAAGCTGTAAACTCTCTGGCCGAACACGGGTGGGTTATCCTGCGTGTCTATGACGGTCACCGTGACGATGGCCTGAGCGTGCGAGCGCAGGCCGCCCCCGTCCGACGCCGTCACCTGCAGCTGGTAGGTGGTCTTCTCCTCTCGGTCCAGCGGCACCAACGTGCTGATTTTCCCCGTGTTGCTGTTCACGCGGAAGACAGAGGCATCGCCGGCGGTGATGACGTACTTGACGGTGCCGTTACGACCCAAGTCGGGGTCCGTGGCCGAGACGGTGGTCACGAAGGAGCCCGCCGGCTCGTTCTCCTTCACGTTGGCGAAATACTGCACGGGGTAAAACACGGGCCTGTTGTCGTTGACGTCCCACACGGTGACGTTGACCCGGCCCACGGAGTGCAGGGGGGGGCTGCCGGCGTCCGCCGCCTGGACGTGCAGCAGGTAGGAGGCCTGCTCCTCCCTGTCCAGCTCCACCGCCGTGCTGAGACGGCCTGACACGGCGTCCAGTCGGAACAGCTCCTGCACGCTGGCGGCCGTCTCGGCGTCGAAGGAGAACCGCAGCGTGCCGTTGGCCCCCAGGTCGTCGTCGGAGGCCGACAGCACCAGCAGCTCGGTGCCGGCCGGCGCGTGCTCCACCAGGGAGACGTGGTACGTGCTCTGCGTGAACGTGGGCACCTGGTCGTTGACGTCGGTGATGTTGATGACCAGCTTGGTGTAGGAGATCTTGGGCTGCAGGCCCTGGTCTTTGGCGCTGATGTTGAGCACGATCTCCGACGCGATTTCTCTGTCCAACAGAGCGGCGCTGGTAACCAGACCGCTGTTTTCACTGATGGAGAACCAGCCCAAAGCGTTTCCAGACACCAGGGAGTAGCGCAGGTTGGCGTTCTGCCCAGAGTCCCCATCTGTTGCAGAGACCCCTTTAATGTAGCTGCCTTTTGGTATGTCTTCGCTGATATCGACTCTGTACAGTGTTTCCTGAAAGATGGGCGGATGGTCATTGATGTCGTTCACAAAAATCACCAGGCTGGCGAAGGAGGACCTGGCCATGGGCCTGCCGTTGTCCGACACCGACACGGTCAGGTTGTAGGAGGAGATCCTCTCGCGGTCCAGCACGCTGGCCACTTTGATCAGGCTCAAATTTGGCACGGGAGACGTGTGCACTTCAAAGTGCCTCTGCTCGTTCCCCCCCAGGATGGAAACCGATATGTTGCCGTTGGCTGTGGGCGAGTCTGAGTCCGACACGGTGAGCAGAGCCACGACCGTGCCGATCTGGGCGTTCTCGTCCACGGAGGCGAACTTGGAGGTGGTGGGGAAGTACCTGAACTTCACCACGGGGTCGTTGTCGTTCACGTCTAAAAGTTTAATGGTGGCCTCCGTCCTGCCGGACAGGGACGGCACCCCGTTGTCCACTGCGTGGATGGTCAGGGAGTACTCTTTTTTGCTCTCAAAGTCCAGACCCTCTTTAATAATGATGGTGCCCGCCTTCGGGTCGATCTGAAACGGCGTTCCCTCGTCTAAGAAGTACCTGATTTCAGCGTTGGCGCCCTCATCCTGATCTGCAGCCGTGATCTGCAGGATGCTGGAGCCCACTGCTGCATCCTCGTACACGCTGGTTTGATACTGGTCCTGCTCAAACATGGGGGGGTTGTCGTTGATGTCCTGAATGGTGACGTTCACTTGCAGGTAGCCAAACTTTTTGGGGTCCCCTTTGTCCTCCACCTCGATCAGGAGCTGGTAGAAAGGAGTGACCTCCCTGTCCAAGCCCCCGGTGGAAACGAGGTGCAGGAATGCCCCCTCCCCGCTCGGGTTGACTGTAATATCCAGGCGGAATTTCCTCTGGTCGTTGCCTTTCACTATTCTGTACGTGGTGTGGTCGACCCCGTTGCTCCCGATGTCGGAGTCGGTGGCGGTGTCCAGGATCACTTGCCTGCCGCTGCTGGCGTCCTCCTTGAACGACACCACGATGGAGGCGTCCGGGAACACCGGGGAGTTGTCGTTGATGTCCAAAACCACGATGCGCACCTCGGTGGGGTAGGTGGGCTGGCTGGACAGCACCACCACGTTGATGACATCGCTCTGCAGGAGCTCCCTGTCAATCACCGACGAGGTGTAGATGACGCCCGTGGTGCCGTTGATCGCAAAAAGTTTGTGGTTCTCGCTGAAGCGGTACGTGAAGCTGGGCTTGGTCTCTATCGTGCCCACGTAGGTGCCGATCGGCTGCTCCTCCAGCACCTGGAACTCTTGGCGGACTTGGCTGGATGCTGAGTTGCGCGACAGAGTCCACAGCAGGAGCAGAATCAAATGAACCCGGCCCGAGCCCCTACCTGTGAGCGCCATGGTCGGAGAGCCAGTCCACCTTTCTCAGACAGAGTCCATGCCTATGATGCATCAACTTTACTTCAGCCCGGACGAGTCACCACAGCATTGTATTCCAGAGAATGTGCGGACAAAAAAACTCAGGCGAACACGCAGGGAGAGAGAGAGAGAAAAAAAAAACCCTCAAAAAACAGGCTCTTCCAACACTTGAGTGTCCCAAAAGTACTCCAGAAGTGGTATTTTATCCTGCGCGGCGCTCCGTTTAATTGCAACAGAATCCTCCTGGATGGAGAGAATGATTCCTGCAGATCAGGGAAGTTTCAGTTCAACTCCACCAAAAGCATTTTTCTCTCTCTCTCGCTCTCCTTTTTTCTCCTTCAGGACGAAATCCTGCGAAAGGTAAAAACAAAAGAACAACTTCCCGGCGGCTCCTTCGGAGATGCGTTAAAAAAAAAAAGTTTATCCAAAGTTGGTGCGCAAGTTGGCGGCGGTGAGTGTGAGCGGGCGGCTGAGCCTACGCACCGTCCCGTGGAATAACGGTGCAGACGCTCCAGTCATATTGTGCTCAGGAGTCCCCAGTAAGTTAGGACAAAGCAGGAGTTCGGCAAACTCCCTCCCATCGCTGATCCCATTGGATAGCCGCGCTCCTGCCCGCCCTCCCACCGCCTTTCCTCCCCCCCTCTTCCATTGTGCAGCACAGCCCCGCGGTGCGTGTGTACGGTGACGGATGCCAACCGCAGAAAACAGGTAAGCAGGTCCTCCCAGAGGTCCCAGTTACCACGATTTCAGATGTCAGATGGAAGAAGATCCTACTCAGAATGCCAAAAGTCACTTTCCTTCGTCTGTAGGAAAGAAAGAAGAAAGACGAGCGTAAAACAGAGCGATCACATTCGTAACAAAGTTATGTTTGGCAGGTCGTCATCAGCTTCCTGCTTTTATGGGTCGATAGCAGCAATAAAGGGCTTCGAAAAGTTACAAATTTCCCTTTAAATGATTCCCGAATAACTCGGAATCGCTCCGTTAATGACGCAGATCATCATACTCTAATTTTTCATTTAAAAAATCTTTCTCTATATGTTCTCACTGGATAGTTATTCAAATAAAGGTCTGCTTTTGGGCCAAGGCTTCATGTATTTGTACGAATTCACATAAATTAAAATAACAAGCATTACAGGTAAAAAACATTACAGTACGAACAGCTTATATCGCCTTAACCTGACGTCCTCTGTGTGTGTGAATATGGCGTCTTGAGACATTAAAGTGTGACTGCGATAAAATAAGTGCCAGCTCCGTAACAGTGAGGTTACCAAACGTACTTTTTGAATGTTTTACCGAAGCGTCACGATGTGTGGTGAGCAATTTGCATAAAGCGCAAGGTGCAGAGTACTTCTTAAGATTA
>JAUESE010000056.1:17208863-17223777 GCA_032274725.1 Malacoctenus triangulatus | reverse complement strand
TGTGTGTGTGTGTGTGTGTGTGTGTGTGTGTGTGTGTGTGTGTGTGTGTGTGTGTGTGTGTGTGGGCGCGCCCGCGCTGTGCCTCGAGCTAACGTGTATTAATTGTTTAAAGTGTGAATATTTCAGTGCTTCGCCTGATGCTTTTAACTACAGTGCAAAATACACACAAGGCTGTACTGGAAACAGTGGTAAATGTCTTTCAGGGTCTTGAGCCCCCCCCTTCCAGCCAATGCCTCGGAAATGCAATGCAAACTAGTTACAGGTGTCAGCTCTTTAAATGGAGCACAGGTCATAGCATGTCAGTCTTTATCACGTTCATATTGATACACGGCTGGAAATGATTTTTTTTTGGAATTAGCATCTCAGAACTTGTGACTTTAAACTGTAGTCACTTTTTTCAGCTGTTTTTCTTGAATTCCTAAGTCGTGCCTTTCTTACATTACCTTTTAGCCAAGTTGTTATTGTAAACAAAAGCTGGTTACCAGTTGAATGAAGATGAAAAATGCATCCTTCCCTCTTAAAGGGAACAAGTGAAATGCTACGACTGATGTCATATTCTTAGTTATAGCAAAACAAAACAGCAATGTCTTCAAATGCACTTCTTGACTGAAAACATGACATCATTTTTCTCGCACTTATACTATATATAGAAGGTGAAGTATTCGCAAGCTCCCACGACTGAATCAACGTGAAGAAAAAAAAACGTGTCAGATCGGAACTGACGTAATTCTGACATTGTGGGAAAGCAGGTGAAAAAGTAGGTCACCTAACTATAACCTGTCATTATGACCTACTTCACAACACAACTAAGTGCTAAAGCATTTCCTCCTAATACTCGAGTAAAATCGATGTACACTGACTCACAACTTGAATGATTTAAAACTAAGTCAAAAAATGTGAACCATTCTGTTTCTTTTCCCTTTAAATGACAGTTTGCTACCAAGATGCGACTTTGTGACTTGTTGAATAACCAGCAGACTGAGCATGTTCAGAGTGAGTCAGTGGATTAGCTTGCTCCCTATTGGAAAGTGTTACAGTTGACCTATGTTACTGCTGCGCCGTCTCTCCCTCACAAGAAGCAGAGCTGCCGCTCTGAAATAACTCGGTTTCGCACTGTTAACAAGCACATAGAAGGAGTTCTGTCTTCTTTGGTTTGTTGAAGCAGAAAATGTCGTATGTACGTAGTCAAAGTGGGAATTTAACGGCGTTTTTTTCGAAGATCGAAGCCCAGCACACTTCTCAAAAGGCTGTTCTGAGCAGACGGCTGGAGCTGACTTTGTCATCCACATACTTGTGTTCAGGAAGGTTTGGCGCGCTCGCGATTCTTTGGACCCGGAGATCGCCGCAGCTGTCGAACAGACGTTTTCGTTGAGCGCGGGTTTTACTGGGGAGCCTGAGGAGAGGGCAGCCAGGCTTGGGTTTCTGTTTTCTTTATGGATCCAGTGACTTGAGATGGTGTCTCGCCGAGGAACCGGCACGCCGAATTTGGAGAAGCCAGCCACTCTCAAACCACCCCACCCTCCCCCGCCACCCTCTTGCCCACCGCTTCAATTGATGAGCTCGGCCCTCTCGTTTCTCGACACACATGCACGCACGCCCGCCGTCTCGTTTGTCATCTGAAAAAATTAATCTAGAAAGCAAACAGTCCCCCTTTTGTACGTTGGGCTCTGTCTCTTGTGGCTGGTATTCAGTGCTGTAACAGGCAGCAGCTGGCTCAGAGGCCTGTAGTCGGGAGCCGCATCCCTCACCCTGATGAATGTGTCATTTGTTGCTTGTTTCGCAGTCGCTTTTGTTCCAGCTCTGAACCATCTCCTCTCACACACAAATAGCTCCAAACACAGAATACTCGACTATAGTTAGAGTCGCGTACTCGTGATGGTTTCGAATCTGGTTCTCCGGGACTGTTTTTTTAATGTTCTGTTTTCTTTTTAAGGGATGAAAAATGGTTTTTGGAAGACATCTCAACTGTTGTCGTCGATGAAAGTTTGTTCTGCTGCCATCCTGTGGAGTTTCTCCATGTGGATTATTCACTGCGGTGGTTTCTCAAAGCGTTAAACAGGATGAGCCCCCCCCCCCTGCTTAGATCACCCAACACTTTCACGTCCCTTCATCCCCTAAAGCAACAAGAGTCTCCTGAATCAAATCAGTCAAAAGCTTTGAAAAGTTTTCGGTTCATGATGCCACCGTTCATCTGAGAGGTTTCACCCGATGGTCTTGTAGGTGTCGAGTTTCGCTCGTCAGTAGCAGCATTTTGAAGGAGCGAAGCTTCAGTGTTGTTGTGAGGCGACGCTTATAGATCCATATGCATGAGATGGACGCAGTCTGCTTTAGGAATAACCATCATGATTCACACCCGTGCATGAACGTAGGCTGATAACTCAAGTGCAAACTTGTAGGTCTTCTCCCATTGTGTGTGCTGCGACTGAAAGCTCTCGGTAGTTCTTTCAATTCAGGCACGAAGAAACTTGCTTTCAGAAGGGGGAAGGAAAAAAAAAACGTTTTTTGAAATAACTTGTCAAATGTTTTGTTTCATGGTGGCTGCAGACGAACGTCTATCTCCTCCTCCCTCCTCCAGCTTCTCTCCGTCTTCGCTGTGTCTTTATAATCGTCGTGTCAGCGACTGAGGGGATGTGGAAGGAATCTGTTTATCATAAACTACAGCACAGAAGCATATTTCTGCTGGTCCCCAGAGAAAATAGTCTTCTTTTTGTTAGAGGGGGGATCTCCAGAACTGGGCTCTGTTGCAGCTGTGAATAAAACAAATCAGCATCGAGACAAAAAGATTAGATGTCACACTTTTGCTGAAGTCACCGACTGAATGAGAAATGCTGCTTCTTCTTATTTTCTGAAGTTCCCTAAACCCCAAAAAGTTTTTTCCTTTTTTTTTTGGGAACAGTTTTCCCTTTAATGGCCTCTCCCCCTCCCCGTCTCAGTCAGTGGGTTTCCTGTCCCAGCTGGAGCGAGCCCAAAATATCCAAAGAAGGATTTGGTCCAGAAGTAGTAGGTGGACCAGTTGGGGTGACGTCAAAACGGCGTCAGAGAAGCGTCGACAGTGGAGCTCTCACCAAGCGTCAGGTCTCTTGTTTCTGACCGTGGACCGCAGAAACACATTTCACCCAGAGTGTTTCAGCTGAGGCTCTCAGAAATGTGCATTGGCCCACAAAACAGAGATCCAAAAAAATACCAATTATTAGGGAAGAGGGGAGGCACACTCGCTGCACTCGCTGGTTCAGCCTTCAAGCAAAACAAAAGAATATTAACAACCATATTTAGAACCAACCACAAAGGGATCGAAAAAAACGAGATTGTTGTGGCATCATTAAAGGATTCCTTGCTTACTGATGTTGATTTGATCTGTGATACTTGAAGTTTGAGCCAGAGAAGTGGCGAGCGCACAGGGACACACAGGGGGACTGGAATGCGCATTAGAATAATGTGGTGCCTCCAGTCACTACTGTAGGATTTGATTTGAACCCCAAGGTCGGCCCAGAGTTAGAGTAAAACACTCAGTTTATGTGAGGACACCGTCAAAATGAGTAATCATTCAGGTTTTGGCGCATGCTGGGAATATACCGAAAAAAACGAACTTTTAATGACTCATTTTACTCAGAGTGCCTTTTTTTTTCTCCCTCCCTTCTTGTGCTGTTCTTTTTTGACTGCCGTGCAGCTATTTTGCATGCTAGCCATGGAGCTGTTGCTTGTAATGTCAGTGGCTCCTCCAGGACGGCAGCAGGAGCTGATACAAGAGGTCACGGAGCTGGAGCGGAGGGAGAGAGGGAGGACGGAGGGTGGAAAATGCAGAGTCACTGAAACCAGCAGCGGGCAGAGAGGGAGAGAGAGAGAGACAGAGACAGAGAGAGAGAGAGAGAGAGAGAGAGAGAGAGAGTGAGTTGGGGTCACTGGGTTTCTGTAATTATCAAGCCGTTTTATGGTATCATGCTGGAGGATGAAACTTGATACTTTTATTAGTTTAAACCATTTGCACAGCTGTCCCTTTGCCATGGATTAACTTCTGTGGAAACAAATATATTCTCCGTCTTTAAAGACACTTTTTTTTTTTTGGACTTTTACCACTCGATTTTCTTCCAGTTTAGCCCGTAGAATTGAAGCTGAATAGACGCCAGGATTATGAGGCAGATAGCCTGAGAGGATTAGGACTGAATGTTAAGGCTTATGATAGACAACATATGAGTTTGAAGACTCATTTTTTTTCTTAATACAGTATACCATATTGGAAATAGTTGTACGACAAACATTAATTGATATGAACGAATGTACATTTATACAAATACAGTCATGGCAGTAAGCCGTTCAGTATTATAGATACATAGTGAGTTTTTAGGTTAGTTTGATGCGACTGACTCCAAGTCACCACACGGTGTATTTCTGTGTCTGCTTCACAGCTGCTCTGAGTCACAGAAGGTAATATAGCTTATTAAAAGTAATAATTATCCATTTATATACTTGCAGGTCAGCTAGTGAAGTGGGTGGCCATTACTGTCAGAAGTGACCCTTAGTACTCATCTATCCATCATCTGTCCCTCCTGTATCCCAGTGCAAGTTGTGGGGGGAGCTGGAGCTGATTTGAGCTAACAATTAATATATTTAGAACAATAATTCAAACCTTTCAAATGTCTCCACTGTAATCTCGTATTACACCCTCACGAATGGATGAAAAAAAACAGGTAGCTTTTGTTCCTCCTCGCACAATCTTTCAACTGTTACAATTCATAATCTCTTGTGTCGGTGAGTGCGGTTGTTGTAAGTTCATTCACAGGCCAATTTCATCCGCTTTTTATCACAGCTTGACACATAACAAACGCCTCAAGGACAAAGTGGGGGGAGATTATTGCGAGGCGCAGTTAGGAGTGCGCTTATCTCGGACAAACTGTGAAGCAGGTGATAAAGAAAAAGCCCCGCTGCTCCTCCTGTTTACCGGGGAGCCGCTGTCTAAACCGTCAGCAACTGCTTGGGAACTCTGGTTAAATTCATCAGGTTTGTTATCGGGCCTGCAGGTGTGCGGTTACCATCGGGCCTGTGCAGAGAAAGGTTTCACAGACACCCCCCACCCCCCCCTCTTTTTTTTTTACCCACACAAAAGCAGTTGAAAGAACAGCTGCCTCAGGCTAGATGACGGTGTCTGATTCATATTATGTACAGGGGAGAAAGTTGTTATATAAGCAAAGCAATTACATTTTGCTTCAAGGGTAAAATCTGTAAACTCCTTTGAACAAAGTTTTTTTTTTATGGCACTTTAATGCAAGTTCACAAACTGTTCTATCGGTAAAGCTGGATTTTTTTTCCTCTTTTTTTTCTCTCTCTCTCTCTTTTTTTTATACCTCTGACATGTAAATGAATGGCTACCATTTTAGGGAGCCAAAATCCCTTTCCCAACGAGCAGGGCCCGTAAGCTACTGGGAAACAAAAAAATCAGTGTGTCAACAATACTGCGAGTGCCTCTGGTGACATTTTTTTCCCCCCTCTTGTCCCACTAACCCCACGAACCATGGGAACTGTAAATAAAAGTATGCAGAAATGCTTCCCGTGCCCCTCGGGCGGAAGGCGACACAGACCATGAGCAGATTGTTTTAACATGGAGAAAAGTTCACTCTGCGCCCATTAGCTGGGGCCATTATGGAGCCACAACTCTGAAAGGATTTCCCATTAAAGATCGTTCATTAGGACCTGCTGTGAGCTTTATTTATTTATTTTTTATTCCTTCAGTAGGTCCTTATGGGGGAGCGAGCGTGTAGCACAATAAATGAACCATCGGAGAGATGTTTTATTGAGCAGTGATATGTTACAGGCATGAAACGATGCTCCTCATGAACGAGCAGACCTCTGCAGGATTCCTCAGCGTGTCAGATGTCTGTTCAAACATATTGTTAATTTAATGTGAATACATTTAAAAAACATTAACTTTTCATGGCATAAACGATGTACATGGCGCATATATGATTGATATTCCAGTTAAGTTTACAGGGTTCAAAGTCATTATTACAGCCAATATAATTTCTGCATTGAATCTCGTATTATGTGCCAGTTGCCAATTGTGTTGTTTTGCTGCTAATGTTTGAAGGCTTAAGCTCTTAATTCCTTTTAAAGTATTTTTCCATGAATCGTCTCATGTTTTGCACTAGTGTTTTCTATCATGGGGCTCAGGACCCCCTTAAGGGTGGGCCAGAGAGTTTTTTGTTGCTGATGTCACCCAAGACTCTGTAGAATCTCTAGCAGACCTGCGATTGCCCTTTATTTTGAAGGTTTCTGCTTTTCTGTGAGGGTGAGTGGGTGTTTCTTGCCAGTGTTTGGCTCCACTGTAGTGCTTTGGGAAATCAAATATGTTACTTTTTTTAAAAACTAGGTTGTTTTCACATCAAAAATGTAATTATTTTTGCAACTTTTACATGAGACTAATCAAATTTTGCCTCCTCGTGTTCCAGGATTCCGTAAAATCAGCCTGGATGACCTGCGAAAGGCCTACATCGTCAAGGATGTGCAGCAGTACATCCTCCACCGGCTGGATCAAGAGGAGGCCCTGAGGCAGCACCTGACCAAGGAGACGGCGGAGATGCTCAACCAGCTCCACATCAAGAGCAGCGGTTGCTTCCTGTACCTGGAGCGCGTGCTGGACGGCGTGGTGGAGAACTTCATCATGCTGCGCGAGATCCGGGACATCCCGGGGACCCTCAACGGCCTCTACCTGTGGCTCTGCCAGAGACTCTTTGTCAGAAAACAGTTTGCCAAAGTCCAACCGATTCTCAACGTCATCCTGGCCACCTGCAGGCCGCTGACAGTCAAGGAACTGTATCACGCAGTCTGGACCAAAAACATGACTCTGACCATGGAGGAGTTTCAGAAAAAAATGGACATCCTCTCCAAGTTGTTGGTGGACGGCCTGGGAAGTACGAAAATTCTTTTCCACTATAGTTTTGCCGAGTGGCTTCTGGACGTTAAACACTGCACACAAAAGTACCTGTGCAATGGCGCGGAGGGACATCGGATGCTGGCGATGAGCTACACGTGCCGGGCGAAGCAGCTCAAGCCGCTGGAGGTGCAGGAGTTTGCCCTTCACCTCGTCAACTCGAACCTGCAAATCGAGCCGTTTAATCTGGCCCTGTGGATGGTTTGGAACGGGACCCCGGCTAAAGACTCGCTGAGCACCTCCATACCGAGAGAGCAGGAGGTCCTCCAGCTGCTGGTCAAGGCCGGCGCGCACGTCAACAACGAGGACGACCACGCCTCGTGCATCGTCCAGCAGGCCCTGGAGAGAGAGGACTCCATCAGGACACTGCTGGACAACGGCGCCTCGGTCAACCAGTGCGACTCCAGTGGGAGGACGCTGCTGGGCAACGCCGCGTACAGTGGGAACCTGGACGTGGTTAACCTGCTCATATCGAGGGGCGCCAACATGGAGCTGGAGGACAACCACGGGCAGACGGCGCTGACCCTCGCCGCCAGGCAGGGTCACACCAAGGTGGTCAACTGCCTGATCGGCTGCGAAGCCAACATCAACCACACGGACCACGACGGCTGGACGGCCCTCCGCTCGGCGGCCTGGGGCGGCCACTCGGAAGTGGTGTCCGCCCTGCTCTACGCCGGCGCCAAAGTGGACTGCGCCGACGCCGACGGGAGGACGGCCCTGAGAGCCGCCGCCTGGGGGGGTCACGAGGACATCGTGCTCAACCTCCTCCAGCACGGCGCCGAGGTGAACAAAGCCGACAACGAGGGCCGGACGGCGCTGATCGCCGCCGCCTACATGGGACACCGGGAGATCGTGGAGCACCTGTTGGACCACGGCGCCGAAGTCAATCACGAGGACGTCGACGGGAGGACGGCCCTGTCGGTCGCCGCTCTCTGCGTCCCGGCCAGCAAGGGCCACGCGTCGGTCGTGAGCCTCCTGATCGACCGGGGCGCCGAGGTGGACCACTGCGACAAAGACTGCATGACGCCCCTCCTGGTGGCCGGCTACGAGGGCCACGTGGACGTGGTGGACCTCCTTCTGGAAGGGGGCGCCGACGTGGACCACACGGACAACAACGGGCGCACCCCTCTGCTGGCGGCCGCGTCCATGGGCCACGCCTCGGTGGTCAACACCCTGCTGTTCTGGGGCGCGGCCGTGGACAGCATCGACAGCGAGGGGAGGACCGTGCTGAGCATCGCGTCCGCCCAGGGCAACGTGGAGGTGGTCCGGACCTTGCTGGACAGGGGGCTGGACGAGAACCACAGGGACGACGCGGGCTGGACCCCGCTGCACATGGCCTCGTTCGAGGGCCACCGGCAGGTGTGCGACGCCCTCATCGAGCAAGGCGCGCGCTGCACGGAGGTGGACAACGACGGTCGGATCCCGGTGATTTTAGCCGCGCAGGAGGGACACTACGACTGCGTGCAGATCCTCCTGGAGAACAAGTCGTGCATCGATCAGAAGGGGTACGACGGGAGGAACGCTCTCAGGGTGGCCGCGCTCGAAGGTCACCGGGACATCGTGGAGCTGCTGCTGAGCCACGGCGGCGACATCGATTTCAAGGATGCCGACGGGCGCCCGACGCTCTACATCCTGGCGCTGGAGAATCAGCTGGCCATGACGGAGTATTTCCTGGAAAACGGCGCCAACGTGGAGGCCTGCGACACCGAGGGGAGGACGGCCCTCCACGTCTCCTGCTGGCAAGGGCACGTCGAGATGGTGCGGCTGCTGATCAACTACCACGCCGACGTGAACGCGTGCGACAACGAGAGGCGCTCCGCCCTCCAGTCGGCCGCGTGGCAAGGCCACACTAAAGTCGTGCAGTTCCTGATCGAGAGCGGGACGCGCGTGGATCACACGTGCAACCAGGGCGCCACGGCGCTGGGCATCGCCGCCCAGGAGGGCCACATCGACGTGGTGCAGATCCTGCTGGAGAACGGCGCCGACCCCAACCACGCCGACCAGTTCGGCCGCACGGCCATGAGGGTGGCGGCCAAAGGCGGCCACGCGATGATCATCAAGCTGCTCGAAAAGTACGGAGCGACGCTCCTCAACGGCTGCAACCCGTCCCCGGTGCACACCATGGAGGAGAAGACGCCGTTGGCGGTGACGGGCAAAATGCAGTCGCTCACCATCAAGTCGAGCAGTTCCGGCAGCACGGGGGCGGGGGACGTGCAGTCGTCCGGACGCGGCCTCCCCAACGGGCCCGTCCACGCTTTCAGCTCCCCGTCGGAGTCCCCCGACTCGACGGTGGACCGACAGAAATCCTCCCTTTCGAACAATTCCCTCAAGAGCTCAAAGAACTCCTCCCTGCGAACCACGTCGTCCACGGCGACGGCTCAGACGGTGCCCATCGACAGCTTCCACGGGCTGACGTTCACCGAGCAGATCCAGCAGCACTCGCTGCCTCGCAGCCGGAGCAGGCAGTCCATCGTCTCCCCGTCCTCCACCACCAAGTCCGTCGGGCAGCAGCAGCAGCCGTCGTCTCCCTCCAGTGAGTTCGACTGGTCCCAACTGAAGCCCGGTCTGAAGTCAACAAAGGGCAGCAAGACCGGGAACGGGACGTCGAACAGCAAAGGAGCCCCCGCGGATAAGAAAAAGATCAAGGGCGGCGGTCAGGTCCTGGAGTACGAAATGACCCAGTTCGACAAGAGGATCGCGCTCAACAAGTCGGTGGCAAACATCGCCATCAAGGATCCGCATTGCAAGATCATGATCGGGGGGTCGCTTCAGCAGGAGAGGGGCCAGTGCCAGGACCAGTTCTTCATCCAGCAGCAGAGCTGCGCCGAGAAGAAGAGGAACGGCATCATGACCAACCCCAACTACCACCTCCAGAGCAATCAGGTTTTCCTGGGCCGGGTCTCGGTCCCCCGGACTGTGCAAACCAGGGGCCACCAGGACGTTCTGGAGAACTACCCCATCGGGGAAACAGAGCTCAGCCTTAAACAAGCCCTGAAACTGCAGATTGAAGGATCAGACCCCGGGTTTAACTACAAGAAAGAGACGCCATTATAGCCGCAAAAGGGACACTTCAGAATAATCCTCCAGCGCGCGCGGGCTCTCTGACGGCGCGTCACACGACACCCACTCTGACGTCTTGTTTATTTCCAGTGACTATCACAGAGGCTAAGGACTGACACACCGGCTGTTACTGCATTGCACTCCACAGAACCTCTCAGACTTGCATGAAGAACGCCTCGATCGGGATCAGCTGACGTTTTTCTCCCTCCCAAACAAAACAATAACCCAAATCATCGTACCGTTTCAGATGTCTCGAACGCCATCAGTCATGCGGGACGTTGGAGGGAATGTGCCAAAGCAACTGTTTTCATCTTCATTAGTAAAAAAAAAGAACAACAAGGAGCGATTATTTTTCATCAGTATGAGACCTCAAAATATTACCTAGGGAAGATTGTGGATTGCTGCCTAAGGCTTACGTGAACTGATACTTCGATGTGCCTACATCTGTTACAGCCTTCTTCATGTATTCATGCAAAATATCTTCTTTTTTTTTATTTAATGTAATGCTATTTAATAAACAGTGTATGCACTTTTAAAAAGAGTTAAATGACAGACATGCATTTGTTCTTTCACTTTGTATCCCGTTCGTGTATTATCAGAGTTAATGTTTGTGGAAAAAACATACCAATTTTTTTTTTTTTTACGATTGTTTTTTTTTATTTTGTATTATGTTTGTTTGTCTACCTGCTCACACTGACAGCAATGTGCCACGACGTACATTGTCACAAACCAGAGGACGGAACTGTCCCTGTTGCCATGGTAATGAAAAATAAGCGCATTGATAGTCTGCCTTTCTAGAAACGCCCCCCCCCAAATAATCAATGTTAACTTTGATCAGTGTGCTTAACCTCCGTTGTGTGTAACATGCTAATGGCTATGGCAGTTTACTTCACTCTTATAAACAAGCGTATTTATTTTTCTTTTGGGAAAAAAAAGCCACTTTTGTTGCATTTTTTTTTTGGAGTTTGGTCGCGTTCCTACCATGGTGCTGTGTTCGGACATTGCCTGCAGTTATTTTGGACTCCCAACTTTGTTGGCTTGGTGCGTTTGTGTATTGTTCCAAATATCCGAGGAAGAGGGAGTATCGTTGAAAGTGTAAAGTAAAAAAAAAAACAAAAAAAAAAAACGTTCATTTTGTCCCTATGGGATCTTTTTTAGTTTGTTTTGGGTTTTTTTTAAGTTGTGTTGTTTTGTTTTTGTGTGTGCCTAAAGAATATTTAAACGCTCCCGTTGTGTACCGTCGGCAAAGGTTTGGTGCTACATGCAGCGATTTCAAATCAAAGTAAAAAAAAATAAGAACTGCATTCGTCCTTCGTGCGCACTGTCCCGTGTCAGTCCTACTGCGGCGCAAGAAACTAAAACCCACTGTCTGTCTTTTTTTCGTCGCGTGGTTGTTTTGGGTTTTTTTTCCGGTGCTGCCTGCTGGACGCGTCGGGAGCGAGTCGCAGCAAAGCGCCGACGAGGTTCGTCTCGACCAGCGGCTCTCTGCTGCTCCTAAGATCTTTTGAAACGTAGATTCCATGAAGCCAAAGTTGAAACGACGTCCTCTGTCCCACCTCCTCGTGAGAAGCAGAGTATCAATTCAACGGGACTCAACCCCCGCGGGGGGATGAAGAGGAGGGTAGGGGAGCGGGGGATGCAGGGGTGCTGGTGCTGGGCTGTGACACTGAGGGAACTGAAACATCTGTTTCTCATGAACTGCGTGGAGCTGCGTTAGCATTTACAGGCTGTGTCGGGTTCTTTTTTTAAAAGACTTTCTATTTTTTTGCAGGCTTTTCATAATGTTAACAGTGAGCTTTTTTTTTTCTACCGGGGAGGGGGGAGTCGAAACTATCGCATGCACAAACACTCATAAAGCCCCAGTGAAGGCTCTCAGCTCCTCAGTGCTAAACTAGCTCAGGCGTTTGCCAATGAAGGGTCAAATGGAAGGATTGGAGGCAGGATCAGGTCTGGGAACAGTTGTCGGGGAAACGTACTGTATAGTCTTATTCAGCAGTTCACTTGTTTGTCTTGACCGTGTTTCGTCTGTCAACTTTGATTTGACCGTCAGTGATGGGATTGTAAATAGCTTACCATGTACATTCGACTTTCATTTCAAAAAAAGACAAAACAAAACAAAAACAAAAAAGAATTCCTGTATTATATGAAGTGGAATTTTCTGATGTATATTAAAAGTGCTTAATAAACATATTTGCTTTACTGCTGAAAATGAAACTCTGCTGCGTATGTGTCTATTCGCCATCACTTCCCCTTCTTTCTATCATCTATAGACACTGAAAACCAGTTATTACTTCTATTTTCTTTCGGCAATGTCCACGTGAATTTGCAAAAAGAAAATTATCAAAAAGTACAAAATACCTGATGAACTTAACTTGGCTGACGTGAACAGATGCATGAAAAAAAAGAATAGCAGAACATAGCAGGTACTCATTTGAAAGAGAGCGACGACAAACTGCTCCATCTGCGTTGGGTCACACAAGACTACAAAACCAAAGGAAATGTTCATGATGATGAGGTGGCGTATTTCTGATGTGTGTTGGATGTAAACAGCATCCAAACGTAGAAGCAACAGAAGCCTTTCAGGGTTTAATCTTGTCTGGCAACCATCTTCATAAAGTATCGTTCTCAGTGGCTGGAAACACCTGCTCTGTATGAATGAAACGATTTGGATGCAGCCTCAAGATTTGTGTGTCCACCACCAGTTTTTTTTTTACACTGCAATACTTCAACAGATCAGAGTTCAAACGGGTTCAAAGCTCTTTTATTTGAAGCAATGTTGGGGGCAGGGTGGGAAGTCGTCTGGTGGGAAAAAATAAGCCTGGGAACCAATAGCAAGAACGACACCAAAGAGGGTAAAGAAAACAAGATGGGTTTTTTTTTTTTCTCCACTCATATCTCAGTTTTTCATAGTTTCCTCTCGTTGTATTTCAGCCCAGAAGCTTCATTTCCCTCTGAAGTGTTTTGTTTTTCCGATGCACTGGAGCTTAAAAAAACCCCTAACCCACAGCTCCCTGCCGCTCGTACCTACTTCACAGCTGGTCATTTGATGTGCCAGGCCAAACCAGGACACCGCGGCCATCCGAAACACATGGACCGCGCCGAAGTAGGACACACATGTGTGCCAAGTGCCATCGCTGCTTGAGTTCAGTGGAAAAAAAAAAAAAAAAAGTAGTAGCGGAGGTCAAACTCCTGGTTTGGGGATTTCTCTTCCCGCCCCTTTGACACAGCTTTCAATCCAAAACTTAAAACACAAGGCTTGAAAACTCGGCCACACTCGCTGGCTTTACTGGTTGCCATAACAAGAGAGCATTTTTTGAGGCAGCAATGCACAGAAGCTGCGATGGAAAGGAGTTAATATTGGCCTTATTTGTCACTGTGTGACTAATTTGGCTTAATCACTGGCGTTTTGTGTAAAGGAGCACCACGGAGCAGTTAAATGGGGGGGTGTGTTTGGGAACTTTTAGACCTTCAGCACAGCTTTTTCTCCCGTTTCCTGAGAGGGGAGGGTGTTAACGAGCAAACCATATGGCGCTGATGTCATGTGGTATCCACTGTCCAGGCCTGGAGGATCTCCTCAGCCACCATCTGCCAGGGGCCACATCTGGTTCTTCTCCACCCAAGGCCCCGTTGTTTTGGATACCGTGTTCAACAGGCCGCCTCGCGATGTACACAACACGGCGACGGCTGTGGCCAACTGCGTGTTCCTTTCGAGCCCCGTGGACGTGTGTCTCCGTCAGGGGGCTGGTTGCGGAGTTTCGTTCGAGGGAAAACACTTGAGCGAATAATTTCTGTGTTTGGCACGAAAGCAAAAAGCAGCGATCTTCTGAAAGCCTCCAAACATTCGACTCAAAGCTGGCTCATGTAATTATCGAATCAAAAGGAAAATGTACCGTCTCGAGTCCTTGTTCGCAACATTTTTTTTTTTCCCCCAGCCTGTCTTCAGATGAAAGATCTTCACAGGAATGCAAACACTGAGGAGAATTTCTCGCGTCTCTGGAAGGCTGGCATCTTACTTTTGATCCGCCGTGTGATCACATGTTGTGATGCAAACTGGTACTTTTGGACAAGTCTTTTTGCGATACAGCCGATGTATAAAACCTGGAATTAGGGACAACAACACGGTTGAAATGTGCAAAACAAACATGAGGCCGGCATTCTGGAATCGCTCTGCTGGTAAACAACTGAAGCAAAAATGTCTGTTGGGAGGTGACTGACTTCAGGCAGAGCCAATGCGTTCAAATGTAATAGAGACGAGGCCAATATGTTTTAATGTAACGTGGGGCGGAGCAATGAATTTAAACATAATGTGGGCGGAGCCAATGTGTTTGAATGTGAAGTGAGGCGGAGCAGATTCTGGTCATGCAGAGGCAGAGCCAATTCCTTACAAGTAATGCCGAATGGGGGGTGGAGCCAATGCAGGCTGAGGTAGAATATGATAAAGTATGTCTGTGCATGTTTTTATGTGAGGGTGACAGGATTTATGTTTTTGTATCTTTCTGAGGGAGTTTTTGTGGACATTACTAATGTTAACAGTGTCCAAAAATAGAGTAAAAAGTAAAAAACAAACACAGATGACCATTTAAGTAATGACTAAACTGACCAAGAAACAAGAAAATGCAACAAGCAGCTCCAGATTATGTTTCTATTTCTGCCAGTATTTGCCCATCAACTTTTATATGAAACTAATTTTGTGATAAATCTGTCCACAACAGCAGTGGGGATCATAGGTGTGGCAGCCTGGTTCTGTTGGGCTGCTGTCCTGCAGGTCCCAGGTATTTTCCTGCTCCAGCACGCCGGAATCGAACACATTTGTCATCATCAAGCCTTGCAGAAAAGCCTGATAAGGAGCCACTTATCACAATCAGGTGTGATGGAGCAGTGAGGTGTCAGAAACATGCAGGATGGTGGCCCTCCAGGGCCACAATGGAGGAC
>JAUESE010000056.1:17125518-17143849 GCA_032274725.1 Malacoctenus triangulatus | reverse complement strand
GTGTGTGTGTGTGTGTGTGTGTGTGTGTGTGTGTGTGTGTGTGTGTGTGTGTGTGTGTGTGTGTGTGCGTGTGCATACCCAGGAGCAAATGCTTAAGAGGCTCAGGCCCCCGGTGAACAGCTCCATCTTGAATGGCCCTTGACACCTGATAAAACACAGGGTCATCCCTGCAGGGCCTCCGCGGCTCCTGGGGAGAGAGGAGGCCGCGGGACGCCACACAGCCCATCTGACAGGACGCAGGAAGCAGTCAGCAGCCAGCAGCCTCCCACTTGCAAATCATTCCTGTGTCAGCTCAGTCAAAGTGTGAAAACGTGTATCTTACCTTCCTTCTCAGGGATTTTTCAGGCTCATACCCAGACTGTGGGACACCTGCCACAAAGACTTCAAGCTTCATCCAAACATTGGGAAGTTACCCACAGGACTGGTTGCTATGTATTAATATCATTTGTGTTTTTTCATCCACTGTTTGGTGTGACTTTTCTGCTTGAAAAGGCTACTTGAAATGAGTTTGTTTGTGGTTCTAACAATATCGGTCAGTATCTTACTTACCTTCATCACTCTTTGGTCACCTCACTCTTAAAGTTGTTGCTGTTATTAAACATTGTCTCAATATTAGCACAAATTGAAGTTTTTCTTTGTGTTTAAGGTTTAAATGAAGTGTTTTGAGATCTGATGTCTGTAGCTGTCAAACTTTGAATGCCCAAGATAGGGAAATAATCGTGTTCAAGACAATTGCAAGCTGCATTGTACACTTAATAAAAATGTTTGCGTGCTCAAAGTGACTTTCTGCCCTTTTTCTATGGCTTAACTGTGCTGAGCCGCGGTGATGATTTTATCAGAAGCTGCACTGGAACATTCTATGGCTACCTCATATTTTTCAATGTCATTTTAATCCTGCGGAGAACCGAGTGTGGATGTTGGCGAGCTTTCTAAACGCGTCGAGCCTCACATGTCGCTCCAGGGACACCCGAGATTAACCGAAACCAAATTATCAGAGGAGATAACTTCCATAAACTTTGGTCATCGCGCTGAACCCCAACCTCCCCCTTCCCCCCCTCCCTCCCTCCCTTACTCCCCCTTAGAAAAAGCCACCTCACTTTCCAAAATCCACCACCCCCACGTTTCCCCTGATTGCTAATTTCTATTTATATGCCATGAGGGGAAATAATGAAAACCAGATGAGCCGGCGGCGGAAAGCTGAAGCGGGGCCTTTCGGTGATGAATGCTGTGGAGGAGGATGACTGTTTATAGAGTATCTTGCTCCACCGTGGCCGTGCCGGGAGCAGTTGCCCTGGTTGAGAAAAAAAAAAGGACTGCCCCTGTTAGGATGTGTGGGTTGGAGGTTCCATCATGACTCACTTGGTAGTCATGCGTGTTTACACTTGTATGGCCCCGAAAAACCCAAAAAGCTTCAGCGAGGGACCCGCCAAGCCTGACAACTCCAAAACAGCATTACGTGGGTGTGTGGAGCTGCTAAATTTACTCTGAAACAAGTGCAAAGGAAGAGGAAGAGAAGGAGGAGGGGTGGAGGGGGGGTGGGGGGTGGAGGCTGTCAGCATTTTTCTTTACCGTCGAATTACTTAATGGTGACTCAGATTTCACTCGTTTCGCAGCAGCAGAGCGCTTTTTTTTTTTTCCTGTGACGAGTAAAATAAAAGTGAGGTGGATACGAGGCAGCTCAACGTGGCGCGGGGCTGCAGAGCGAAGTCAGCCGCTCGCGAAAGGCCTTAAAATGTTGTGTCAAGACACCTCGGCAGATTAGATCAAGGATTTAGGAGACGTGTTTGGGACTCGGCAGCGCCAAGATCTGGAAATGGTGGGAGTAGGATCCGTTTCCTTATTTGGCTTAGGCTGGAAAATATCAAGTAAACAGTGTCTTCCTGTTCGCCGCCTCCTGAATACAGTGAGGTCTCTTCCATCCACCCCCCCCCCCATCCCAACAGGGGAACTATAGTGAAAACCTGAGAAAAAAAAAAAGAAGGCCTCCTATTGTTTGCTATCATCCAGCAGCCAGGAGCAAACGAAGCTCAAATTGCAGCTCTGAAAGGTAACAGGAAATTGACAGCTCGCTAATCCACTCTTAACTATTCTGGCCACATAAAAAGGTTCGTTCCCCTCAAAAAAATCAAGAAGGAATAGTGCACAAAACACAGAGCGAGTTCATCTCGAGTTATGGCTGTTGAACGGAACCTGCTGAAAAACTGCAAAAACACCGCAAGATCCACAGCTTTAGTGGAAACCTGAGGATCAAAGCTGGTTGCTATTTTTTGTCTTTCATCGTGGGATTCCCAAAGTTTCCTCTAAGTGAGACTGTAGAAGCTCTCTTTTAAACTTTCAACTGCAGCCAAACACTGATGGAAACGTACTCTCTCCAAGAAAAAGCAGGAAATTTCAAAATAAAAGCAATGGACAGTAACGAAGATCTGCTCTCGTTTAGCTTGTGTGTCTTAGCTTTTTACTCTGAATTGCATCAGTCAAAGTTTGATGACCCCACAGCTGCCATCTGTGGCGCATCCTCAGAGGGTGTCTTGACTGCAGGTGTGAAACCACTAGGCTTTGTGGCAAATCAACAAAATCTTAGCTTTCTGCTCATATTCATTAGCTAACCATTAGCTTCATTTTTCTTGTTCAGCTTTCTGATGAGCTCTAGCTATAAACCCACGAACTCGGAGATCCCGGGACTGTTGCACCCGGCGCCTGAAGGGCCCCGCTGTCACATGTAGCTGATTCCACACACACGGTTGTGTTGGTTTGTCGCCAGCGCTGCAGCTCTCCCAACTTAAGCCGCGGTATATTTTCCCCTTTGTCCGCAGAGAATTTCCCGGTCACAGTTTGTGTTTCCCCAACTGTTGGCATTTCTGGCTGACCAACCAACTTCCAAAGTGATGATCTCATCCTCGCCCCCCCACCCCCCACCCCCCTCCCTGGGGGCCCGGAGGTGGAGAAGTGCGTGGGTGTCAGTGGTGGGGGGTGGGAGGGGGTCAGCGGACTTCCCAAGTGATAAATTCAGCGAACAAAAAGAGCCGGCCAAATGGGAGACTGTGGGTCAGGGTGGGGGCTGGATTGCCCCTCTGTCATTGCCTTTAGTGCAGGAACCACGCCATAAAAGCACAGCATTGATAGCCCCCGGTTTATTATCTTTGAACAGGTGGCCCCGGCTACTCGTAATGGTCGCTCCCATTTCTGAAGGCACACACACACACATGCACACACACACTCCCAGGCCTGCAAGATAGAGACCATTTGGGAGTTTGGGAACATCCCGATCTGGTTGCATCAAAGCCCAGGGAATAAACTACAGTGCATAGTTTTGTGGTGACTTTTTGGCTTGTGAGGAGGAGGACGAGGGGGGGGGGGGGGTTAGTGGGAGAGCTACTTCCTGTGTGCATAACTCATGGAAACGTGGAGGCAGTGTTGATGCGAGCAGCTTCGGGACTAATCATGTCAATGACCTGTATTGTTTAGCTTTCAAGGTTACCGAGGAGAATCGCAGCAAAGAAGCCCTCCAAGAATGTAAACAGTCACATTTGGCGCTACAAGCTGTTTCTACTCGTTGCTAATTTTTCCTTTTTTTTTTTTTTTTGGGACCAGGAATTCCACACCCAGCATAAACACTCACACACACACACACTCTCGCACACACATGCATGCACACATGGAACAGTGATTTGCTGTTCACTACTGAGCTCAAACTCAAAAAACAGACCTGCATTCCCCCCAAAAAATCAGCCACCAGTCAGATCTTTCACTCCTCCAGCCAGATGCTGAATCCCAGCAGTGCAATCAAGACACCAGACAGTGCTGTTTTTTTTCATTAATTAATATATTTTCTGCATTAAAGTTAACATAGTTTTCTTTTGTGCCACCCTTTAATTTTTCAGTAAGTATTTGATATTTTTGTTATATTCAGACATGAGTAAATTTAAGACTGTCTCTTGCAATAAATATCATAAAATAATAGAGCTTCACATAATAAATATTTTTACAACAAAAAAAAATGTTTGACAGACATTTTTTTTTCTTTTAAAAAATAGCCAGAATTCCTCTGATGGATTTTGAGCATACAATTTACACCAAATAAAAGAAAACAAAACAAAAAAACAACAACATGGGAGAATGCCACAGAATGAAAAGTTCAGATGGGTGGAAGGAGAGAAACAAGTGGAGAATACTATGAGATGGATGTGCTTTCGTTAACGGAACAAGAGCATATTAACCACGGTTTTAGTGTGGTAGCAACCAATAAATTCAAACATACCTGCTTGCTATGAATACCAGGTAACAGCTACATAATTGCCCTATAGTAGATCGTCCTTCACAGATTTGGTGAGAGGCAGCTTTCACCAGGCACACGCACACCTGGAGGAAACTGCCTACCTAAAACGGAAGAAAAACTTTCCAATATATATATATATAAAAAAAAAAATATTGTTAATGAGGAGCTGAGGATAGACATAGAAACAGTTAAGGCAAACACTGGTCTGTAAAAACATGGTCCTGATCCGGAGGAGGAAAAAAATAAAAAATAAATCGAGTGGTTTTTTTCATTACTCCTTTTGCTTATTAGCTCCTTAGGGTTTTCCTGCAGCGAGGAGGAGGGGGGTGGAGGGGTGGGGGGAGGCGGGCGGGTGGGAGGTGCTTAGAATGTTTGATAAACATTAATTTTGTGACTTATCAGCACACCATTTACCATTGTCATCATAGGATCCACGGCCGACGGGCTCCCGCACAGGAAGCGATCAGGAGGGCTTCTCCTGGCTCTGTGGGGCCCAGCTCTCCAGTTTACAATAGACAGTGTTGGAGTTCTTGCAGCGGCAGCCGGGCCGGTTGACCCGGTCGTAGCAGCCCTGGCAGGCCTTGAGACAGCCCTTGACGGGCGGGTAGCACAACAGACAGGGGAAGAGTACCGACATTAATCCCATGCACAGGAAGCGCGAGCAGCAGTGGGAGCGCGACAGCGAGCAGGGGTGGTCGGCGCACGAGTCCCCCTCGTCGTCGTTGGAGCAGTGGTAGAAGATGCCCTTGACCAGGCACATGCACGTGCCGTGCTCCAGCGCGCTCTCGGCCGAGCACAGGCACTGGCCGTTGCACGCCAGGCACGAGGGCAGGCTCCTGGGGGCCGTGCAGTCGCCGCACTTGCACTTCCCGCAGCGCTCGCAGATGAACTGGTGCCCGGCGGCGGCCCCGGCCCCCACCCCGTTGGAGCCCGAAAAGTCCGATTTCCCTTTGCTCGGAGGCTTGAGCGGCGCCTCCAGGGGAGGCTGGTGAAAGTGGGGTCCCTGCTGGGGCTGTAAAGGCGCCTTGGGCTTGGGCTGAGTCCGAACGGGCCGGTCGGCGCGGTGGTGATGCTGCAGGCCGGCGCCGGGCCTGCTGGGGGGCGAGCGCGCCAGGAGTCCCTGCTCGGAGGAGGCGCTGCTGTTGCTCCCCGAGCTGGCGGCGCTCCCTGTGCTAGTGGAGCGGCTGAGGCCCGGCACCCGGGGCCCGCCGTGATGCTGTCCCCCGGCCACGACCACCACGCCGCCCCCGACGTGGTGGTGGTGGTGGTGGTGGTGGAGGTGGCCCGACGGCCGGTGCTCGTAATTGTTGTTCACATTGACAAGGATGACCTCATGAGTCCTCTCCTGCTTGTCCTGGGGCCTGGGGGCCATGCGGGGCGCCGGGGGCCTCCGTACCACTGAGGGCCCCTCGGTGTACTCGTTGCTGGAGCGGATGGCCTTGATTTGGTCCAGGGAGAGAATGGCGGCATGCTGGAGCTCCCGCTCGTAATCCGACCTCTGCCGGCTCTCTAGGGAAGGCTGCTGGATCACCACTAATGAACCACCGGGGCCATGTTGACTTTGGAGCTCCATCTGGGGGGATCACCACTTCCGACATTCACCGTGGACATGCATTGGAAAACCTGCCAGGAGGAGGAGGAGGAGGGGGGGACGGAGTCCATGGGGGGGGAGACAAAAGAGAGACAGTGAGGAGGGGGGGACACCAGCTCAGGGACCCAAAACACCACATCACCAACATTTTCGAACCATCTCAGTGCAAAAAAACCCCAAAATTCAACAGATTTTCACCCTTAACATCATTTTCTAGCAACTGCTGCACATGTAGGAGTAAAATCTTTTTAAGGAACTAAGTAACTCCTGTATTCCTACGTTTCTGTGTCCTCATAGTTAACCCTGTCTCTGTTTCCGTCCTGTCAACGTGACAATCTGTCACTTTTGATCCCGTTGAGTGAGGCAAAAAAAAGAGAAAAAAATAAAAGTTGACTATTAACAAGACTTTTTGTACCTTCCTCCCCTGACGCGCACACATCTAAACTTCAGCGGGCCCTACAAATACTTCCCCTCCTGATTTACATTTCTATGACTAGTTAACATTTAAATGCACCGCGGCGACGAAATGAGGACACGATCCAAGGGAACTAAATGAGCTGCCTCACTTAGTATTCTATTACTACACCAAAAAGGGATTTCAGGGAAATGGGGGCACAAAAGTGGAGCTAAAATAAAAAACGAAGGTCAGACCAAGTTCCGACAAAATACAGGGGAGGGGGGGGGGGAGAGAAGAAAAAAAAAACAACAACCGAGAGGCCTGGAAGTTATCGGAATTATAAAAAAACGACTCCCCCTCAAAGGAGCAGATGGACGGGATATCAGGAGGGTAATCTGGGGGGGACTCGCGTCGCCGACGTGCGTGTTTACAGCGTAAAATACTGTCAGGAGTTCGGCTTTAAACTTTCATGGATGTTCTAACGCACAGAGGAGCCGCAGAAGGCCAAAAAACCTGCTGGAGGATCCAGCCTGACTGTGCCACGAATTCAGCCAAAATCGATCAATTCGGCAGCGTTTTATTCTCTCTCTTCGCCCACAATGTTACTCGTCCTTTATTTCTAGAAGTATATGCGCCGACCGGTGCGCAATAGGAAGGGTTATCGGCGCAGGTCGCCCCCTCGAATAAGAGGAGGTCGCACGTAGAGAGGAGAGGAGGAGGGGGCGAAAAAAGAAGCAGCGCCGTAGAAACGCGCAGAGCCGGAGATCAAGAGACATTATAGGACGCATCCAAATAGACGGGGCAAACTTATGAATGAAAACAAGCGCCGTGGGGGGAGGGGTGTTTGTTACAGCACAGCCGCGGAACCGCACGGCCGTGGAAATCCATCAACCTCACAGGCTAATCGCGATAAATCCGACCTGCTTGCGGGTGTTTTCTGGCCCTCAAAAACAGTCAGAAGAAGAAGAAGAAAAAAAACACGAGCCGGAGAGACTCGGGCTTTGTGCAGTGTTGCAGGAGGGGGGGTAAAAAGCGCTTATTCCCCTGCAGCGGCGCGGATCCGATCGCTCCGCACGCTACTACTTGACAACGGACAACGCAAATAAAAAAGCCAAAATAAAAGGCGTGAAACAAGTGCAAAAATCGCCGAGAGGGTGCATACCTATATGTAAGCCTCCATAGCGTCGAATCCATCAACCAAAGAGTCTACAAAAACTCCATCCAGAGGAAGAGGGGCAATGTCCAAACGGGAGACGAGAGGAGTCGAGCGCACAACATTCACTTTGATAATCCAAGTGCGAGTTTTTTATCCCTTTGCGTTATTCCCTTTTCTTCTTCTTCTCTCGGTGAAGTCGCGGAGAAAGTTCAGCGCGGGTTACGCGTGCGTTTCGTCCCGAGATGAAGCCAAGTAAATCCACGGCGGAGCGTCCCGACGGCGGTGGGCTGGAGCTGCTGCGCACTTGGGGAGGGCGATCTTCAGGCAATACGACCCACTTATGGAAGTCCCGTGGAAAATTCTTGCAAAAGAAGAAGAAAAAAAAAAACCCAAAACAACCCCCAAGATATCTCGAAAGACTCAAAACACGAGAGCGCGTATATCCAAAGGGAGTCTGTTCTTCGAGTGTCTCGCCGGGCTGAGTCGGAGTTGCGGCTGTTACTTATTGTTGCGGGGGGAATCTGCGCCGCTCTTGTGCAAAAGGAGAGAGAGAGAGAGAGAGCGAGAGGGAGAGAGAGAGAGAGAGAGAGAGGGAGAAGCGTCGTCGGGTCGCAGACAGCGGTGCGCTCTCTCCAGCTCTGCAGGCCTGTTCAGCACTGAATGAATGGGAACGCAGGGCTTAGTGTTTGCTCGACAAGCCAACTCCCATTGGCCATTCACTCCACTGAAAAAGGATACATCGCATCCGTTCCTGATTCATTGGGCAGATGTGGGAGGCCGGGCGATAGAGATGTGTGCACTAGTTAAGGTGGAACGGCTGCTTCTCCCCCCCCCCCCCTTCTGCCTTGACTCAGAAGAGGGGGCCGAGGAAAGGAAAAAAATGCGAACTTCCGTTCTGGTGGGTTATGAATAATGATGGGAATAAGGTGAACATGACTAAGAGTGGTGTAACAATGCATTCATTTCTTCATTCTCTTGCTGGTTTGTCCCCTTTTCTCTCACGTGGATGCCATATATAGTCATGAAGACAGTTGAGAAGGTTTTGAAACTGCGATAGTTTTTGTTAGTCTGGTGAAATAAATATAATCGAAACAGATCAAAAAGATTTTTGAACTCCTGTTAAAAATAGGAAATTGTGAATGAACCGTTGTGAGGGGGTGGGGCTATGGAAATCAGAGGTCTGCTTTTTGAAAAATGATGAGATTTGTTGTATTTACTGCAACATAACTGGCAACCCCGTGTCTTAATCGGTTTCAGGACTTTGAAATATCAACGGGCAGTAAATTCGAGTCATTCCCGACGCGACTGTCAGGTTGTTAAACATTTTAGGAAGAAACTTGCTACCACAAAATAGAAACTCAGCAATTTTACTTCAGAACTGATAGTGTTGAATTTACTCACACGTCGGAATCATTTAAAGAATACCTGAGAATAACGAATAAAATAGGAATAGGGGTCTCTTATTAACCCCCCCCCCCCCCCCCCCCGCACTTTGAAGCACAGATAATGGTTTTACGCACAGCTTGGAGAGGAAACATCAACAGGGTGTCTCCAGGTCTCGCAGGAATGTTCCCATTACGCGTTCATGTGAGGATGCGAGTCATCGGAGGAAGCTGATGCGGCGCCGAGCCGCAAACTCTGCGTGAGCGTCTGACGTGAAGCCATGCGCATCACCGTGAGAGGAGACCCAGGCGCGGTGGACTCAGTGTGGGGGTGAGGTGGGGTGGAGTTGAGGGGCTGGGGGGGCTGGGGACGTCGCGTGGTTTTTCTCGGACCACCTTAAGAAAAAAGCAGCCCTGCAGCCAGTTGGGGGGGAGAGAGACTCCCCCTCACGCCTGCCACCCCTCTCTCTCCCTCCCTCACCACCACCACCCCCCCTCCCCCTCCCTCCCCCCCTGCTCTCTGTTCCTGACTGTCTGGTTTGATTGGTGTCGCGGATGCGCTACATCCGGATCCATGAGAAAAGGAAGTTCAATACAAAGTCAATTTATCCCATTCAAATGGAAAAATCAATAGATGAATGACCCGCGGTGGCATTTCGGGTCAGCAAATGCTTTAAAAAAAGAAGGGGGGGTCGGACAGAGAGACTCGGCGGAGTTAAAGGAGTGTCAGAGTGACTGCAATGACTGAGAAGTTTTTTTTTTCAGGCTGGTTGTGGAAAAAAAAAAAGGAAAAGCTTCCCGGTGATAAAGCAAATCCTGGTAGACCGACAGATGGCCGCCTGGATCCCTGCTCTTAGTGGTCGGAAGTGCGGACGGAAATCTCACGATTACAGCAATTAGCTGATTTTCCGAGGATGGATGTGATGAATATACCAGCCGAGGCTGTTTTTCTCCCCGGTGGATATTGAGCAGTGGTTCACCAAACTGCTTTTTTTTGTGTGTGTCGGGAACCATCAGGGGTCCTTGAAGGGGGTCCAGAAAAGTCCCCCAGATAAATGTCTAATGCTCAGTGTTTAATTCCAAAGATGTTGGCATGTGAAATGCTCTGATTAGAGGGTTCCTGCTCTCCACCAACGGTATAATCAGCTACAAACGATTTTTTTTTTTCATTTAACCAGCCTATTTATTGCAATCTTGACAAATATGGTCCTGAAGTCTAGACTCCACCCCCCTCCCCCCTCCAATACATTTAAATTGGAGTGATTTCACTGCTTGGATATTCAGGATCCCACAGAGGACTTCGCTCAGAGGAGTGGATCTGAAGTCAGTGGTGGTGCTGAAAATATGCAGAAGACAGATCTAAAGGTGAACCCTGAGCTGAAACAGACCGAAATGCGCGGCAGGTCTCCACATAGAGACTCGGAGGAGAACCAGAGAGCCGAGATGACGCGTAAACATACTTGGTTCCAACTGCGTTGTTGCTCGTTGCGTTCCCATTTAGCACGTCTCCTTCAGGCCATTCTGCAAGAAAAACAAAGCATTGCACGCAACGACACCTAAAACAGCAAAAATGCATCATGAGCATGAGAAGCATCTAATGAGATCAACTGTGATTCCACTGCAGTTTTTTCATTCAAACATCGACAAAAAGTAGAAAACTTGTGTGGGAAAAAAAAACCCAAATTTTATTCTTTGGAAAACAAGTTGAAAACTAAACAGATTGTCGCTGAAACAGTCGCACAAGTTTGAGTTTTGTCATTCGCAAACTCCACGAACACGCAGGCTTCAGTCCTCCGTTGCGAGTCGTCCCCAACGGCCGCGTGGTCAGAAGAAGCCCAGGCCGCTGTGCTGCTGCTGATAGCTGATATACGACTGGACGAGGGAGTCGGGCACCCGGGGCTTCACAGCGTTCAGGGCGCTTTCAAAGTGTCTGGCCTGGACGTGCCGGGCTTTGATGTCCTCCTGCAGGGCCAGCAGGGCCGCCTCTCTGCATACTGCCGTTATCTTGGACAGGAAACAGACACAGAGATTCAGCTGTCAGGCCCGGTGGTACGGACGCCGAATGCCAGCGGATCATGTGAGCGACGCGGCCGCGGAAGCTGGCTCGCCGACTTCAGTGGAGGAACGTTTACGTGCGTTCTGGTGCCTCATTAATCCAGAGGAACCTCTTCATCTTATCAACATTAAAGGAACACAGAAACTGAAAAAAACATGTTGAAACTAACCTACATTCATGTTGCAACTGCACCAAATAGATATTTTGATGGTATTGCTTTTGTGAAATAAACAATAATTAATGCTTCCACAAAAATGCAAGTGAGATGTCACAAATGTGCTTAGAAATGAACATTTTCATATTCACAACACTAAAGCAGGTCTAGGAAAACTAAACGCTGCCAGAGTTTTGCTTGTCAAGGATATGAAAATCAACTCAATAAGCCAGACTGCCTTTCTGAGTGAATTCCAGGTTGTTTTGTGTTGAGCTGTTGTCAACAGTGTAACAACAATTCGGCCTGAACTGGACCACATTTCAGATCTCTGCGGTTGTGTTTTTTCTTACTGGCTGCCGTTTCACCGGCGCACTGTAGCAATTATGCAACCTCTGACAAGGGGGTGCTGCAGCCACTGCAGGTGACCTTTTTGGGGGGGGTTGTGCACACGCCGGAGGAGTGAGTCACTTCCGAACTGGTGGCGAAGGCTGATGAAGTGCAGGCAGCCCCCCCAACCTTCCACTCCCCCCCTCGGCGGTGCCACCCTCCTTCCTCTTTCCAGAGGTACAGCTTCGCTCTGCACCCCGGCAGTTTTCGCTCGCGCTGCTTTTTCGCCCCTCTGTGCCAGGCCAGTGATAACGTCTGTGCTGGGAGGTCAGTGGGACAGGTAGTCACGTGACGCAGCGGAGCGTCGGGGTTATTGAACGGCAGAAAAAAAAAAAAAAAGGGGCATGTGGAGCAACGTGCGTCTGCTGGAATTGTTCAGTGGACCGGAGAGCTGCTGGTCACTGCAGTCTGCAGCAGCATCGAACGACGGCAGCCGGGCGACATGCAAGCTCACAGAATACGTGTAAAGGGAAGGGATGTGTGACCAGAGCTCTTATCTGAAATTATTACAATTTGAGATACATGTGTCTGCCAAAAAGAAACGGTGGAGCTGTTTTCACTCCAAACCAAACCAGAAAAGCAGGATTTTAGTCTTCAGCAGGACTGAGATGTCTTACGTGACCCCACGTCTGAGTTAGTTGTCACCTGCTTGAATAAAACACTGTAATTGAATAACAGTGAATGGTGAAGAAAAAAGCAAAAGGGGGACGTTATTAAAGTGCAAAGCAACAGAAAGTGCCAGCCTGGCTTCAACCAGCTTACAGCTAACACATGAGCAGGAATAGCTAGCATTGCAATTTTCACAGAGACTTTCTAAAAACACATTTTTGTTTTTTAAAAGGACAACAAGGCAGTAAAAAAAAGTCACCAGAATGATGTTTCCTTTTGATAAAAGGACCATTTGAATCCCAGGAAGCAACTTTTTCACCTGACGAGTGAGAAATATCGGAGGAGATGAGGTAAACTGTTGGAGAACGCTATATTGCAACTGTTTCTCATCTCACCAACAAGCAGTTTCTAAAGGAAATACATCGCAAAACACAGCAGTTTGTTAGTAAACACGTCTGCAGACTGAGGAACTGTACAAGTCCAGTTTGTTCTTCATCCAAAATACTCAATAAGAGGGTTTTTACTTCATAGATTACATGAAATAAATCAGAGAGAATCTTGTCGGATCCTCGCCAGATCAGAGCGTCGATTTAGCGAGGACAAAAGAAAAACACAGCGGAGGTTGTCGAGTGTTAAAGCATGACGGTCATGCCGTTTTCTCAGCGGCGGTGAGTAAAAACGAGGCGGGGGGGTGGGGGGGGGGGGGGATGGCTGGGGCTGAGCGTGCTCTGGCCCCCGCCAGCGCGCGCTCGGCTCAGGACAGGTGCTTCGCAGATGTCAGGATGTGAGGCCTGTTTTTCCCCCCTTCTTCTGTTTCAGCCCAATGAGCAACATGATTTAGGCCGGGTAAACACACGGGGCCGGGTTAATTTTGTATAAGGGTTTCCCATCATTCAAGTCATTTAGGCCTGTCAGTAATAATGATCCAAAACAATGAGGCCATGGATCCCGGGTTTGCCTGTTTACAAATGGGGAGCGGGCGAGTGTGCAGGAGAGAGGGCGAAAAAGAGAGAGAGGGGGGAGAGAGAAAGTGCGAGGGACGCCACATGTTTGAACAATGCGATTTAGTGTTGTTTCCGAGCAACATTCATAAACAGGAACAGACAAACACCGCAGCACAAACTGCAATTCCTCATTCACACTGAGACCTGTCTCGTAAGACACGTTAGCTCCACTGTCTGTGTCGTCATATTGGGATTCAACGGTTGATAATTATTCAGTTGTTTGCTTCCACAACATCCCTTGAGGTGGGGGGGGGGGGGTGTTGTCTGGCGTTCCTATGAAGTACACAAAAAACGCATGCGCGCACACACACACACGGGCCCTCGCATTCATACCGCGCTGGTTTTTTTACGAGCTGTTCTGTGAGGCCGATCAACAAGCCAGTGTTTGCCCGTACGGGGCCTTGAAAAAATAAGAAATAGAAAAAAAAATGAAGCCACAAAGGCAAACAGCGCGAGTGAAAACAGCCAGTTTGTGAAGCCATTTTTTTTTTGTTGACTGGAGCCAAAAATCCAAGAACCCCCCCCCACCTACAACCCGAACGCAACACTAATCTCCCCCTAAATTTGCCTCTCGCCCCCCCAAAATGTAACCTATTACCCCTTAATTTGGGCCCCCGGTGCAGGAAAAGGAGGAAAGAGAAAAACTGCAAAATGCACAGAAATGAGATTTGTGTGTGCGTGTGGGGAGAGGAGGGGGGTTGGTTGGGGGGGGGGGGGGGGGTGTCATCGGTGGCTCGGAGTGCTGACTTGTGGCGGGCCAAATGAATTACAGATCTCTCTCTCTCTTTTTTTTTTTTAATGTTATTGCAATGCGGACTTTATTTTTCATCCCCCTCATAAATTGTGTCAGCAATCACTTAAATATATGGAAAAGGCCGAGCTGATGCATTGCAGCGGCCGCTCGCTGGTGATGTGTGTGTGTGTGTGTGTGTGTGTGTGTGTGGGGGGGGGGGGGCAGTTTCCCGGCAGTGGCGTGTAGCCAGTCGTAAAGGCAAAAGCAAACAACAACACCACCAAAAAAAAAAAAAAACCCTAATCATCAAGGGTCTCTCAGTGCTGCGACCAGCTGAAACTTGCTGAGTCAAGATTGGACGAAAGTCTGCCTAAAGTTGGGCGGAAACCAAGAGAGGCGAGAGGACGGTGATACGAGAAGAAGCTTGGAAAGCAACGGTTGTAGCCAGGAAAGTACAAATACTCCTCTTAAACCGGAAATGAAATAATTCCAATCGAGGAAGATGATTCAACAAAGGCGTTCTTTGAGTGCTGGTTGGACGAGAGAGTTTGTAGAAGCGCTGATTGGACAAGAGAAAGCGCATGAAAACATGTGGTGACTGGACAAGAGCCAGTCTCGTGAGTCCTTATATGCAAAAGCAATTGTTTTGAATGCTGATGAGACAAAAGGATTTTCAGAATGCTGATTGGAGAAGACAGCTTCCATGAGCGCTAACAGGAGACAAATCATGAGGTTCAACTGGAGAGGAGGACACTCCACGAGGTCAAAATGAAGGAAAACTACCTTAAATGAAGCAAGTCAGATGTATTTTAAAAAGCTGTTTCTTTGTGAGGGTCCATTATCTCAACAGAGGGTTGGATTAGGTCAGTCAGGCTGTAGGAAACTGTACAAGTTTAACAAGTCTAGAAGAAAACGAGGGATGAGAAAGCAAATCAGACGTTTGTCCTTCCTCTAGTAATAATGTCCTGACTGCTTGAACCACTGAGTCCCCTCTGATAGAGGAGCAGCAGAGCCTTTAATGCTGCTGAGACCTTAAATAGGTCACTGGGAAAGTGATCGATGCTCGGTTGGAATGCCTGAAATATTCCCCAGTCCACAAACGTATTTAATGCCTACTTTCTCCTCATGGTTCTCCGTCGCCTTTTGCAAACCAAAAGTCACACCAAAGGACGCGAAACACACCCGCACGCACGCAAGGACGTGTGTGAGGGAAACGACCAGGCATTTTATCACGAGTCCACAGGATTGATGTCGTTGAGTCAAATGAAGCGAGTGGTGAAAAGAGAAAAGGTCAGACGACCATAATCACATGGTTTTTAGAAGCCAGCGGTCGTAATTACCTCCACTGTCTGTCGGTCAATTCGACGGGAAAAGTCATTGAGACGTCCTTTTGATCTTCGAGTGGGACGACATTTGTCTTTTCGAAAATTAAAAATAAAGGGGAAAAAAAAAAACTGGTGAACATCGCGACCCTCCTTGAACAGGCTCATAATGGAGGAACGGTGATGAATCACAAGGAATAGAAGATGGTTGGTATTTTGCAGGAATCTCAGACAAGCCGAAGGGGAAAGTTTGTCACGTCTTGACCTTGATTGCGGTCATTCTCTATTCAAATAAGCCAAGCACATCAGTGAGCAGACCTGCTCGGTCCTTCGGTTCAAACCGCAGCGTATAAAAGTCCGTTTTTGCCGAGAAAAGAAGCAAAGACCGACGCCGTGAAAACCACATCGAGCCCTCTATTAGGTCGCGTTAGAGGGAAAAAAAAAAGTGGTCCCAATGCTTTCCAGTGTATTAGCGTCAGACTGACAGCTCCTGTGTTGTGACGGATGAGGGCCGAGTATTTTGGTGGGCCGAGCCGTCCTAATGGGGTTACGAAACGAGGACGGGCCGCTTCCACGGCTCCTTGTTGCTCGGGGGAGGGGGGGGCTGCCGGCCTGTCGCCGGGGCTGCCGGGGCCATTAGGGCGCCGCGGCGTGAGACCCGGGATACAACAGCAGCCTTTATGCTCGGTTGGTCACCGCGCTCCGCGTGTCCCCCCCACCCCCTCCCCCCCGGCCACAACTACGCCCCTGTATCACGCTGCTCCGACGCCGCACAGCGATACCATTTTCGCCCCCCCCCGCTGTATATACTGTACGTGGAGTGATATACGACGGCGAGACGTGCGCTGCATGTGAGGTCCTGTTGTCCTTGTAAGAAAACTCGAAATTTTTTAACGACTCCGGCGAGGAAATTAAGGCCCTTATAGCCGCGAATGGTAACAAGATCTGGCGAAGAATAACAGAATATAAAGAAGGAACACAGCAAAGCGTGGGTTAAAACCAACACGCCGGACACTTTTTTTTTTAACACTCCGACACGACAGAAAAATATATACGGGTGGAATAAAAAGTTATGAGTGTCAGCATTGACATGGGGGATGCTAAACGGCCACAGCAATAATCTCAAACCGTGCGTGGGTCCTGGAAGAAGTGGAGCTGAAAATGTGCTGAGGTATGGATGTGTAATAGGGAGACAGGGAGGGGGGTGGTAACACACACTGGAGGGGGAAAAAGAAAGGGTGTAAGCACAGCATGGAGGCAGCACGTGGACAGGTGCATTTAAAAAAAAAAAAAGAGACACGCAACCGGGACGGCAAAGCTCCGGGAATACACACAAACATTTGCATCAGGCCCAAGTACGCTTGGCACGGACACCAAATGTGGACATTTCGTCCACGCCGTCAGAGCACGCTCCCCCCCTCCCCTCCCAAAAAACCCCTCCTCGACACGCGTCTTACGCAAATGTTGCGAAGTTGCTATGCAAATCTATATTTTTCCCTGCAGTATTTCCCAGGAGGAGGTGAGAAAGGGGAGGGGGGCGCGTGCCACGAGACAACCTGTTCGGCGCGACGAAAATAAACCCTCTTCTGAAGGGGCGAGAGAGGAGGGAGCGGGAGGAGAAGAAGAAGGAGGAGGAGGAGGAGGAGGAGGAGAAGGGGAGAAAGAAAAAAAGAAAAGCTTGTGACTGCTGGCAGCACATACCAACGTTCGCAGGTCAAATCTGTCTGGTGTACTTTTTCGCTTCCTACTTCAACAAAGGCGCTCAGTGAGTGTATCAGACGGCCTTAATGAAGGGCTTGTTAGCCGGGCTACCGGCAGCAGATCCACTAGACCCGGAGTGTGTGTTTACTATCAATCCACCCTTGTGTCTACAGCAGGCTACATCCAGCCCTACCCCCCCTCACCCCACCACCCACCCACCCCCTTTCCCTCCCACACAAATGGCCACATTTACAGGAGTGAGCCCTGACGACCCCTCCCCCTCCCCCCCTCCCTCCCTCCTCCGCTCTCCACCACGCCTCCCACAAAACCTCTCCTCCATCACTCCGCGAGTCCTGCACACATACTCCACAGTGCACAGACACACACAGACACACGCACGTTTTCATGCCTTCCGGGGACTTTGCTTTGACTTACGTTCGACGTCTGTTCGCTTGTTTCAACGAAATCAAATGTTCGCTGTTTTAAAAGATATTTCTTCACACAAGCGAACAACATTTTTTTTCCTAAAAGATTTTTGTCCCCACAAGGATCAAAAAAATCCCGAGAATATGAGTGTCCAGACATATGGGGGGGTCCCAATGACACTAAATAGACTATAGGCGCAACTAGCACCGTGTGTGTTTCAGATGTATCTTTACCTGCATGCAAAAAGCTGGATTCTTGAGACGTGCACTCAGCAACCAAACTGCATGTTTGCTTGACAAACAAACATTTCACCTTCGGAAGTCACTCCCAGCAGAAACAACTCGCTCACTCCATCCTGTGCGAATCTACTGACGCAGCGTGTCCCTCATAAGTCGGTCCTATCAAGTCGAAGAAGAAGTTTTGCAAGCAGATGTAATGTATCTTTTATTGACACACTGTATAAAGCTGAATTTTTCACCTCTCACCTGCATACAGAGATAAAATGACTTTTACATGTGCTGCGTTGGGCCAAATAAAAAGTGTTCTCAGAACTGCAGGTAGAACATTTGCCAAGCTGCAACATAAAGCCATACGAAACACTGCGTTGGACATCAAATGCCAGGGAACGTATTGGCTCCAAGAGGGGCTCTTATGCACAAACTTAACAACCGATCTCCAAAATCACCTCCAACCACAACACCGTGTCGCCGTCAACTCCTCCGCTGGAGACAGAAACGGCAAGAAAGGAGCCACGCTGCATCCAATTTTCAGAGAGGAAATTAAATAATACATAAATCAAACAATGTTGGAGGGAGGGAAGGAGGGAGGGATGGGGGAGGGGGTGTGGAGCCCAAACCCTCGACCAGAAATAAAACATTTCATCCTCCAAAACGGCAGAGAGGAAGTGTCTGCAGTGACATGCCCGCGCCAAGAGAAACAAGGCCTGACCACAACTCCATGTGAAACCTATTTAAGATTACAAGGCGAGGGAGGGAGAAAGGAGGTTAAAGAGAGAGAGAGAGGGAGAGAGAGAGGGGTGAGGTTAAGCATGGAGCGAGGAAAGTCACGTGGGACGAGAGTGTGTGTGTGTGTGTGTGTGGGTGGGTGTGGAGGGGGGGGGGGGGGGGGGGGGGAAAC
>JAUESE010000056.1:17093895-17111353 GCA_032274725.1 Malacoctenus triangulatus | reverse complement strand
TGTGTGTGTGTGTGTGTGTTTGCGTGTGCGTGCGTGCGCGCGGCAGATAGCAAGGTGATAGTAAGATGCGACAACTAAGCTTCCTCAGTGCAGACGAGTGCCAGACTTTTGATGTTCCAACCATATCCGCTTTCGTGCCGCGTCTTTGAAGAAAGTTAGACGGCGTGATAAAAAAAAAATAAATAAAAAAAAAAGAAAGAAGAAGAAGCTGTTGTCGCTCGCGTTCACCTCTACCATGTGCTTAGGCTTGCCTTTTCTCTTGTCATGAAATGCAACTGTCTACCAAACACACCTTTATGTTTGTTTAGAGATGTGGAGATTTGGGATAAATCCCTCAGCAGCAGCCCAGTCAGACCACGCTTTGTCATGCGTTGGCTTGGTTTTTCTCTCCCCCCCCCCCCTCCTCCTACTTGATCGTCAGCTTTGAGGTTCATGTCGAGAGTTGACAAAAGATAAAGTTGATGTTTGATATTTGCACGTATTGGCGTGAGCTTCTTATTTAAGCTGGTGTGGGTTTTTGTGACACGGTGACCTTTTCGTCTCAAGTTGTTCAGCCTTTATGAGCCTCGCTGTGTGTTTGAGCTGCAAAGCTTCAAAAATGATCCTGCTCATAGTAGATATTGACTGTAACAGTCAACAAAGATGCTTTCTTTAAGAAGAATGTTTCTATTAAAAAAAAGAAAGAATCATACAAGTTGAAGCACTTGTGACGAGGATATTAACAAGTGTTAATATGTATCTGTGCTTAAATTAGACCCAAATTCCTGAATTTATCTTGTCGATTATAGTTTATACTTAATCATTTTATGTTGAATACTGGTGAATAAAGTAGGAATCACAAAACTTTAATGGGAGATACTGCCAGACACCTTTAGAGTGTGAAGGTCTGAGCAGCAGCTCCTATATGGCTGCAAAGTGTTTCAAAAAAATGTCCTATATAAATAATATACATAACATGTAACATAAGTGAATGTAGTGCATGTACAGTATGTGCAGCTCATGCAAAGGTGCAGAGGTTTGTGTATGTCGGGCTGTGTGTCGCATTCTGCAGTGTGATGTTACTTTATGGCAGTTTGTGAGTTCTTTTTCAACTGAATGTGAGAAAAACAAGTGATTTGACAAAGAGCCACAGTGTCGGGTCAAAAGACGCTGCGGACATACAAACTTTAGAGCAACAAGTTTTCCAATAAGATTCCCAACAGGTCAGGAATAAAAAAAACAGGACTCCTGTGTGACGTCCAGAAATCAATATTGACTCCACCAGCTTGAGTGGGCACAGATTTGATTCGATTAAGTTTGGCCCCCTCGTTTCACGCGCCGCCTCCTGCCAAAAGTAATATTATGGGTGTGTTTCTCTGAGACGTGGACGGACACAGAAGCCGTGTCCCAGTTCGGAGGCTGGACCCTCCTGCGGCCGCGTCTCTCCCGTGAACACGCCGTCATCGGGCCAGCCGAGAGGGGCTTGACTTCCAGTGTGACTCAGAGATCCTGAGTGACGCGGCGTCCCCGCGGCCCGTCGGCTACTCCCAGAGTAGCCGAGTGACGTGTTCGGCTTCCGTGAAGAGTTCTTCTGAGGGGTACCCCCCCCCTTAAAAAACAAAACCCTCTTCCCTGACACGTGGTTCAGAGGAGCCGGGTTCGAGGCCTCAGCCTGGATCACCGTCAGGACTGTTTATTCCTCCTCCTCCTCCTCTCTGATTCGGAGGATTTGCTCCTCCGAGGCCAAGATTTCCCATCATGTTTGTTACATGCGGTTGATTTACTCGGGTTGGAATAACAAGGACTCGGGGTATGTAATGTGTATATAATTAGCCACCTGAGAACAGCCACATAAAAAGCCATTACCGTGCAATTACCACACCATACAGCTGGGGCAATGGGAACTTGGCGTGGAGTGAGATTCCTGGGCTTCTGAAAGTATACCTTTCCTCCACTTGTTCGCTCGAGATGCCGTCGAGCTGCCCCCCCCCCCCAACCCCCCCAACCTCTGGTCGGGCCCGATGTTGACTCATAAACAGCAGCGTGCGAACCGGCAGATCCCTGCAGCCTGATTAAGGGAGGCATCTTACAAAACCCTCCTTGCGGTTTCAGGTGGCTCTCTCTATGTAAGCGGTTTCCCTAATTTATGGACTGCTTGTTGGGGCCCCGCGGGGCAGATATTTGTTTGATGATAGTGCAACAGGTCTGGATGCTTCAGGTGTATAATTGCTGGTGGCTGGCCCGCTCGAGGAAACGGCGCGCAGGTTTCCCCAACATGGCCCAGGGCCTCCCCCGTCCAACGCAGGAAAAAAAACAACCCACCACCACTGCCGGGTCTCGCCGTGGGTTTTTGCACTTGTTCCGTGTGATTTTTACTCGAGCTGCGAGTTCATTAACATGTCTCGTAACATAGTTAGCAGCTTGTAAATGCGCCGCGTATAAAATGTGCCAGTTGAAAGCAAAAAGGGAGAACCACTAAAATACCACAGCCACAATTTCCAGGTTGTTATTTGAGGGTTTTTTTTCAACCCTGAAGCACAATTTTCTTCTTTCCTTTTTTGACACCGGGCCCGTAAATGCAGCGGCACACATTACTATCAACACCTGGGCTGTGACGGTCTCTCACTGTCTGTCTCTCCTCCTCTTCTGTGTTTCCTCATTCTCTCTCACCCGTCTCTCTCTCTCTCTCTCTTTCCCTCCGTTTCCTGCCGTCTCGCATCGTCCTCGCAGGAATGCCAGCAGAGCTCTGCTGACTTCAAGTTTTACATCGAGAACCACACAGGCAACCCGGACGACCTGAGCCGGAAGCAGGTCCGCATCTACCAGCTGTACAGCAGGACCACGGGCAAGCACGTCCAGATCCTGGGCAAGAAGATCAACGCCAACGGAGATGATGGGGGCAAGTATGGTATGGGAGAACTCCTGCTGCACCTCACCTGACACCTTTAGCTCAGGCCAGACGGATCGTGGTGCTCCAAGTCTGTCCGACCAAAAAAAAAAAAAGAGTCTGAATGAGTTCGTCCGATGAGGTCACTCCCCCTGGCTAATCAGTGGCCTCCAGCCTGTTTTAAATGACACATTTGAAGCAGGTTCTTTCACCTCACCTGAAATCTTGAAAGCCGAGTAGAGTCGAGTCGAGAGTGCTCGAGTGGGTGTTTTTAGAAAAGTGCTCTATGATGGTTTAGGACCCAATAAGGTGTTGCTATTTTGATAATAACATCTAACACAACATGAGTTAAAGTCAAGGAGGAACAGAATTTAATGAATGTGTGTCACATTGTCACACCGAGTTCATTTGGACTGTTATATAAATAGTTGTGATTATTTCTGTGGTAGTTTTCCTCAACAATTTCACAATCTGTGACTAAGCTAGCAGACAGTCAGTGCTCTTTAAAGTCGTGGCGCTCTACACACTGTAAAAAATAAAGGGCCTGCTGTCGTGCCTCCCCGCAGATATTTGCGCTCACAACAGCTGACTCACGGCTCTGAAATTGCCGGTCTCGAATGCCTCTGAGTGGAGTGTGTGTTCAGTCGCAGATGCGCCGAGGCGAAGTTTCCTCACTGCTTGTTAGAGCTTGAGTGGAAGCAGATCCAATTTTTTCCCATGAGGCTTTGCCAATTCTACCCTCCACCCCACCCCGCCCACCTCCCCCCTCCTCCCTCCTCCCCCTCCTCCTCCTCCTCCCCATCCAGCTGCAGTACCTGGCACCTGTGAACTCCTTTGCACTCACTAATAACGCTCGGCAAGAGGCTCTCCGCGCTTTTAATTCATTTACGGTCGCGGCTGCTTCCCCCCTCGCTAAAGGCCACGGACCAACACGCAGACAATATATTGCTTCAGCACGGCGTCCATATCTGTACAGCTGAAGTGGACGGTGTTCTGTTTCTTTCGGAGGCATTAGCGTAGCATATTCATTACTTTAAAGAGACGAGAACAATCCCTTTCCAAAAACAGTCCATTGTATGGGGACGCCCGCGGTCCGCCAAGAGCAGGTGGTGGGTCACTGTGAAGGCTTTTAAACTGATAAAAGATGCAATCTGAAGGCAAAGCTGGATTTTCCAGCCTTCTGACAGGTGGCCCTCTGGCTGAGGTCAGTGAATGGCTGTGGCCCACATCATTTATAGTGCACCGGCGCACGAAAGGGAAAAAGACATCTGAGAAGCAGAGCACACTCAGGGTGACTTGCAGGTTCATTTAAGCTACACAAAAGTGGACTGTTTGGTTGGAATTTTTGGTCCTCGGATTGTGAAACCTTTCAGGGAGACTTTTTTTTGTGTGTGTGTTTTTGTCCCAGTTATGATCGCATGTCTTGTTTCTGAAGTTTCCCTTTTTTATTCCTTTGGACATGACTCTGTCTTTTTTTCGAGCAGCCTTGCCCTTCGGAGGTTGCCAGCAGCTTATTGAAGCGCTCTGTTCCTGCGTTCAGGAACCGTCCGCGGGGAGACGGAATCGTGTCCGTTTTCAAAACGTTTTACCGTAAAGACGGGAAGTTTCCATCTACGAAATACTGAATCGCTCTGAATGCTGTAGTAACTAAGCCAGGACTGTAGGTGGTGTGTGTGCATGAAACTGGTGAAGAAGCAGAAGTAAAGTATTGTGAGGATAACAAGTACACGTAGAAGAAAGCACAGGTGAGGTTTGCTGGATGACGAGTCGTACTTCGGTTTTGGGCCGTGTTAGCTTTAAGAACCGAAGCAAGGTGAATTTTGGACGAGTTCAGCGCCTGAGAAGGATGTTGGGTCTTGGCGTGACTGTTTTTCCTTTCAAACGTTGGATTCAGCATCCAGTCAGAGGAGTTTAGAGTTCATCCTCTCCGGGGACCGATCTCCAAAGAATTATTTTCCAGAACTCCAACTGCAGAAAATAACAAACAAAACTTCTGTGAATTGACTGAGACGTTGAGACGTATATCTTTGTGGACCGGGCTCTCAGAGATTTTTCGATGTTGTGGATTATCTGGATTACGGTTTCTCCCGAGTGCTCGCACTGTAAATAAAAGTACCACATTGTCTCCTTTGTCAAGCAAACGCCGCTTGTTAGCAGTATTGACGGCGAGATTCCTCTCCGTGTTTGTAATTCACTGGAAGTATGACTCAAGAATCTAATTAAGTTTGCTGATGCCTTCAGCTGCCAGATACTTTGGTGCTTTTTTTTTTTCTTTCAAAGATCACACCATTAGTGGTTTACTCAGGGAGACTGAAGAGAGGGTTTGGAATGGGGTCACAGACAAAGGACAACTTACGCTTAGGAGGGGGAAAACACTGTCTTATCTGATGCTCGGGGGTCCAGGCTTCATACCTGAGGTTGGATTTTTGGGTCGCCGTGTGAAACCAGCGCACGGTCGGAGACGCCAAAGTGTTGTCAAGCGACTCCTCGGGATAGGAGTATCTTTGAAAACATCGTTTACTCCGTGTGTAAACCAATCTCGTTGGGTTCGGCTCCTCTCCTCGGACCCCAGAAAAACGTCCACACCAATTTATTCAATGATAGACTGGAGTGAGGAGGGCTGTTCTTTAAGCTTCGCCTCAAATACACACACAGACACACACACACACACAAAACCTCTCAAACAAGAGACGCCGTAACATTTTTCTTCTCCTTCACCTGTGAGACAGGTTACCGACTCTCAGCTTTTTTCTCCCAAGGCTGGATTTAAAGTGGGGGAGTCGGGGGGATGGGGGGGTTCCCCCCTGCCCCCGAGCCCATCCCGTCCCCTTCAACTATTCTTCCCCCTGCTCCCTTGAGTGCCACTGAATGGCCCTGTGTGTTAAACAAATGGATCATCTTAACTTTTTGATTGAGTGAGCACAGACTAAAGGGAACTTGAAACCTAATCCCGAGGGGCACATAACCGCTCCACAAATGTTTGGCAGATCTCCTTTGCCGGTCGGAAGGCGAGCACAGACAAAGGTGACCTCACGGGGGGTTAACATAAGGATGAGGGCAGAGGAGAGGGGCCGCCGAGGGACTATGGGAGCTGGGGAGGGGGGGGGGGGGTGATGTCTATCCACTAGAATCACTTCACAGTCAAGTTGAAGTGACAGTAGTCTGGATTTTTTGAAACTAACGATGAGACGTATCATCATTTTCGTCCACATGGTACATTGATACGACATTATTTCACTGCTCCACTGGCCCGTTCTTCCTTTTTTGTTGCATAACAAACCAAAACAAGAAGATTACCTTCCTGTTCCATCCTGAAGGTAACCAGGATCTGATTCACTTCTGCAGCCTGTAATCACACTTTTTACATGTTCTGGTTCTCGGGGGATTTTGTCGGTTTGTGTTTTTCGGATCATAATGATCCATTTTCCCTTTAATCTTCGGTGCCACTTTTGTTGGTTGGGGTTTTTGGTACAACTAATGGTGCAGGCTGGCTCCTTTGTTGTGGTGCATGACTAAAAGGTGACCAAGCATCGAGGAAGAATTAGCCTCAAACAGACAATTTAGCCAATTACAAAAGATTCAGAGTCTGATGAAGAAGCGTGCAAACATTTTGTTTGGTCTTTTTTTATAGTAAAGGTTACATTTTATGACTTCTGGAGGGGGGAGGGGGGGTTACAGCATTGAAACAGGTGCAGGGACTTTTAACAAATCGGACACTTAATGTCAATTTGAATGTGCTGGAATCTTTTAAACCCTTCTCATGACCTTCTTTTTGTTTTTCTCTTCCAGCTCTCCTTGTTGTCGAGACGGAGACCTTCGGGAGTCACATTCGGATAAAAGGGAAAGAGAGCGAGTACTACATTTGTATGAACGACAAAGGCAAAATCGTTGGGCGGGTGAGTACGCTGTGGCCTTTCGCTCGGGGGAGTGTTATTAAAAAACGGGACTGTAAAAACGTTTTAACGGCCACTTTCTGATATCTCTCCAAATTAATATCTCCGATCCGAAGCTCTTAATCCGGGCTGAATTGAAGGCAGCCTCCGATCTGCTTTCTCCCGGTGTTTTCTTTTTTTTTTTATTTTTTTTTTTTGTACACCCTAACAAAACCCCTTTGATAACTCGCAGCCATTCTTCCATTACGTAATCGGCCTTGCTCCTTTGACACTCGATCAGTCAATTACAGGCTGCAATCACCACAATGCATTGAGAGACTAATGGTCACTTAGGAGGAATGCCGTTGCAATTATATCACTTAGTCGCACCAGGTGGTCACAGGCGCGGGACGGCCCCGCGTGTGACTCCGCAGACGGCCCACCTCCGATATGGAAAAAAAAAAAAAAAAGGGAGTTTAGAAAATTGTGGAGCGCTCGCGGTGTTCCGCGGAGGGCCCGCGTGTGATTGCGCGGCGTTAATAACTCATGGCTGTCGGCGTTGGTGGGGCTGCAGTAATTCACACGCGCTTTCGCTCTCTCATTACGGTCATCTGTTAAAAACGTGCGTTGCACAGCTTTGGTTACAGGGGCCTCATTTGTTTGAAAATGTCTCTTGACACCCCCCCCCCTCATGGATTATGATTCAAAACATAAATAAAATTACATATGAAAATTCTGATTTTCCTTGCGGTTTGTGGACTCAATTGATGACGGCCAGTGCGTTTCGCAATAACTCATAAAAAACAGGGACTCCATCAATTAAACACACCGGCGGAGTCGTTGCCCAAAATAGTGGAAAAGCATCCAGATGAGTTTGTTTTTTATGTTCACAGCGTGTGATTTATCTGTGGAATATACGTTCACATGTTTGGGAACCAGCCACCATCAGCATGTTTCCTTTAACGAAAACCCTTTTAGCTGTGAAAATGTTCTGCTCAAACTGCTTCATCCTGATGAACACTGCTGTGAAAGTGCTTTTCATAAACACGGCACGGCAACGCCGCTCTTTCTCTTTACTACGCCGTGATCACACGACACGTTTAACCTTTACAAAAGTCTTCAAGAAATTAGAGTTGTCGCTGAAGTGTCTCACTTGTTCAACTGATAAAGCAGTTTTCCCTCCTTGTGAGTTGTAAAGCTAAAACGCCAGGAAACTATGAGTTTAGCTCGGCGAGAAAGACTGGAAATCAGATTGGCCATCGCTGAAACAAAGCAGGATTATAGCATATTGAATAAAAAAAAAAAAAAGTGCCGTGGAAACTATGGTGCGTTCCTTGCTGGTATAAATGACCTCGATGAGCATCGGCCCAAATATCCAGCCTGAACTTTTGCTCCCGCGCGCCTTTCCCTGGAAACATTCAGGTTTTTTGGCCGAAGGAGGAAAGTTACTCTCCTGAGTGCTCGGCGCTTTTGTGAGGCAGCTGACAAAGACTCAACGGGGGGGGGTTCACCTGCCTCTCCTATCAACAACACGAAAGAGTACCCTGTAATGACGCCCTGTGCTGTTGAGAACAGGCTGCAGCTCTCTGGGACAATACGTTCAAGCCTCAATATAGAAGATTTGGCCTTTGTGAGTGTCAGAAGCATCCAGTCAGTCTGGTGCTGTTTTTTAACCACCAACGCTTCAACAAACTTCATGTTTCCATCAGCTTCTGTTGGACGCGTTCATGTCTCAATACAACCTCTGGTGGTACAAAACGGTAATGCAAGACGGCACTAGTTGGTCCATTCAAAACCACCTCGAAGACATGTCACATTTTGAGCAGACAAAGTTAGAAATTGCCACTTAAAAACCGAAGTAGTGCACCAAAAGGCAGCGAGTTATAAAGATCTTATCACTTGCCTTGTCCAGTGGAAGAACTCCAAAAGGACGTTCGCCAAGAAGGAGGTCGAGCTGCCGGGTCGATCATTAATTTCATACCTCTCTCTGTTCCTCCGCAGACCGACGGGAGGAAGCAGGAGTGCGTCTTCGTCGAGGAATTCCTGGAGAACAACTACACGGCGCTGGTGTCGGCCAAGTACAAGGGATGGTACCTGGGCTTCAACCGCAAGGGCCGGCCCAAGAAGGGCTCGCGGACCACGCAGCGGCAGCAGGAGGTCCACTTCATGAAGCGCCAGCCCAAGGGCCGCGTGAACCCGCTGGAGGAGTTCCGCTTCACCACAGTAACTAAGCGGACACGAAGGGCCCGGCGGTTAAAGCCCAACTCCAAGAGGAACTGACAGGGGCCCCGCCGGGAACCCGACCGAGTCCTCTCGCGAAGGGGGGGGACAAAAGAAAAAAACGCGGGGGAAAAAAAAAACGTAGCTGTAAAACATCTCGGAAGAGTCACGCTTAAAAGACTTGTGTAAGACGGACGGGAAGGACACGAAAAGAGAAAGAACAAAAAAAAAAGAGACAAAGATGTTTTATTTTTGTATTGCAGGATGACTGAATATTTCCTGGCTCTCGGATTCTTCTGGGTCGATGTCATTGTGCTTCACGTGTCTGTCGTGTTATTTATACTGGATAAACTAAAGGACCTTCCGAGAGAAAATCCCCGTCGCCGCTGCCGAAGGCACACTTCTCTTCTCTTTTTTTTTTTTTTCGACAACGAGAGCCGAAGCAGGAGCTGACGCAATGTTATAAAAATCAGCCGACTAGAGATTTATTGGAATACCTGTCGGTTTTTTTGTTTGTGTTGCCCCTGACAATGCGGATCCCATACTTTCCACTGGAATTAGACACCATGGAGATGAAACAGAGAGAGGTGGCAGTCGCAGGTGACGCCGACGCCGACGCTGCTGGGATAACTGTGTAGCTCTGAGTGCAATATTTTACAGGTCTCTCTCTCTCTCTCTCTCTCTCTCTCTCTCTCTCTCTCTCTCTCTCTCTCTCTCTTTCTCTCGTCCCCTCTCGCTTTTTTTTCTTTCTTTTCCACACATCTCTCAACCTCAGCTTCACTCCTGGCACCAGGAATGCGCTGAAGCCCTTCCGAAGTGCCGCGCGGGATTTGCTTGACGTTTCCATGAAGCCTGTGATTCAGCTAAAACACGACGTGCTTCGACTAGTCCCACCGCGGCTCCAGCCCCCGGTTTTAATCACTAGAATAAACAATGCAAAAAAACGGAGATACAACAGCTGATGGGATTCGTAATTCCGCGCTGTTTTCCAGCGTCGTCACATTTGGGAGAAGGATCCTAATCCCCCTCTGTCTCCTCCTGGACTCCCCCCCCCCAACTTTTTCCACGCCCGGTTCTCCAGGACAAGGACGCCCTCGGATCTTGGAGCTGGCGAGGACTTCCTCGACCTCGCCGCTCAGCCCCCACCGAGCCTGACTGCATTCGGTTGACACGGAGCTTGATTTGGGCTTCTCTCAAACACGTATCTTGAGTTTGTTGTTTTGCTTCCTCGTCTGGTTTTGAAGCTCCCGCAGCTCGGCGCTCCTTCGTCGGATCCGTCAGACGGACGTACTGTAACGCCGTCCACCGACGAACGCTTCGTCGACGCACGCGTTTCACAGGTGAACTTTTTGCCTTCAAAAAGAAAACTCCTAATTTTTTTTTTCTGGGATTCGGGGGAATTCGAAAAAGCCCCTCCTCTCCCCCCTCGCTGCCGTCAAACTTCCTGCCTATTCTCACCACTAGTATGTATTCGCCTGTCTGCTGGCAGGTTTTTGTATGAGTTGCTACTAACAACATGACACATTTATGTTTTTTTTTTTAAACAAAAATGTAAGCAAAAAATAATTTTATGACTATTATTAAGATATTTATTGCCTCCCTTTGTAAATAAAATGTGACGAGTTTTATTTGGCCTCTGTTAATAAAATGAGGACTATATTTTAAAAAAAAAGAAAAAGTGGCTTATTTTATGTCTTTGTTGAGCGATAAGATGATGCCCTCGCTTGAAAATCGGCCTGCCTGAGAGAGAAACGCTGCAGGTAGCCGCTGGTTGGACATAGAGTACATTCCCTCCTCTGCATACTGCCAAGGTATGCATTTTTATATACAAACCCAAAGTGTGAGGACTGCTTTTAAGGTCAGTGGTTGCAGAAGGGACGATTGCCACATATCTGAGGGCCTTTTTTTAACCCTGCAAAGGGCAACAAGAGTTCACAGGTTTGATGCTTCTTGTAAATGTCGATATTGTTGCATAATCAGGGGTATTTTTGGCAGAGAAACCCTCCAAAAATGTATGTTTTTTTGTTGTTTTATGGTGTTATACATTTGTTTGTGTTACCACTGCAGGTCGTTTTCTGTAAAGGTCTAAAGGCAGAATAAATAGGAACTGTTGATATTCTCCGAGACGTGAGCTCTGCTCTCAAAATAGCAACCTGCCTTGATGCAAACGCTTTGTCCTCCGAGGTGGTAAACACATGATATTCAGACATATTTTTCCGACGCTGAAAGACTTGAGAGGAATGAGGAGGAGCGCGTCTTATAATGCCGAGTGCAGGAATGGTGTTTACAGGAGCCGTCAGGCTGAAAGATGGCGGCTTTGAGGGAGAAAAAAATACTTTTGTTTAAATTCCTCGCGATGCTATCGCCTCTCGCTCCCCCTCTCACCAACCCCATTCACCCCACTCTGGTAGCTACACCTCCGACACATCCACTGCCCCCCCCCTCAACCCCCGTCCGTCCGTCACTGGGATTTCGAACGTCTGGCCTGCTTTTAAAGGTGGAAACGTAGCGCTTGATGTGTGACCCTGCGAATCGCCATTAACATAATGGATCTGCACTGGTGGTCTGAGAGGGGGGGGGGGCTGAAATGGCTGCAGGACTCCAGGAGATACTTCGTGACTCTTTAACTCGTCTTGCCCACTTTCAGCGGCTCACGATAATGTGTCGAAATGTTGTGTCCTCTAAAACCAAGTGTCCAATTCAAGAGTAAAATTTCATACAAATCTGAGTAATATTTTCCCTCGTGGGCGTCACTTTTCACAGCGACCCAAAGGCCAAATCCTGCTTCTTCAAATTCTCCTGACGCGACCAAGACGCCGTCCTTTCTTTCTCCCCCTTCTCTTGCCCGTCCACATACTTCAAACTTAGCCAAGCACATCCGGACTGCGTCGGGGTATATTGACATTTAAACGAGCGCCGATGCTTTCCAACATGTCGGCCGAGTCGCAATAAGGGGACGACGTTTTTGCATAAGCCTCCTGCTAGGCTTTTCTCTGACTCCAGCTTTGATCATTGGAGGCGAGATGGTCTTGGAACTGGACCAATAGCTCCAAAATGAAACATAGCATTCCCCCTTTTTTTTTTTTTTGTTGCAAAGACCAGCCTCCTTTTCAAAAGAGGTGGAATCTTTAAATGCAGTCCTGCTTGCCAAGTAGTTTATATTCTATTATTAGAAAAGTCAAATGCCGCACAATGGGGTACAGTATGACCAGAAAGCCTTGTCAGTGCAGGGAGAAACGCTGTGGTTCTGAATAAATTATACCGATTATAGTGGAACAACCAAAAGTGGTTGTTTGCCTTTGAGATCAGCAACCACACACTTAACAATTAGCCCTGTCAACTGAAAGTTGTTGCGCTTCAGACATCAAAGAAGTTGTGTTCCTCCGAATCGCGTAGAAAAAAAATCGTCCCTCGAGGTCCGCGAAGAACAAAACGCCAAACAAAACACAGTTCAAGCTATATTACAGCCTCAGACGTTTAAATGCAGCTTCACGTCACGTCATCGACTGTCAAAACAGCACCGGCCGTTTAACTCGCCCCAAGTGCTAACCACAGCCGACTGGTCGCCTTTTGTGACCATGAAATCCACAGGGGCAACGCTGTGTGATTCCCGGAGTATTTTTGAATACATGGCTGAGTTGTGTTTTCACAGGATTACAAATGTGCTTACTGTACGTCGACGTTTCTGGAAAGACAACTTCTCTGCTCCCCCTCATAACAACATGCGGCCAGCGTGTTATGAAAAGGTTTCAAAGTGAAGGACAGTTGATGCTGTGTGTCAGCTTCATTTTGTTACAATATCTTTTTGAACATAGCTTAATGTTAAAAAGCAGAATTTAACAAAAAATGAAAAGTTTTATACAGTAAAATCTGTATTTTTCTGGGTTGTGGTCTACAAAAGGTGCAGCTACAGATTGTATTTGCTGGGCTGCAACGGAAATCAAAGATACTTCCGAAGAGCTTCCAAAAGGCTTGAGGTGGACAAAAGGTGCCGAGCATGAAGTGAATTGAAGAAAGAAGGAAGTCAGGTAACGTAGTTAAAGAGCCACTAAGCCACCGGAGGGAGGTCGCAGTGGACTGGAGGGTAAACAAAGCGTTGGACTTTAACCCCCTAAACTCTCATTGGAGCGGACGTGAGCCAAGTCGGATGTACCGCTGTAATTTTTAATCAAATTATTTACTGTTACAAGCCGGATGTGAACTTGGTTTTTAGGAAAGGAAATACTGGACTTTCAGAGATTAGATCGGCAAACGTCATTAGATAAACTTTCAACTGACAATTCCAGAAACATTTTTTCCCAGTGAATATTTACCTGGGTGAACAAATTGTTGGTAATCGTTGATGTTTATGTTTCCATCACGCCTTAAAGTTTCAGAGAAATTATCCAAACCAGGCTGGTGACGGGGGAGCAGTGAAAGTGAAACATTGCTGTTCATCCAGCTGGACCAGCTGTGACTTTTACAATCTTCAAACTCATTATGTTCCAGATATTTTCACTTTTTCACAAAATTGTTTCAGAGGATTTAATCAAACTCATGTGCTTCAAAAAACAACTTTCAATACAGAGAAAAACACAAGTGAAGTAATACACTTTTTAGAGTCTTAGAAGACCGAAACAGGGCACAGTGCTTTAACTTTGAAGGTTCCTGCTTTTGTATTTCAGAAAACGTAGCCATGTCCACCAGGCTTTGGCTTCCCTGTAATATCTGCAGCCTTTAATCTTACGATAAAGGTGAGATGGTTGAAAGTCTTAACTGCTCTCTGTCCTGCAAGAAAATTCACTCAATAGTTTTAATTTGGAAGATTGACGATACAACCAATCTTCTCTCAGTAACTAGACGTTGTATTTCGATATTGTCTAGTTACTTAGAGAAAAGAGAGATTATATTTTTGAGGAGGATGATACTTTAAGCGGGTAGAAGTCACAACATAGTCTTTAACAAATCTTTGTGGTTTCATCTGCGTATCACAACTTGCCGATGTAATTCATGAAAGTACTTTAAATCACTTTGTAGTCCCTGCTCAGATTTATATTATAAGCCTCAAATCACAAGAAAACACAATCCCTCAAAACTTCTTTAAAATAAGTTCTGATTGAAACTGGAACGAGTAAACAGTCTCATGCATCCAACAGTTTGTCGTCTCAAATTTGTATCACCCGTTCGAAGAAAAAAAAGGACAATCATCGTGTCCTAATATTTTGATTACAGGAAAAAAGGCGTCACAACTTAAAAATTTGGCCTTGATAGAATCAAGCAGCTTCTGCCCATTGGTGGGAAAGTGCTGATTAATTGTGTCGTAGCCCTGTGAGAAAGTACGCCCAGCGCAAAGCACTAATTATGGGCCCTGCCTGGCTGAGAGAAAAGGGGGCAAAACTCTCAACAAAGGCTCATCTCATATCTCAAGACAATGAGGAGCTGAAAGAATAGGCGAAAGGAGAAGTTAATGAGCTGTGTCACCTGGCATCTGTTGATGCTGGGACGAGGGCTGACTGTTGTGTGTCTGTCTGTTTGTGTACATGTGAAAGGGAGACAACGTTTTCATGTATGTTTACATGTGGTTTTACTTCTCCGTCGCTGCGCGCTCCTTTTGTTCCTGTAACATAAGCCAATAGACTGGAAAAGAGCCTAAAACGGGAACTGTTGAAGATTCTATTGTGATTAAACCTGGAGAGTAAAAGTAGATGTTATATTGTGTACTTTAAAAAAGGACATTTGATGAGAAAATAAAAAGATAAATAAGGTCAGTGACTACTGACATTTGTCTGAAGCTGTTTGTGTCCAATAAAATCGATCACGCCAAGTAAAGGCATGTGCTAGTTAGCACCTACAGCTAGCTTGCTAAGACACAGCTGTTTTCTGGAAAGAAAGCGTGTTGTGTTGAAAATCTCTGGTGCCGTTTCAATTGAGAAGCTCAGCATTTATTTCCTGCTGTGACAAAAAAAAAATTGATCTGCTTTTTTCAAGCTGTTATTTATTCTTCAGCAACTGTCATGTATGACTGTAAACACATTGTCATGGATTGTAGCATTAAGGATTCAAGATTTAACTGTTGAAATTTTACCTGGAAAAATGTTTCTTCTGTTTGTGACAACAACCAAAAATTGCATTATTTTCCTGCCACTAAATGAAAAAGTAAAAAAAAAAAAAATTAGACAAAGAATTGTTTTTATTTTTGTTTGAAATGACATGAAAAAAGCAGAGTGATGGATAAGATAAGTAGATTACAGCAAGATAAAGACAATAATAATAAACCCTAATGAATAAAAAGTCATTTCATTTGGTGCAGCAGTTTGATATCACAGTTCGATGAGCAGTCAGTGGTGAAAAGCATGAAAATAAATCTTTTATAAATGCTACATTGATAGTTTACTTTATGGACACCATTGGTGATCTAAACATTTCTGGAAACGCAATTTTGTGGCAGTTTCATCAGGAGCTGCCTGAATCGATGCTGAACTCTTCTGACAGTTGAGTTGAAGAAAAGATCAGGTTTACATTTCGAAGGTTTGTGGGGTCGGTTGTGTTGACAATCACAATGTCCCGGTCACAGCTCGCTGCGAAAAACAGTCAGCCCACCAGTCCTCTGCCGAGGTCAAAACCGCCCCTAAGAACAATTTGTGAGCAATGAGTCACCTCGATTGACTTCCGGGTGAAAAACAAAAAAAAAAAAGGATGAACAGTAGGAAACAAAAGCAATCGGAAAAATAACAACAACACTGTGGACCTTTCACCTGAGGTCGAACCACAGGTCCTCTGCTGCTAATCTGACACATGTTTTCGTGAGCCAAGACAAGCAACCCTGCCATGGTGGCCGCTCTCCAAAACTAATGATGTCAAGTGATTCCCTCTAACAAAATCCCTTTTAAAACAGAATGAAAGAGGCAGGGAGGGAGGGAAGCGCGGGGGGCTCTGGGGGTCCAGCAAGGGGATGGAGTTGAAGAGGAGGAACAGGTTGGGGCTAAGAAGGCGACTGAGACGACCCCTCCCCTCCCCTCGCTGTCTGAGACTGCAACTTGGTCCGGCGAAAGGACCCGACCGGCTTCTTTCTGTGCCAAATCTTACCCCTCGCCACTATCATATCATTGTACACAGAGAAAAGGGCTCACTTTTTATTTACGCCGTCTTTATTGCCAGAATATTGCTTTTAATTGCTGTCCTGGATTTCCCGCTGCGGTATAGGACGAGTCTGAGACGATTACTCAAAGTAATGGAGCATAATGATGTCTCTGAACGGCCCCTGAAGCTCAGGTCAGGGGTTGGACAATGTGAACATTCAGCTACTTAGCTTCCTTTGCAACTTTGTGACAAAATCTGTTTGCCCAACACCAATTAAGATGCCTCTCCGTGCGCTCTGGTCAATGGGTTTGACGGAGGGGGTCGTCCAACGAGTTGACATGTCCCTGAGCACGAACAAGCTGGCCTGTGTCCTCGCTTCAATAATTGGTGTCCCTTGCAACGTGCCGCTTCCCAGGGCTGTCCTTTGTGTCCCCATGGCAGTCCTAAATGAGGGGAGTCAGGGCTTTAATGGGACTCCTGTTAGTTTTAAACAAACACAGGGCGACCCCCTACTGTTCAGCATGTTGCATAGAACAGCTGGGAGTCCACGGGGCTCTCACTCGGGAGTCTGCAACCCCCACAGGGGCCCAAGGGCCCGCTGCCGGCTCACCATTGTGCGACTGATGACGTCCCCTCAGGAGCCTGACAGTAATTCTGTGTTCACACTGCGAGCGCATTCGCCGGCGCTCTACTTTTCAGTGGCCTGATTGCAAGGTGTGGTGCCAGCAGAGCCACACGGAGAGGCGGAACATGTTGTGGTTCTGCTCATTGATTGGCTGCGAGGGGGAAATAACTCCTAAATGTTGCCCGTCATGAAGGGAGGAGGGTTGGCGACATGAGCTGTTGATTCAACAGAAATAAAGGGTTTAAATATGACTGGCATGACTCCCCCATCCAACGAGGCATCCATACAACCATCCTCCAACTTTCGCAGGGTGGTGGAGTCGATGTGGGTGAAGAAGGAGCAGTTCGTCACAGGGTGAATGCAGAGAAACACAAACACACCCAGGGATCATATAAAGTCACACATTGACCTCATAATGATGTTTTTGGGCTATGGGAGGAAAATGGACCACCAGGGTAAAACCCAAGCACAGACCGAGAGAACATGCAAACCCCACAGAGAAAAGACCCCGCCTGGATGTGAACCTGTGAATAAACAAGGCCTAACCAGAACAACTTTTCTCCCCTCATTCAAATTTAATTTTCTTTATTAGCTTTATTCAGAGCTACAGACAGAGAAAGGTGGAGCCAACCAAAACTGACCTGAGGGTGAAAAACAGGGTACACCGGACACAGAACAGGATTGACCACAACTCACAAATGCGACCGTTGACTCCCATGGAAAAGAATCAGTATTTAACCTAACAAGTGGTTATTTGTTTGTTTTGTCTTGGACTGTAGAATGAAGCCACAAAATTTCAGCAAAACTACACAGATA
>JAUESE010000056.1:17069481-17089648 GCA_032274725.1 Malacoctenus triangulatus | reverse complement strand
TGTGTGTGTGTGTGTGTGTGTGTGTGTGTGTGTGTGTGTGTGTGTGTGTGTGTGTGTGTGTGTGTGTGTGTAAAACAATTTAATATTAGCTCACAAAGTGTTGCTGTGTCACAAAGTCACCCCTCGTGTTCAGGACAGAGCTTTGCCTTCTCGCGTTACAGCAAAACAGCTCCGCAATTTTACCAGCAGAAGGCATTATCTCCGAGGAGGTCCGAAATATTGACAGAAGTGCCAAAAATGTTACAAATGTTCCCGATCTCACCTGATTAAAAAAAATATACTAAACAATGCACATTCTGAGTCCAGATATCTGATCCCTCCTCCTCCATTCATTTTCCGAGGGAGTGAAAAGCCTTAAATAGTCTATTAAAGCTTCCTTGAGTCGAGTTAACATCATGTCAGCTTTCATTTACATTATCTGCGTGAGGTAATGCAGTGCAGACGATTCAAATCGAATCAGTTTGCTCTTAAAAAGCATCAACAGACGATGATAATGGGACACTGACAAAATGAAAGCAGACGAGCTTGGTGAATGTGTTTGATTATGTAACTCAGGCAAGTTAAAGAAACATTATTTTGACGTTCTATTTATTTATATATATACATTTTTTTAAAACTATTGTAAGCCAGTGTTGGCTGGAAGTAAAAAAAAGCAAAACAAGAGCATGAATGAAAAGCTGAATGGATGTGAGGCGCGCTTGGTTTGTGAAGAAGCGATCTGAAGTCTTTCCAGAAGCGTTTGAAGTGATACGAGGGGCCAAGTGGTGAAGCAGCAACATGTTCGGATAATGAATTTACTCCATCTTCATCTGCCCCGAACCTTACATCATATCAGCCCTGAACGTGTCCTCCGAAATGGTTCCATGCCATCTTGACATCATGCGGCTCACGCTAATAAGTCTTTGATTTACTACCAAAATGATCCTCTGTGATTTTATTTGTGCCTAATGTTGTTTTTAAAGTTGTCACATAAATCAAGTCGAATCAAGAGGAGGAAGAGGTGATTCTCCCTTCCTCCCCCGTGCATTAGCTCATCCTCCTCCCGCAGACGCTCTCCCCGCCTGGCGCTCCCTTCCCGTCTGTAGGCGCTCATGCCGGGACGCCGCTCGCTCAGCGCTTCCTCTTGACGACCCTCTGAGGTACATTTGATGTCAGCGTGAACAGCTTGTTTTCCTTTTCTCCCCCAGATTCCCCTCTCTCGCTCCCGCTCCCCCACCTCCCCCCCCCACCTCTCACGCTCCTTATTTCCTTCTTTTAGTCTGAAGTGCCGTCGCATTATTGGACAACGGGGCTTGAGTGGCCGCGGTGCCCAGATTGATGGCCGTCGGGGAGCGCGTCCGTGACATGCCGGCCCTGAGAAGATGCACAGAAAAAAGAGCTCGCCGCCGCCGCCCCCATCCATCATCCCCCAGCCCTAATCACCCAGTGATGGAGAACGCACAGGATGGAGGAAGAGACAGTTTGGGATGACAGACGTGGAGTGTGCAACAAAAACACTTCTATTGTCCACTCTGAAGCCACTTTCTTTCCTTGGTTCCAGTAAACCAAGGTGGACGACTGAGACGTGTCTGACAACAACAGATCACAAGGTTGGGCCCTCAATCGACTACAGTGATTCCTTTAATTGGCAATCATTAGGAAACTCAGGGGTGGCATCATTCGTCTTGTCTGACAACATCATAGTTGCGTTCAACACTTTCTCAACACAAACAGAGTGCGGTGTCACGATCACTGTTCTTTAAGGCCATTCAGGTTTTTCTTCTTGTCAATTCTTTGTCACTCTCTTGGTTCTGTTCTGAGTGCACGTCACACTTAAGCGTCTTGCTTACCGTCACTGTCATTAAAGATCACTTTCCTTCCTCCTCTCCTCCTCCTCCTCCCTCACACAATCCCTTCCACATGACACCGACTATAAATCAACGATTTTTCATTCACAATAGCCGACAGGACGGCCAGAGTCGGGATCATATCTTGAGTTTGTTTCCATACATAAACTAAATGGGGAGCACTGACAACACAGAGATTCTGTCTGCGTTCTGAGTCAGTATTTAAGCTTAAAAAAACAAAACCTAAGAGATTAGCAAAAGGAATGATTTGTTATTTAATCGATGGTGCTGACAAGCTAAATCAAGTTTTTGAGGAACACATGTGCTGAAGCTCATCCAACCCTGTCGTTGAAAAGACAGTTGTCATCTTTGGTCAAGTTCTTTTTGCTCTCTGTTGCACAAGTCATTTCCTTTGCTGCTGAGAGATTTGTATCTCTCACTACTGTCCAACAACTGGACCAAATATCTGAAGCTACGCTCTGCCACCGGAACCTGAGTACTTGCAGTAGTTAGCAGGGCCCCGGATTTATGTGTGTTCACCTCACTATTACCAGTATGTTTATTTTGCACCATGTAAGATTATTGTGGTTCCTGACAGTAAGACATTCATCATGAAGCTCTCAAAATCCGTCCTGAGCCACAACAGGAAGTTTTAAAAGTCCTTGTGGCCAGAAGATAATTCTGCTCAATGCAATAGTCGTTTTTTAGACCCCTAAAAAAACCATCCTATCCAAGATATTTCAGTCAGAACAGGTTCTTTTATCCATTCGTGCAAACTCATTTGTTTCTTTGCTCCAACAAGTTTCACCCACGTGAAAGCCATAATAGTTTGATCGCCGTCTCGTCTGCCATTTGAGAAAAAAAAAAGTACATGCAGGAAGGTTTTTAAAACAGGACACATTAAGATACTTCTCAGGCTTCTGGGAGCTTTTTTTTTTTCTCTGCAGAACATCAATCAAACGCGAGTCTCCCAATGTCTCACCTTTATTTGTCACCGAAGTGATTAATCATCACTTAGCATATTATTGCAAGGCGTGCTGCTGCGGCGCCTGCAATTACACAATACTTAGCCTCTCCGCTGTCAGTGATCCATGGGGCGACGGCATTCTGGTTCAGCCCTCTTAAAATTACACACCGACAGGTAGAGTGATGTTGAGAGGGTTTCGCGCTCGCCTCCCGAAAGTGCAGGATTTTAGACGAAACTAGAGAGAAGAAGATCGTTGAAACATGGAAACAAGAAGCTACAGGCAGTGAGTCTGTCGGCTACTCTCGCTACTTCAGATACAGTTTTAACCTCTGGCCCTTTAAATCCTCCCAACATGTCACTGCATTGTATGACGAGTAAATAAGCTCAAGAACTGTGTTGTTTGACAGCTGTCATAATCTTTTTTTTTCCAGAACTGCAAATATCAAGATTTTGAACGTTTTGCTCCGTGAGAAGACTGAGTGACTCCTTTATTACAATGACCCACAGTGATCGTTGGCAGCTCATCTAAAGTTTCAGCAATCAGTGTTTTATTTGGCAAAAAAGGATCTGAGTAAACGATGAATCACAGGGTTTTTTTGGGGGGGGTAACTTGTGTACAAGCAGTGTGCTGCAGATTGCTGGCAGTGATGAATGACTCTCAATAACAACCCAAATGGAGTTGTTATTGATTGATAGTCTGCCGAAACCAACAAAATGTCAGCAGTTGAATAATAAATGGCGAATGTTTCGCAAACATTCATCAAAAACGGTCGACAGTCTCGATACGAAAACGTCTCGTCTCGTGTTCGGGAGAGGAAGAAAGACGCGATGGATTGTCACGCAAATGACCAAACTTCTTTTCAACACTTTGAACTGAGAGTCTCAATGTCGTGTTGTCGCTGCTTTGCATGTTTTTGAAGCGAACACCTTCGGAGAAGAGCAGCAGAGCAGCAATGTGAATTAAAAAAAAAATAAAAAAAAACAGCATGACCTCAGAGCCATTATCACTGAAGTAATGCACGAGCTGTTATTCCAGGTACGACTGTGCCTCGTTTGTCAGTGTCAGATGAAAGGTTTTGCAGGACCAGGGCCCATTAAGAGCTCCGGCTAAGTGTTTCTTCTTTCAGAATATTATATGATAGCCATTTATTTTCACTGTCTGGCGTAGTAAAACAATGATTGACTCTCATTCACGGAGGCAAAAGGTTCACTCGGACTGATTGGCCCACGTCGCTTTGAAAACGAGCCGCGAAGGCCGGTGATCGAATCGATACCCCAAAGAGACAGCATGTTGCATCTGCAAAGAAGGCAAAACACACTTAAATGTTTCTCAGACATTAATGTTTTTGTACCAGTGTCATTCTATCTTGATAATACAAAGATCAACAGTGATACAAAATAGTAAGAAAACAGCAGTGGAGTCTAAAATTTACAACATGTTTTAAACATGAAGTCTGGATTAAAACAAGTTACATAATTTGCTCCATTGATGAACTCTAATTGACCCTTTAACTCCCTGCTCAGCTGTTTGGTAAAAAAAAAAAAGCGACTCACTACTATTTATTCAAAGCATTGTACAACTTGACTCAAGCAAATTTAACAAACTTTAATTTCATTTAGATTCTGTTTTCTTTACAACTGTTATTTGTTCAGTTCCGGTGTAGCAATACATCTTTACCAGCACTCTCCTTTTTCTGCTAAATGATGCTAGCTAATGTTAGCTCCAGCTTGAAAGTGTAGCTGTAATCTATGTGTGCAAAAATCAGGGGTGGCTCCAGATTAATTTTAGTGGGGGGGCACAGGGGGTACAATTCATTTTGGTGGGGGGCACCAAAAAGGTAAGAAAAATGAAAGCTGCAACCAAAGTCACGCTTTTTCAAAGTATTGTCCACGTTTTATTGTTTTATAGGATAGCAACGTTGCATTCAAGAGCATTGGAAATCGGAGTTTCGGTAATATAAAGTTCCAACGAAAAATTTTTTCGGGGGGTGGGGGGCGGTGGGGGCACACAGGGGGGCCAATCAGATCATAGGGGGGGCCGTTGCCCCCCCGTGCCCCCACGGAAGATCCGCCAGTGGTAAAAGTGCCTTTAAAAAAACCAAAAATACATTAAAAATTGAGTTTTGTTCATGTGCTGAGTTATTGAAGGCCTGCTAGCGAGCCCCTTTGATGCCAACCTGAAACCTGAATGGTTCAGGCCACAGTTTGGTCTCCTTTCAACCTAAATCCACAGATGCCTGCGCTGTTGACTCTGAAGGCCTGGGGGGCAGATTCCCTCATCCTGACAACACACAATGGCTGAAATATGGGTGGACAAAGGCTTTGAGACAAAGTCCAGCCGTTTCAGTCTCAGTGGCTGGAGGAGGTGCAACCGAGTGGAAAGCTGTAAAATAGGAAGCAAAGACCCCCGGAGTCATTGTGGTATGGAAAATGAAATTTATGTTCCAATATATGCATTGACAGAACTGACATGAACTCAGAAACGGTGACACGAGGTTACATTGAAACACCAAGAAATGCGTGTGCAAAATTAACTCTGAATCCTCTTAATTTGGAGACAAAAAACCACTTCATCATAGTGATGACTTGACATTGTGTATGTAGGCTGAGGGACATCGAGTAATGCATCAGATACTCTCAGAACAAAAACGAAGTACCTGTGAAAGTGTTTTACAGATTTGATTCGAAGATAAAGCATCGCTGTCAGCCTTTGTTTTTCCACCTGTCAGCAGACAATCGCCAGAAACAGAAAAATAACAAAGGTTTTTTCTCGGCATCTCATCGGCGTGGAAAGTCATTGACATGAAATTCCTCCATGTTTGCTTTGGCTTCCGCGCGGGCGCAACATGGAAATTCCCTTTTTAAAGATTTCAGGCTCCCACCACCCTCTCTGCTGGCATCTCCCATTAAAGTGCTCACGCTGTTCACTTTATCATTCTTATGACCCCCATCTTCAGCCCCGGTACTGAGGCTTTCCTCCCCCTCTGTCTCTAATTCATCATCCTTTATAGAGACTAATAGGCTGGAGGTGACACCAGGGAGAGCCGCCGATGACTCCTGGCTGCTCCGATCCACTCCGACTGAAGGGTTTTCATTTGCCTCCAAGACACGTTGGTATTCATTTGTTGCAACGGCACCCAATTTCCTCCTGGCTCCGAGCACAAAGCCGGTGAATCTTTACAAGGCCTCTTAAACAGAGATATACAGCCGTAGTTTAGAGAGGTTGTTTTTATACCGGTCGCCTCTTGCTGTTAATATTACCTGCATCATGTTAAACGGCATGTATTTCATTTAGTAACTGGAGGATAAAGTGTGGGGGGTGTGTGTACAAATTTATCGCTTCGAGAGGGGTGGACTGGCTCGCGGCGGCGAGTCATATTGGTAAACTGAGGAGTGCGGACGCCGAAAGGAAGAATAACCCCCGTTGCTTGTTTGGCAACATAAAACAAACCTTCGCGTTGAGGAATTCCGAAGGGGTCCCGGCTCGGAACATTTCGTTCCAGCTCGAAGAAGTGTCGGGGAGCTTTTGTGTGCGTCCAGATTCAATGAAGCGACGTCAGTCGGTCTTAACAGTTTTGGATTTGCTCAAGGCGACGCGAAATGAGGTGGAAATATGTGAGCGGAGGCTAAAAATGCTCGAAAAAAAAAAAAAAAGCCCCCACTCAGCACAAGCTAATCCTGAGAGACTTAGCAGTAAGTGAAATTCACTGCTGATTGGCATCAGAAAGGACCTTTTAAATACAGAAGCGAAAGCCATGTGTTTGTGTTTGGTTTTTATTTCATTAGGGCTCAGCTACAACTTACATTTGAATTCTCAAGTGGCTAACAGGTGGATTTTAGTGAGCAACAGCATCGACACTTGTCACAATCATTGACTTACACAGAAGTAAGCGTGAAATTTTGCACTCTCAACAAGCTGCTTTATATCAGGAAACAGCGAGTGCCGGGATGACTGGCTGGCAGCTATGGCAAAGTTCAGCTATGTTTGATTCTTGCATCATCAAATGACTCTCTGCTGTATGCTGAAACAACAAAAACATAGTTGTTCGTCGCCAAAGAAGTGTCAATGTCATTCCTCAATGAGTGTTTACCACAGTTTACCACTGTGTCGTTCCATTTCCAGCTGCTTTTTTTGTTGTTGACTTCGTTCACAAGTACCGACAACAAAAGTCACTGAGTATGCAGCATGTTTTGAAGCGTGTTTTTGAGTCAATGCGTAAAGCTCCAGAGAGCCAGCGTGGTTAGATTCAGCCGTTCGCAAATTCAGGAACGCCGCAGGCCGAGCTGAAACCGGAAAGTCCTCTGTGGTCCACCCAAACCTTTAATCACAACTGTGAGCAACACACACCAGGCGAGATTCATTTGTTTTTCTCACGACGTCTCAGGGCCAGCCTGCAGTACCTTCTCAGCCCACCAGGGGCTGCAGCCCACACTAAGTAAATTATGGGGTTATTCAACAAGCAAGGGCTGAAAAAGAAGAAGAAAAAAAACCCTTCAGTATATATATTTATGTTTACTATCTCAGAGATGCTGAGAGGAGATAAAGTGACAAAAGCTACTTAACAAAACTAAAAGCCAAATAAACTATAATGTTTCCAAAAGTGATATTTGTTTAATTCCACAGGTGGACGCTTAACTGGGCGAGCTGAGTTATAGCTCGTATCACCTAAATAAATGAGGAATTATTAGGTGAATTAACAAGGCAATAAGGGCAGCGTTTTACTCATCCCCAATTTTAGACAACGTGGGAAGAAGATGCTAAATTACTTCACTCGGAAAGCGCTCATCTGTTAATAGTATTTCCAATAAAGGGCAATAACGTTTGATTAGGCAGGACGTGCTTCCTTCAGGGGACAAAAATATTAGGTTGAGAAATGTGTTTATTTTCAAACTGAATAGCAGAAGGCATTTATCCTCTCTGGGAACAATGAGGGAGGAAAAACATGCCAGCTTTACCTCACAATAACACTGAGTCACTGCATTGAAAAAAAAACAACAAACTATAACACAAGCTAAGACCGTTTAATCACTCATGGCTGGCTGATGGATGTGAAGTGCGGGGTATCGATACACCGAGCTGGTCTGTCACGGGTCTAAATCGCCTTTGCATACAAGCAATAACGCAGTGAAAATATATACCAGGCCCAACTATAATCTGAGGCTTTCAGATGGGCACCATTTGAATTATAAATGCTCCATGAAGCAGAGTTAATAATATCCTGTGCAACTCTATCTACTGTGTTTTGAGGGAAGTGGAACCATCCACTGCAGCAGCTTTTAAAGCCTGACATTTATACTTAGCGCGTCTATTTCTTCTTATGTCTTCCTGGGCTTTCCATGTGGCTAGTGTCAGCTTTTTTGTGTTGCTTTCTTTTTTTCTTGCCGTGTATTTGGACAAGATTTGAAGTTTGACACCGCCCAATGAAAGGTGTGCACTAATGTAGTCATTTTGCAAACCTAGAGGAAGATATGACTTACACTTAAAAGAACTACATTTGGTTGGTTACTTTGACATTCCTCCTGTTTCTGACAAATTAGCAAATAGCTGATAGAACCTAATCAAGTGTCACTGAAGCTAAATTATTTCTACTTTCTAAAATGCATTATTTTTTTGGGGAAAAAGGCACATTAGGAATCAGGCACTCCTTAAATATCCATGTCTCAGAGGAAACATCGTGTTAGACTGCTCAGCAGTCTGAGGGAGTTAAAATTGACTTTAAACAGAACAAATCCAGATGAGATGTTGTGACATTTCTTCATCCTTCACACTTGGTACAAGAGTTAAGGAGGGACATCATTGAGCTGAAAGTTAAGACTTTTCTATGGCCCATTTAGGACACTCCAAAGTGTGATGTCTTGTAAACACTGACAGTCGCCGTTCAGCCGACAGACCGTTGGTATCCAACGACATTAGATGCTGAGCAGAGGCTCGGTTGCAGGTTGTAATGAATATCTTCTCTCGCTCTTTCTCCGTGACTGAACCTTCTCCGCCGACTGAAATCTCAGAGCTCGCCCCGGACGGACTCGCAGTCGCTCAGACATGAAAACATGGAGACAAACTGCGTCCCCCCCACCCCACCCCACCCCCCTCCTTGTGAAAGGGGTCGGATCTCAAATCTCGTGCAGACGATCTGCGAGCACGACTTCCCATCTGCTGCTTCACGGCACCCTGCCGTCCCGGGGGGGTGCTTAAACAGACTGTCCAGAAATTAGAAGTGCAACACAAACTCTTCATGCAATAAAAACAAGTCCAATTTGTATTTATGCTACTTATTGTTTGCTAGTATGAACGTTTGGTCTCTTCTTAATGGCCTTGTGGGAATGTCGCCAATGTTCATAATTCGATCATCATAAAAGTCAACAAAATTCTACCTTTCAATGATATTCTCATTATTCACTAACTCAACAATACAGTTTCCAACTTTGATGATATCACTTCCACCTTCCACCGGTTGAGATCTTGGTTCGTGTTCCAACGATCCACGTTGCAGCTTTGCATACGTTCTTTGGTTCCATATGTTCTGTAATCCAAACCTCAGCCCTGAAATCTCGCATTCATTTCCCAAAACTTGGGAGCATTGATCAGTAAGTTTGACGCCTGAACTCTGGCCCCCGTCCAAAAAATGATAACTGTTCATATGGGACAATGAAGCTAAGTGCTAAATCAATGGGGCCAGCTCCTCTGATGTGGGTGTAAAGTTACCAGGGAGGCCGGTGGCATGAGGTGGTTGAAGATGTTTCCCCGGGGAAGACTTTTGGAGACACACCACCACTGCCAGGCAAAAGTCCAGTCTGGGGATTCATCACTTCACATGATCAATTACACCTTAGCAAAAGACTCATTTCAGGGAGGAGCCGGTGGTTGTTTATCACCCTCCTGCCGATCAATCGATTCAGATACAGACGGTTCTTGCCTATAATGTTGAGCCAAATCAGGAGTTTTGATTCAGAGTTACAAGCTGTGGTTTTGCTTGAATATGTTGCGTCTGAGGTCAAGAATAAAAGAGGATGAAAATATGTTGATTTCTGATGTACCAGTTTGCCCTCCTCTTATTCTCTGCCAGAGTGAGACGTACAAACAAACGAAGATCATTCTTCCAACGCGGGCGATCGGTTTCCAATTACTCTGAGCTTGCCTTGCGACCGGACCAGTGCTTGATTGTGATCGGGGCCTGATTTCGGCGGCTTGGCGATCATTAGGGCCACGCGGCGTTGTTCTCGGGCACGCTAAATTAGCTCGCCTCTCCCAGATGGACATTACGCATGCACACAGCGGCAAACCGGGCTGTTTGGGAGGAGTCGGGGCTATGTTGCTGCCACATTAAGTTGTTTCCATCATTAGGCTTGCTGTTGCTTATTTCCCTTGTGAGCCGTGTGTTTTTGTTTTGAGGGATGTGTCTATCAAGGTTGAATGTGAGGCTCAACTGTACTGTTGAACAGTCGTGTCAATGATTATGTGTCCCACTATATGTCTCTTTTTGTTGTTTTCTTTTGTCTCTTTAAATTAAAAACAAATCCCCTGAAAGGCATCGATGAAAATGAGCATTTAGCTATCAGACATTTGCCAAATGAGCAATTTCTCAGATATCACCACGGTATCTGTAATCAGTCCCGCTGCAAGGGTCTCAGGCTCTCACTGTGATAATGGTGGTTGATAAGCTGGATTCACATTAGCCACTACTGCCTCCGTTCTTCCTAATGTCTTGGATGTGAGCGTGAACCTCCAGGCAGGACGCAACGCCGGGATTGGACAAAAGTTGCGGGTTGGTTGTATGAACGAGGGAGAGGGAAGAGATATGTGGGACATTTTAGGCGTTTCTGTCAGTGTCCCAGAACTCTTTTCAGGCAAACGCTCTCAAATTTTGATCCAAACAAACCACATGGTGTCTTCATCACTGCAGCTGGATTTGCAACGCAAAAGGAAAAGGCAGGATTTTAACCCCAACATGGAGACTGTTACTGAGAAACGTGGGTTTCGTCATTTTCCAGTGTTTTCTGTTTTAACCATCAACAAAATGAAGTAAAACACCATCAATAAATCACAGTTTGGAAAGTTCAGGAAGTTAAATCCTAATGTATTCACACGACAGTGAGTAAACACAACAAAATGTGAGTTTCTTTCTTTCAGGTTGTGAAATGTCTTGATTGTTTCGACATTAGCTTTGGGATCACTACACAGTTAACCCCCCCAACCCCGGGAGCCCCCCCCCTCATTCATGCTGCGCTGCTTTGAGAGCATGTGGGTGGGTGGGTGGGTGGGAGGGGGTGGGGTGGGATGGGGATCTAAGGACGATGCAGCTACTTAGCAGACGGAGCAGTTGTGTCTGGAAACCCGATAAAGCGCCCCTCACCCTAAAACTTAAAATACCAGCAGAGATCAATAGCTGCAGCATGTTATCTATTGTCCAGCAGAGAGTATCACACACCCCAGCGTTTCAGCCCGATAGACACCCACGCAATATATACCAGCTCTTGACTCTTGAATGAACAGAAGAGTGCAAAATTGGACCAATTTTTTGGTTTGAAAAACAAAAGGTTTTACTTAAAAAAAGCTGCTGATTTTGTGCCAGTGATATATAACAAAATATGCACTCGTCATGCCATTAAAGTCGTCCATGTTGTCCTTTGGAGGGCCAAAAATATCCAAATAGAGAAACGTGTCTAACTTCACTCATCTGCTTAAAACAACGTTGAGATTTCAACCACCAAGTAACTTCAAATGAGCCCAAAACTTTGCTCATCCTTAATCAAGGCGGATTCTGTAAACAAAGATCTTATATGAAATGCCTCTCAAACCTGCGTTTTTCATCAACAGAAGTAATAAAAAGAAATGGTGTATTAATGTTTATGGAGCAGCCGCCCCACAGGTCCCCCCAGAGGAGGAAGAAAATGCAAATATTTGTACATTTAATGAGTATCCTGTCATCGGCGCCTTTTTCTAAAACAATATTGAGGAGGCAATGAATTATTTTTCCTGTTTTAAATAAAAGAAAAATAAAACATTTCCTTGTATAATTAAAAGCCGGTCGGCAGCCTGCGGGAGTCTCTCCGATATGGGCTCAAACTGTGAGAAAAGATGAAAAGCAGATCCCCGCATAATCAACAAACGCCTTCTGCAAGTCAGTGAAAGTGCACCTTACTCAGACGCCGGTGTGGAATGCATTCTGGGCAACGTGCTGTCTCGCCCTCGTGTCCGTCATTTTAAATAGCGGCAAAGACAGAACACTTGTGGACCTCTCTGGCAGATTTATGGACTGTTAATGTCTTCCCCCCCCATTCCACCCCTCCATATTGCTCCGGCTTTTGTTTTGACGCTGCCGAACGCAGGTTGTGATTCTCCAGGCTGAGATGTGATAAATCACCAAATCCTCAAGTCATGTCAAGTTGACTCACGCCTCAGGGCCTCCGGGTTTTTTCTCTCTCTCTCTATTTTTTTTCTTTTTGGAGGTCCGGCAGGCTGGATCTGGGCGGCAGAGGTCAGCTAACCCCTCAGGGTGGTGGGGTCAAGTTTAGGGAGACTTTTAGGCAGATGGTGTTGAGAGTTCAGTCTGTCACTCAGGAAGAAGAGAGAAAGAGGAGAAAAGAGTCTTTAGAGCATTAATTGACTGGCGTGTGTCTCAATATTGACCTGGTTTCCCTTAAAAACTCGGCCCTCCTCGTCTCCGAGATGAGACACTTAAGGTCAAAACGTCAGCAAAACACTCCTTAAATACCACTTATTCACCGCTCACTTAAATATTGATGATAACCTGAGTGGCTTGGCAATGTTTGCCTTCAATCGGAAATCAATTTGTTCGGCTTTATTTCCAGAACAACTGAGCAGAAACCCCCCCCTTTTTTTGTACATTGGAGGTATTTGACATTTTTTCACAGAAACTCTTATTTTCCAGAAATGATGAAATCAGTTTTTTCTTAAGTTTTTTTACATGAAGTTTGATTGAAGTTTTTTTTTGGGGGGGGGGAGGGGGGGGGTTAGATTATTTTAACTTTTACTTTTTTTGAATTTTCGTCACTATGATGATGCTTTTTCATATATTGTATGTGAACAAATTGAATTTATTGTTATTATGTACGATTTACATTATTATTGTGTTTCACCTTCATAATTTCACTTTTTCAGACAAAATGGACAAAAAACAAATTAAAAGAATATCTTGATAATGATGGAATTTTTCCTTTCAAAATAAAATCCTTTAACTATCACATTGCAACACTCGCTGTTCATTCCCCGCAGATCTGAAGCAGCCGCTAGTTTTGTTGTCCTACGATGGGAAACACTTGAGGAAGTATAATGACTACCACCTGCTGTTGACTGGGCAGCAACCTTCAACATAGACCTTCCAAAGTATAGTTATTGACTGGTTTCCTGGTTACAGAAATAAATAAACAAACGAGGCAAAGCTGTTGTTAATGATAAGCAACAATGATTTAAGCATCATTTGGTCACAAAGGGTGCACGAGCAAATCCAGCTCACACACGGTTGAACCAAATTTGATTAGATTGGCGTTTTTTCTCCACACAGATCGATACCTTTACTTCGGCATCTTGTGTCTTCTTTGCTGTTGAGTGGCACGTCACAGCGCCACCTGTGGGCTCGTCATGTATGCAATAGCGTCATTTATTACATGTAAAATGTTCCTGATATGGTGTCGTGTTTACGAGAAACTTGTGTTTATGAATTCAAGTGCGTCTTACCCTCCATGTGGTCTGAGATGAATGCACCTCGCTGTTTCCTGTTCCTCCATTCACAAAGCTCCAACAGAGAGGAAGTCTGCCTGTTCAGGTAGAAAATCTGGGAGCTGAGAGGAGACCCGGGGAGCAGAGGAAAGGCCGGGGAGGGATTGTAGCAACTTTATTAGTACCCGTACATTGTTGCCTCACACTAAAAAGGAATCCAGCCTCTGCCTCGCTCTCCTCATCACTACTTAATTTTTGCTCGGTCTCAATCAATCACGGGTTTCGTTGGTTGGGGAGCCATCTTTGCTGCCTGGTGTTAATCAAACAAACGGCACATGTTTTACATGTGTTTACCATCCCACACACATCGCAGCTTGTTTGTATTCTAATGGTGTAATTATTCTAATGTTGATTAAGCCACTTGGGTAATTAGCATTTTTGATTGCGACTGCATCCGCAGGTGAATTGAAGGGGAGAGAAAAATAAAAGAACACAGGCGGCGAAACTATTTGGAGATGCTGGAGACGCTCGTAGCAGCGGCGCAAATTGCATTTTCGAAGCGAGATACATTTGTGTAAATGAGCAAACTTATTCCGCGCGTCGAGCTGAATTCAGTCCTACAGTTCAACGTCTGAAGCGAAGGCTGGAACGTCGAGGCAGGGGAGGCGATTAAAAGCAGGGCAACGAGCCGCAGTCCTGAGTGAGATCAGATTCCCCGGGGCGAGAGAGCTCGGGGAAGTCAGCCATGACTTAAGGCACCCCTCTTAGTGTACTTTTTTCTTGCTTTGGGAAAACATGTCTGTTGAAACAGTCAACAGAGTGCACCGACGCACGGTGGCCTTACCCCGTGTTTACTCAGGTTACCCCAGATGGACGCCTCGCCACATGGTCCCCTCGGCCCTCCGACCACAGCTCGCTGCCCTTGAGAGGGACAGAGGATATGTTGAGAAGATGCAGTGTGTGTGTGTGTGTGTGTGTATGTGTGTGTGTGTGTGTGTGTGTGTGTGTGTGTGTGTGTGTGTGTGTGTGTGTGTGTGTGTCCGGACGTTTGTGTGTTTGAGTACGGCATCTCTCACTTTCCACACTTTGAGTTAACCAAACGTGATTTCGTCACATTTGTTTTGCTTCAAATCCTAATTGCAAGAACAAAATAGTTATTTTGGGAGCTGTGCCTCAAAGATAACCAAAACAAACATTGTATCTGACAGTAATCTGCACTTTTTTGAGCACAACATTGGGTCCAAATGATTGAAAAGGAAACACGGAGGATGTGCTTCCAATGCAAGCTTCTGGTTGGTTCATGGAGATGCTTCATCAGACCACATCAGAGTCCAAATTCACACTTGGAAATAACTTTCAAGCTTTAATCTGCTTCTTGTAGATAAAATAACAGAAGAGTAAGACTCACCTGCAACACTTCTCGTCCCATTCACCGTATTTGGATGAAACTACTCTTGAAATACATCTGAAAGACTGGATCTCTATTGATTTGTACTCCACAGAGGCTTCTACTCATTGACGATTAGAAATCCTGGAGATAATTGTTTCAGCACTCAAAAAAAACAAAGAAGAAAAGAAAGCAAGCTAATAAACAGCAAATGTGGTTTTTTTATTTATCATACTTGGGATTCATCATAATGGGTTTTTGGGAGAAGCTCACAATCACCAAAATAAATGCACACAATGCTTCACATTTGATCAAATTACTTTTTTTTGGTTGCTGTGAACCAATTGTTGACTGTTGTGATCAATAACCAATGTGTGTGTCTGTAAAAAACTATGCAAGTTGTTTACATCCCAACAAAATGAAGTGTGTTCATCCTTTCATGTGTACATATTTGAGTAACTCAACAACTGATTTCGAATAACACAATATGAGGATGAAAACAGCGAGCTAAACAGCTCAGCGTTGCAGCAACGGAGGCCGGCAGACACGCAGCCGAAGGGTGCTGGGTGCAGGGGGGGCTGGTGCTGATGGTGGTGGGGGTATGATGAGCTGTGGTGCTCATCCATCAAGACCACTTACACGCCATAGGATCTGCTCTATAGCTGAGGGGGGAAATTAAGTTATAGACCCACATCTGCTGATACCCGCTGGTTCATTAGAGGATCCGCTTGCTTAGGCAGCAACTGTACAACATCAGAAAAACGCTGCAAAAAATGATGAAGATGAGCTACAAATCTGCAACCCTTTGCTTTTGATTAAAGGATGGGCTTCAGAGAAGTCATGAATTTACAATTTATCTTGTGAAATAAGTGAATTTAACAGCATGCATTAACAAGAGCTGTTTTTTCGAGTCCATCGCTGCGTAATGCCTTTTGCCAGTAAATAGTCTGTCCGCTGCACTTTCTGATTATCCTCCTTGTTTAAACATTAATAATCTAATAGGACGCTAAACCAAGATGGCAGGAGTCGTTGGAGCTCACATTTCTTGCAGCGCAGCTCTTTGAGAGGCGGAGCCGGCAGGTTCAAGATGGAGGCGTGAAAGGCGGAGAGACCCGGAGATTCATTTCAAAACACGATTGCCGGGAAAGAACAGCGTGAAGCCACCGCCGCAGCACAGTTCAAATTAAAGCGATTGGAGGCAATTGGTTTCGGTTGCTCAATGTTTTGCTGACGTTGACAAAAAAAAAAAAAAAGTGAGCTTGTTTGTGTTGTAATTAGCGACACACTGAGCAGCACGAGCAGCGGCCGCGAGTGAGCAGCGAGACGGCTGCTTTTACTTTGGAATTTGGGCGTCCAAGGTTGTTGCGCTTCACTTCACTCTCAATTCATTACAGCTGCCTGTCGTACTTTGAAGATTTTTCGAGACAACGCTTTCATTTCTTTTGTCTTGTCTGCCAGAAAAAGTGTCTTTAATCCCAAAGTAGGAGGATGTATAAGTTTAAATTTGAAATATACGTTATATAGTGACAAGAAACACTGTTTGCCAATCATTTTTGTCCAAATAAAGGTTTTGTAATGGACCCAGGTAGTTAGGATGAGGCAATAACACAAGTTATTTGCTCTTGCGATAGTTTAGGTGAGTTTAGTCACTCAAGTTTAGTCTGTGGAGGTTGTTATTCCTGACACCAGCCCCTCTTAACACTTGTTTACGGTCCAGATTGTCTAATCTGGAGCATCTAGATAAGGAGGAAAGCAATACTGGAGGAGGAAGTACCCCCATGTGACGATCAAACCGAGCAGCCTGCATCCTCCGGCTCTCACATCTCCCGGCGAGAGGGAGAGCGAGAGGCGATACGGGCCGGAGGAAGGGTGCGTTCAACGGCGCGTTTGACTTATGGCTCGCCGTAATCGCGCAACCTAATGCGTGAGCGATGGCGGGTAATGAGGTGTGGACGGTGGCCCTCTCGCTAAGTGCCATCATTCATACATTTCAAGCCTCGGTGGTTTTCGCTTCAACTGTCAGAAAATGAGATGTGCAATTGAAAAAAAATTGCAGCGCGGTCCAAACGAGGGTCTCTATGATGCTTCGAGCATTTTGTCGCTGCTGCGACTCGATAAACTGATCCCAAACTGCTTCATCCAATCAGCTGAGGGGTTTTCATTTTTGGGATCTACATTGGAAGCAAAAATGTACTTCACAGTTTACAGTCAATCGTCAACAATCAAAATAAATGTATCAGCAAAATGCCCAAACTGTCAAATGTATGAAAAGAAAGACAGCATGTAGCTTCCTGACGATGTGCCTGAGATGTGTGTCGCTAAAAGTGAGAATGCAAAGTCAGCAAAGCATCCCAGAATACATAAAAGCTAAATATAAGAAAGCAAATGGGATTTTGTTCATCCATATTCTTCATATCCCATTCCCTCCGTCTTAGCCGTTGCTGTAGAAACATGTAGCTTCAATTACAGAGTTTGTCATTCTCATCTTCGTTGAATGAATGAATAACTTCTGTCGGGTCCTCAGCACAGAGGGCACGACAATATATATTGAAGAGACAAAGAGTAATAACAGCAAAGTCTTTAGAGCGCCAAAAACAGCTTCACATCTACATTCACCCGACAGCAGAAAGTACTGAGAGCCACTTTGAAGGAGTTGGCCAACACCAATCACAGGGAATTATATTTACGGGATTCATGATTCACATTTCTGCCTGAGTTGCCTCGCGCTTTTTTCAGCCTGAACTTTTTTCCCGATCTGAACTTCAATAACCACCAGTTCTCTGTTTCCTTTTGACACCTTAAACAGCACAAATGTTCGTCTGACACAAACACAGCTGCGGGACAAGATGCAACGTCAAACAACAGAGACACTCATCCTGTTTGATTGATGCCTGCAGACCTCAAATTTTGAATTTACATCAAAGATTGTTGCAATATTGAAGATAAACCCAAAATAAATAGTAATCCATGAACAAGACAAACCTTCAACTCCTTCGACTCAAGAAGATGAAAAAATATAGAAACAATGAAGCCAGACTTGCTTTCATGTCACACTTTGGACAATAGCTCATGACATCTTTTGTTGGTTCGCTGCAAGTCCCCCCTCCCTTTACCACATGTCCTGGTGAAGGTGGTCCTCTTTCTCAAACAAGTAACTAATTTTTCCCAGCAGCTGAACTTCTTGCCGTGCGTTGTTGACATCATCCATCAGGTTTTTCTGCACCTGTGACAAAACACGCTGATGACTTTCTTTGTCACATAACAGAGCAACAAAAAAAACGAAGAAAAGACCCCCAAAAAATCCTGCAGCAACACCGATCAGAGGGGGGGGGAGGATCAAGTGTTTCATCGCTATTAAGATCTGCACTGTTAATGGCCATTAACCTGATCCCCCCTCAGCATCTGTCAAGGTGAGGGTAGCGCAGCCCAAGCAGCAGATCAGAGATAGGCTGATGAATGAGTGAGTGTGTGCAGGCGTTATTGAGAAAGGAAGCCATGGTGGCGGCGGTGTTTGTACTCCTCCAAAACACTCTCAGCTTTGTCACGGGATTATTATGGGCCGACATCAATGGGCTGAACATCATATATCACCTGTTCTGCCATGGTGGCTGAGGGCGTTCTCACACGCTGTGAAGGAAGACATCCTGCGAAAAAACAGCCAGAGATCCGTATCGCGGCTCTATAAAAGTAGCCGAACTGCATCGGGTGGAAACTTATTTCCCTGTTGATTGAGGCAAATGTTTATGGCTGCAAATCTTGTCCTGTTCATGATGTGTCGAAGGGAACCTTATGAGGTTCTTGGATTTATGTGTGACCCCTGTAGGTTCGCATGCTGCGTGCTGCGCTTCGGAGAGCTTAAACAGATGTTTTATGTAGTAGTTTCCCGTATAATTGTTGCTCTTTTATATGTTGGTCCGCTCACCAAGGAACCATGGCAAAGACAATTTACTGTCACCTGCAGAGAGACAGGCATTAAAATTTTGCTTATTCTATTTCTAATTATTCCTACATGGAACATTTGGAATAAGACTGCCATGTAATGCAGTTTTTTCATTACTAAAGTTTTGCACCAAGGTAAATTTTCGCTGCTGCCAGTACTTTAACCAGGCAATATTTTTACTGTAAAATTACACCCAGCTGGGTGTCCTGCCCGGTCGGCCGCGCTCGCGCGATCACATGACAAGCCCCGCGCAGGCGTCGGCCTCAACCGCGAACAGGGGCTGCAACCGAGAAATGTGCCCCGTTCTGCTTTAATTGAAATACTGTAGACCCTATTGCCCAAATGTAATTATAACGTCAAGCATGGGCACTGGAGGAAACAGCAAGAAACAAATTGAAATTTAAGAGTGGAATGCGAACTGTCTCCAGCAGTGAAGAAGTGCTCACGATGCCCTCAAGACCCCAAGAACCTCCTGCACGCGAACAATTAGACGAGGTCGGGCCGAGTGGGGCAACTTTAGTGACCAAGCGGCGTGCTAATGGACAATTATCGATAATCAAATTGTGTATAATAATGACGTTAGAGAGATAATTGTACGTACATACACTTGCATCACAGCCTGATTCATATGAATGTATTTGTACTTGTTGTTTCCCTCTATTATTATATTACTATGCTGAGTAGACATGTCTTTGTTGGACTTTAATAGTGTTTTGTTTGACATCGTCTTTTGGTTCGTACATGTTTAACATGGTAAAATAACACAGTTCTCTTGAGTGAGTTAAAATGAACTTAATTAGTGTCATGGCATGTTGTCATGCAGCTCTAATCTGTTCTACATATTCTCATTTAACATTAATAATTCATCAATTCATCGATTAATTTGAACTGAACTCAATTGTAGTGTCCAGTCAACAAAAATAGCAGAATATCATGAGGGGAAAAAGAAAAACCAACACACTCAAACACACTCTCGTAGATCTTCATCATAAATGGTTATAAATGATGATTAATCCCAATTAATTGACAGTGTTCTGGCCTTTTTGGGGGGGCTTGCTTATAAACCGTGATTAACTGTTAATAATCGCAAACAGTCACTGTGGAATTAACTCAATCATAATTCTCAATCGTTTCACGGCCCCTAGTTTTAAAATCTACAGACGGCGCCATTGACAGAGGGACAGATGGTGACAGTTGAATATATACAGTATGTAGGTTGTATCGATACCCTCCACCTCACCCCCACCCTCCCCCTCACACCCCCCTCCCGACTGCTGGTGTTGTGACTCCCCTCACGTTCGGGGAGCTGTCAGCAGGTCGGCCGCGGGGAGCTCCGAGTGGAGCTGACAGGTGGAAGAGCGGGGGGGGT